>CM053743.1:25934143-25992571 GCA_028658305.1 Pachyuromys duprasi
CTGTGGAGGCTTGAATCAAGAAGTTCCAGGGAGGAACAGTATCAACAACATCACTACATACAACTCAACTTTTATGATGCTTTGTCAAAGAGTATGACTGCCTTAATCCTAAGAATTTGATGAGACTATGTTGAAAAACAATAGAATAATGTATTAATTTCTTTGGCAGAGGGGTTTTAAGGAAGTTTAATATTGACTCTGCCATGTGGTTGTTAGAAATCATACATATACAAGCACCATGGTCAAGGATTTACTTGTAGAGGAATTTTAATCAAGCAATATGACTGCTGATAACATACAAAGACCTTCTATGTCTATGTGATCTGGTTGTAATGCAGACATACCTTTAGTATATACCTTTATTCCAAAACAATAAAGGTCAAAAAACTCAGAGAAAGATTTGACAGAATGAGTCAAATAGATAGGATTTTGAAATGTCAGAGATACGATTCACCCAACTCTCACAGGAACAGGAAAAAAAAGAGAGAAGAGAAGCAACTTAAAATAATAGGGGAGAGAGAGAGAGAGAGAGAGAGAGAGAGAGAGAGAGAGAGAGAGAGAGAGAGAGAGAGGAAGAACAGTTTTTTAAAATAAATTTTATTTTTATAATAATTACAGTTTATTCATTTTGTATCTCAGCTGTAGATCCCTCCCTCATTACCTTCCTCCCTCATCTCCTCCCATGTCCCTCTCCAAGTCCCCTGATAGGGGATGTCCCCCCTCCCTTTCCATCTGACCCTAGGTTATCAGGTCTCATCATGACTGGCTGCATTGTCCTGAAAGGAGGCAGTTTTACCTGGACAGTTTTACAGAGACAGTTTAGAGAGAACAAACTAGACACAGGTGAAGACAGATGCATGAGAGAATGAGAAGATTAAAACAGAATGCTAGAGTTAGTTTGAGGCCAAATACAACAATTCAGTCAGAAGTGATAGGAGCCAGTTTAAATCAGTCAGCTTGGAGAGGAATTTGACCCACTACAGCTGAGTTGAACCACCCAGAGTTCAGAAAGATCTAGAAAGGGTGAGCGTATTCAGCAGTAAGTCTCAGAGGTTGAAAACTTCTAGGCCTAGATTAGATTATATAGAGGCTAGAAGCTTCCAGGACTAGGCTTAGGTTAGCAGATGGAGGTTGTAAGCCTCTGAGGCAACAACTACCTCAGATGAATAAAACCTACTTTTACATTAAGTTGAAAATATTTGAAGACAAGGCCTAATCTGCATTGGGATAAAGGAAATGGTAACTCCAGGGCAAGATAACACCCAGCTAACCTTCCTATTTTCAAAACCAATATTTGTTAGAAATTTTCTTTTCCACGGAAGATGCAACAAACAGACCCATTCAAACGTTATTCAAGAGGGCCAGGGTTCCTTTTAAGAGGGTAGCCAAACTTGGCAGTGCTGTTCACTGATTCTGATTTTAAAGTCATGATAGATGTACAAGTAAAGAAGTTATGGAGTCTTCCTCCACAATTGATGATAGCCACCGAAGCCAGGGTATACATGGCAGGAACAGAGTGATTAAAACCAGCCACAGGCATAAAAGTATATTGCACTTAGCAAAGCTAGAAGAGTAGAGATGTTTTGGCCCTCCCATATTAAACATGGAGCTGCAGTATATCTACTTTGCCCTGTTGTGTTTTGGTCTTGCTTTGGTTCAGTATTTCCTCACTATGCCCTCATTCCTCCAACTTGCAATGGGAATGTTTATTCTGTGCCATTAAATGTTGAAAGTGTGTAATTTGTTTTTTTGATTTTATAGACATTTATCGTTGAAAAATTTCCATGAGTCTCAGAAGAGACTTTGGACTTCCATGTAATATTAATACTGTAAAAGACTATAGAGACTTTTAAAATTGAACTAAATGCATTTTTCATTATGATATGCCTATAAGCCAATAGGGATGAAGGAGTGAATATGAAATGGATGAGAATGGATCCCAGGAGCTCAAATATTTGAATATGTGGTCTTCAAGGTGAAACTGCATGTATTTGAGGTATGTCCTTTTAAGAGAAGGCTTGTCACTGAGAATCAAGATTTGAGAATTTAAAAGACTTGAACTATGCCCACTAGGTGTGTCTCACTCTCTTCCCTCTAAATGAGGATAAAGACATGCATTCCCAGTTGCCTACCTGCTATCATGCTCCCTTCCATGATGCTTTGGGATTCTTATTTCTCTAGAATTTTAAGCCCAATGTAAGCCTTTCTTTATTTTAGTTGCCTTAATCATTGTGCTTTATAACAGCAATAGAAAAGTAACTAATGAAATATATACAGAGGCAAGGTCTCTTATTATTTCTGGAACTTACTGATTCAGCTAGTCTATATTGCCAATTTACTCTTTTTCTGCTTTCGAAGTTCTGGGATACTGACAACTCACAATCCCTGACTGGCATTTAGGTAGATTCTTGAGATTATAATTCCAGTCCTCATATTTAGGTGACACATAGTTTACCCACTGACTCATCTTCCCAACTGACATATTCTAGACTATAGAGTAAAATATCAAAGAAGAGATGTTTATTTATTTGCACCGTATTTCATTTTTCATGAGGAACGACAAAGTGTGCTCTATGGACCAGAGTGGCAGGATCAGTTGGGTACTAACCTCTTCACATGTTCTGCAATATTGAATAAGAATGCCAGCACATGAGGCTATGAATCTGAGTTTTAGAAAGCTCTTCAGTGATATAGTGTCACATAAATGTTTGATATATGATGCCAGTCTAAGAATCATGGCTTTAGGGCACTTAGAAGCCTTGTTTAATTATAAATTATAATTCACTAACTCTGAACTTGGGCTCAAGACTCTTCATTTTTAGCCAGATCCTGTATTACTGTTTTTCAGAGTCCTCTTTGAAAAGAAAACTATCAAACTATAAGTAACATTAGAAACTAATCTGATTCAAAATAATATTTTGAATGAGCTTTTACACTATGTGTTGATCTGATTGCCAATATCAAGAAAACATAAAATAGAATTAGTATTTACTGTGGAAATAAAACTAGAAGCCTTACAACTATGCATTTTCTTTAAAAAAATAACTTTATACTTTGACTGGAGAGGTATCTGATGTACATTTTTATCAATAAGGGCATAAGCAATAATGCCAAGAAAATGAAAGGTGTACATTTTAAAAGCAGATTCCTTAATTTGTTGTTATTAATAGATCTTGAATCTATCCAGTCATACTGGATAGAAATGAATAATATTATTTTATATATTATAGAACTTTGAAAAAATAAAAAAGTATTATTTAGAAAGAAAAACGCAGACCCTCTTACTATAATGCATGTGTCCTGAAGTGTTGGAGTCACCTGCCATACCAGAATGCACACAGCCATATTAGCATATGGTTTCTGATTTGCTGCCAACCTCAGTGGCGCATCATGCTTACTTGTCAGTGAGGCAGCATTATGCTAACCTGTGCTGTGAGAGATTTAGACTTCTCTTTCCCTTCTGTTTGTTCATTTAAACTGTGAGGTGATGGCTTGTTCATAGCAGGCATGTTCCTCCCACCATCACATAAACAGTTCTAGCTCATCCAAGCATCTCATATCTCTTTCAAGATTCTCTGCTCCCGCTTGGGTGATGTACTGGTGACCTTAACTTCATTGGTATTCTGTGAATGTCAAAGATATGCTTGCATCAGCTGCCCCGGCCCTGGTGAGCAGGTGGAAAAATGACCAGTTGAAAATGAGTTGTTAAGACTACTACAGTGAATAGATTGATGCAATTAATTTTTCATTATGCACAGTGTCTGTGGATTCTAATCAGTTTAGATTGTTCTTCCTTTGAGGCACAAATAAAATGCAAATGAATTTGGAATGAAAGGGAGCATTCTTTATGGTATAGACTTTCCAAAGCTTTAAAATGGTTTAGTACTAATTTGTAGCATAAGAAATTGGGCTCTTGCAGCCTAAGTTTAAGTTCTGTCTAGAAAATCCAAGATAAAACAATTGAAAAAGCCAACTTGAGACATTTTACAAGGGCAGAGACAAAATAAAAGAATGAACCTGAGGAAATACTCATTTGATTAAAGTGAAATAATTAGGAACAATGCAGTTTTCTTTTCTTATTTTTACATTACAGTAAATAGTGCTAACCCAGTCATTATTTATATATGATTACATTATACATGATAGCAATGTACTAGAACTGGTAAATATATTTTAAATTTTTGTCACATAACTATCTTCCATTTTGCTGTAACATCTGCTAAAATTTACTCATGAAGAATTCAGTGTGGTGATTCATGCTTGACACCCCAGTAATCAGAGGGTAATGTAGGAATTTACCTTTATTAAAATATTTGGTAAGTGGATCTGTAGCATTTAATACTTTATGGACATATGGGCAAGTAAGATTCAGAGGGCATTCTTTTAGTTCTAATATTATCATTTCCTAACCACTGTCATCAAACATTAGTAAGCAAGTCACAATTAATATTTTCAACTTCACTTGTACACTGAACTGTCATGGGCTACATCTGTGCAGGAGTTCTAGGTTATCTCCATCAATGGTCCTTGGTTGGAATATCAGTCTCAGAAAAGACCCTTGTGCCCAGATATTTTGCTTTTATTGCTCTCTTTGTGGAGCTCCTGTCCTCTCTAGGACTTACTATTTCCCACTTCTTTCATAATATTCCCTGCCCTCTGCCCAAATGTTGACCATAAGTCTCAGCATCTGCTTTGGTACCCTGCAGGGTAGAGCCTTTCAGAAGACCTCTGAGGTAGGCTCCTGTCCGGTTCCCGTTTTCTCCTTTTTCTGATGTCCATCCTCTTTGCCTTTCTGAATAGGGACTGAACATTTTACCTTGGGTCCTCTGTCTTTATTAGTTCTTTAGGTGTACAGATTTTAGTATATTTATCCTATATTATATGTCTAATGTCCACTTATGAGTGAGTATATACACTGTGTGTCTTTCTGCTTCTGGGATACCTCATTCAGGATGATCTTTTCCAGACTGGGAGGGGAGGAGGGAGCAAGCTACGGGGAGAATACAAAGTGAATAAAAAGTTAGTAAAAATTAAAAGAAAAAATATTTTCAACTTCAGAAATTATATATTTTTATTCCTACTTGAAAGAAAAGTATTCAGTAAATTGAATCTAAAATATTTGAAACACCATGAAAAGAAAGAATAAAGAAGAATTCAAATATTTCAGTCTGTTCCTAGCCTTTCTATAAGATAAAAATTCTTGCAAATCATGTATAAAATATGACAATAGTTGTGAGAAGAAAATTTGTAAAGTGTTATACGTTGAGGAAAGATTTTTTTTTAAGTTCCGTCTAAGCAAAATCTTAGGAAATGACTAGAATGAAGAAATGGAAGTGAAGGTTAGGGAAACCAAAGAGAAGCTAATGGAAGATGGCATGGTTCATAAAGTGCCCACTACACAAACATAGTACCTGAATTTGCATTCTTAGAACCCATGAGGGAAGCTCGTGATCTTACCAAGGTGTTTTCTCAATCAAGGATCCCTCCTCTGGATGAATACAGCTTGTGTTATAATGACACAAAAGTATGTATACACACCTAAACCTCCGTATTCTTTTTTCATTATTATTATTATTACTTCCCCCAAAAATTTTTTGAACAGGTACAGATAATAAAATGTTTTCAGTGCCCTAATTCTTCATGGATCTATTCATTTGTTTGATTTATACACCCACCTGATGACACAGAATGACAATAAAATTTCTCATTTTCTTTAAGTGACACATGACTGCTTTGCAAGCACAAGGCCAAGTGAGTTGATGAGTGTGAATATTTGGAAAGAGTGACTCAGAGATCAGGGGATTTTATGTGTCTTTAACTCTTGAGTACAGAGAATGTTATGAAAGAAGGCAGAGATAGTAAGATCTGGAGAGGATAGGAGCTCCACAAGGAGAGCAACAGAACCAAAATATCTGGGCCCAGGAGTCTTTTCTGAAACTGATACTCCAACCAAGTACCATGCATGGAGATAACCTAGAACCCCTGCTCAAATGTAGCCCATGGCAGCTCAGTCTCCAAGTGGGTGCCCTAGTAAGGAGAAGAGGGACTGTCTGCAACATGAATTCAGTGGCTGGCTCTTTGATCACCTCCCCCTGAGTGGGAGGGGGCGGGAGCAGCCTAGCCAGGCCACAGAGGAGGAAAATGAAGTTCTGTGATTCCCAGAACTAAGTTTTTTTCTGTATTTGTTATTCTTTTTATTTTTCTTGAGAATTATATAGATATATTAGTTGTATCCATACTCATTTCCATTCCAATTCTCCTTTTTTATCTTGTTGCAGTCTAGAATATGTTTACAATTTGTATGTAGCTTTTCTCTCCACACTTATATTAAAATTACCTAAGTGTTTTAAAAGATAAAGCATGCTCTTTTTCAAAACGTTTCAACTCTTATGCCCCATGTATAAAATGATCACAGACATCAAATTGTGCTACAAAATGTGGTATCTGAGAATACTCCCCCCCCCCCACGGAAAATATGCTAAGTAGGCAGTAAGGGCGTTGTTTTCTCATTTTTACCTACAATTCAGTAGAAGGGAGATATGATACAGCATTTTAAATGGGGTAGTTTAGCTGTTAGAACCTAGCCATATTATAGATTGAGGTGGTAATAGTTAAGGAATATTTTATTTAATGATTTGACCTTTTAATTATATCTATCCCTAAACTATGGTAAAAGGAGACATTATAAAAGTCCTAAATCGTGCCATTTACAATTTTTATGGCAATTTTTTGGAGAGATGTTAGCTATATAAAATGTTACCCTTAATTCAAAGTAAATTATAAAGAATTAACTAATAATAAATTGGAAAGTGGGTGTCCCCTTCTGTTACCTCTGCTGATTGTTTAGAGGCATCTTCTCTTCCCAAATCTTGAGTTAGTCTGGTGGCAATTGAACCCCAGGGACTGTTCTGTCACCCTCAATGGGTGCTGGGTTTATAGGTTCTCAGCCTCATTGGCTTTTCTCAATTTTATATTTTGTTCTTTTTGTTTGTTTGTTTGTTTGTTTAAAATACATGAAAGGAGTTTGAACTTAGTTCCTCAAGGAAGTTCAGCAAATACATCTACCCACAAAAAAACAACTTTTCATTTGATGTGTTATTAATTTTATTTCTAAGTATTTTAATGTTTATTAGTGTTTTTTACTTGCATGTATTTCTAGGTCACATGAAATCCTGGTACTCACAGAGGCCAGATAAAAAGGAGTCAGGTCCTGTGGATACAGAGTTCCAGATGCTCCTGAGTTACCACGTGAGTGCTGGGAATCAAATGCTAATCTTCTGCAAGAATAGCAAGTACTCTCAATAGTTGAGTCATCTGTAGAATTCCAGATTTTCCATATTTATATTTTCTCTTAAATTGGTAGTCACTTAAATAGAATTAGGTTTTACTCTGTACTTTCTGAAATAAAATTTACTATTTATTTTTCACTCTTGACCTTATTTCCCACCTCTCCTTTCCTTTTTCGTTTCTTCCCTATAGCCCATTTTCCACTTTTAAGCCACTTGTGGCCTTTTGCCCATCTCTTCCTTGCCCATCTCTATCTCTTGATCTCTACGTCTGTGTTTTTCAATCTACTTTCACAGTCATGTTTACATTCACAACCTCTTATTGCATGCATGCAGATATCAAAAGTCAGTAGTGAATACAAGAGATAACAAATGATTTTTGTATTTCTGAGACTGGGTCACTTCACTTAAAATGACATTTCATGCTCTATTCGTTTACCTACAAACTTCATTTTTTTTAAATAGCTGAGTCGACTTTCATTGTCTATATATGCCACAATTTCATTATCCATTATTTCATTGAGAAACATGTAAGCTGGTTCCATTCCCATAGTTGTGAATGAAGCAGCAATGAACACAGATGCACACGTATCCCTGTGGTAGGATACAGAAGTTCTTTGTGTATATGCCTAGAAGTGGAATAGCTGATACACATGAATGGCCTATTCTAAAGTTTGATGGAACACTTTATACTGATTTCCACAGTGGCTTCACTAGATTATATTTCTACTAGAAGTAGATAGGGTTCTTTCCTCCACACAGCCTCATTAGCATGTATTGTTACTTGCTCGTAAAATTATGCTTTTTTTTCTATGCTCAACCCAGCTCGACCCGAATAATGACACGGACACCTATTATTTTTAATAATTGCTTCAGGCACTATAGCTGGGCAGATGCTGAACTATTCTAACCCGACTGTGCTTGCCTGTTCTACTTCCCTGCCACATGGCCCATTACCTACTATCTTAGTCTCCATCTGGCATCTCCTCACAAAGCTCTCTCATAGCGTCTTTCCCTCTCTCTGGTTCCCACTTGAGACCTCTCTGCAACCAGATTTCTGGGTGACAAAATCAGCATTTGAACACTCTGCACAGTAACACCCTCCATCACATTTTTTTTTCTGAATGAGAACCATTTTGACTGGGGCCAAGTATGATCTCAAAACACTTATAATTTGTATTTCCCTTTTTGTTGAATATTAAGGAAAATTATGGAATTTTATATATCTTCTTTTTTGAGTATTAACTGAAATCACTGCTAAAACAACACAGGTGGAGGAAATATTTACCAGGCTACCAGACTAGAAAAACCAGTCTTAGTAACCTGTTTAGAAAGTCACTAATCTGTCACCAGTCACATGTGCACACTATGGGCTACAACACAATGTTCTCATTTGTTAAAAACAGTGGTTGGATTACAGTACAACTGCTGATCTTTTAAGATAACAAAGTGGCCTGAGCTTGTATGTTCCAAATATCTGATTGTGTAATGCTTCCTGTCCTGTGGTGTAGAAAAACCCTTACCAAGTGTAGCCCCTTGACTTTTCCGAAGCAGATTTTTTATTAGTATCTTTAAAAAAGAATCCAAAAATGACAAGAATGAGCACTGTACTTCCTAAAGCCAATTAAACTCTGTGATATTCTATGTATGAACAGACAATATGACTGCTCCGTGGTGTACGTAAGGAGATCTTTTGATTGTAGATATGAGAGTGAAAATAGCCAGAGATAGAGAATAGAGAAAGCATAGTGAGAATAGCTGAAACATGAGCCTAGAATAGAAAGAATGTGCTGTGAGAAGGATGAGTAGATACAAAGAGGAAAGACAAGGAGAATGTTTTTGTATATTGCAATGTAGAACAAGTGTTTGTAAGTATGTATAAGCTCAGGGATGCTGATAGGTAACTCAGGTGTACTTTAAGTGAAAAGCCATACATCTCTTTTGCAGGAGATTAGGGAAATGACTCCTTTTTAAAATTTATTTTTTTTATTTTATTTTTTATTAATTACAATTTATTCACTTTGTATCCTCCCTGTATCTCCCCCCTCCTCCCTCCCCTCAGGTCCCTCCCCCAGTCCACTGATAGGGGAGGTCTTCTTCTCCTTCCTTCTGGCTCTAGTCTTTCAGGTCTCATCAGGATGGCTGCATTGTCTTCCTCTGTGGCCTGGTAAGCCTGTTGCCCCCTCATGGGGAGGTGATCAAAGAGCAGGCCAATCAATCAATCCCTGTCAGAGACAGTCCATGTTCCCATTACTATGGAATCCACTTGGACACTGAACTGCCATGGGCTACATATGTGCAGGGCTTCTAGATTATCTCCATGAATGGTCCTTGGTTGGAGTATCAGTCTCAGAAAAGACCCCTGGGCCCAGATATTTTTGGTTCTGTTGCTCTCCTTATGTAGCTCCTGTCCTCTCCAGGTCTTACTATTTCCTACTTCTTTCATAAGATTCCCTGCACTTTTCTCAAAGGTTGGCCATAAGTCTCAGCATCTGCTTTGATACCCTATAGGGTAGAGCCTTTCAGAGGCTCTCTGTGGCAGGTTCCTGTCCTGTTCCCTGTTTTCTCCTTCTTCTGATATCCATCCTCTTTGGAAATGACTCCTTTTGATACACAAAACTGGTTTCACAAATTCATGAGAAATTCTGGCTTTTATTTAAATGCAGGAAATGTTTTTATAGTTCAGGTTGAGCTCATTTTTGGACATTTGGATGACTATTTGAGGTTCCTTTGAACCTAATTCTATACACTACAGACATAATATATTTCATACAGGAATCACGTTGGAAGAACTTTTAGACTAATTAAAGTATATCATCACTTAAAAAATTCAGATGAGCATGGAAATTATGTGGTTTTAAAAAATCAGTAAAATTGCATCGTTATATTGTGATGAAAAAGATACTTGAAATTAAGATAAAATTATCTCATTTTAAACTGAAAGTAAAATATGACATATAGTAGAATGGAACATTTTAAAGGAAGAACTGAGATGTTTCAAAGTGAATCACAGTAATGGTCAGGGACCATGTAACACTTAATGGTGGGAAAATGGGAGAATAATGCTCCCAACCAGAGAAACAGAGAACCATGTGGACTAAGTGTCCTTCCCGAGCCAATTAATGGCTTCTGTCTAGCACAGAAAAGTGGTACTTTTTTTCAGAGTCCAATTAAACAATTCTTTACTTGTGAGAATTATGTCTTTGATCTCCTCTGTAAATGCTTATTTTTCTTTTGGGGGAGTTTCTGTGAGTATCTTGAAGTGATCTCAGCTTATCAATACTTGATTGTTCATTTCATATTTATCACTAGACCTTTCTTTTCATAAATCCAGTACAATAAGATATGCAGCATCTAAAATGCATGTTTAAGATTTTGCAACAGAAAAACTAGTAAACAAGCAAACAGGAAACTCTGTTTTAACCAATCCTCATGTTCTCAAAAGGAAATATTTGTTCAACTAGTAAATGCCTTTAGAAGTACTGATTTCTTTATTAGCACTCCCAACATTCAATTTTTGAGTGATCTTTGACCACAATAACCATGAAAGTTCTACTGTGATGAATATTAATAAGATTTACTGGTACCAGCATCAATATATCAGAGGTAATATTTTCCTCTTTGACTCTTTTTGCTCCTATTTTTGATAAGGAATAAGAAAGAAAGCTTCAGTCACAATTTCATGCTAGCCCTCAGCAGGAGCTCAGATGACCTAGTAGGTGCAATGAAGCTCTTTTTTCTATGATTGATTGATTAATTTTCATCATGTAAAATGCTATCCTTTTTTTTACTTCATTTTTCTTATCTCTTTACAGAAATAATAGGGTATATCAAGAACAAGGGCACATAATTAGACGTGAAAATTATGTAACTTTTACTCGCAATGTGCAAAGAATCTACAGGGATCATAGACCATTGTCAATACACCAAAATACAAAGAGATGTAATTATTAAGTTTTCTATCCAACATATATTTGCATACTAATGGATATATCAGAAGTATTTCAATTGAGGTCATGTAGTGTTAATTAAGGCTTAGGATACCTATGATAGCTGATAACCAGGGAGCAACATCAACATATAGGAGTGGTTATAGAAAATTGAATATAATGTTGTTAAAATGTACTGTATTTCGGCCAACAGCACAGATGTTAAATTTTTGATGTTCATTCAAAAAGAAAACTCTAAAATTTATTTTACCACAGATAAAATGGACTTAATAATTT
The DNA here is from genome assembly GCA_028658305.1 of Pachyuromys duprasi. Lineage (NCBI taxonomy): Eukaryota > Metazoa > Chordata > Mammalia > Rodentia > Muridae > Pachyuromys > Pachyuromys duprasi. The sequence goes on from CM053743.1 coordinate 25,945,656, forward strand.
CCACTTTGACTGTGGCTTTTGAGAAGGTATTTGCAGCCTGTGTCAATAAAATCTTCCATTGTAATACCAAATTTCCCATTATAATACCAAATCTCTGTTCTGCTTATTAGGCTGTCTGCTCATGTGGCATCATCAAGTTGACCAGTAAAAAATACAAAGCAAAGTTCATCATAGTTGGTTCAGAGCATTCTTGTAATACAGATAGATTTGCCTAGGAAATTGAGTTACTCTACAAATAAACACTGATTTTTCATTTAAGAAGTTTAGGGAATCATATGAAAGAAGGGGGAGTTAGTATGACATAGAGAGGAAAGGAACTCCACAAGGACTAAATATATCTGGGCACAAGGGTCTTTTATGAGACTGTTTCTCCAACCAAGGACCATACATGGACATAACCTAGAACCCTTGCTCAGATGTAGCCCATGGTAGCTCAGTATCCAAGTGTGTTTCTCTAGTGAGGGGAACAGGGACTATTTCTGACATTAAGTCAATAGCTGGCTCTTTGACCCCCACCCCCACCCGAGGGAAGAGCAACCTTGCTAGGCCACAGAGGAACCAGTCCTGAGATACCTGGTAAGCTAGGGTCAGATGGAAAGGGAGGAGCATCTCCCCTATTAGTGGACTTGAAAAGGGACAGGGAGGAGATGAGAGAGGGAGGGAGGATGGGATTGAGAAGGAATGAGGGAGCGGGCTACAGCTGGGATACAAAGTTAATAAACTGTAACTAGTATTAAAAAATAAAAAAAATTAATTAAAGAAAAGATGTTTAGGTTTCACATTGAAATACCGTAGGCATTTATATGATGAACTTACATCAGTTATAGATAGGATACAGAAGGGGTAAGAATATTTACAATAACATTTTTTCTTCCCAAATTGACATCCTTGGTTAAAATAATACAACATACATATTTTGTTTAAGTTGCTCCATTACTCAGTGACTTGAAGTAAAACTTTACAGCTAGCATGTCAGCCCACTGCCATTGTAAGAATTTGCTTATCTCTGTTATACATACAATACGCCAGCATTTCAAAACTCTCAATGTCATAGTCATTTTCTCACGTTTATGATGACTAGCTCATCCAAGATGTTCCAAAGAAAACACTTATTCTAAGTATTCATGTCCTCATTTCATGGCCTTTCCCTATCAGCCTATATTTTACTACACAATTCCTTTTGTTTTTATTAATAAATGTAACACCATGTTGAAAAACAACACTTGAGAGAAAAAGAGAAATCTGCTTTTGTCAAGACGTTGGACTCCATGCATCACTGGCAAATGAGAGGAGTCATTAATAGATGTGTAAGAATTTTTTAAGAGGAAAATAATTTGTATCTTCTTTAATTTTGTATCATCTATGCTAAAGTGAATTTATATGAATATAATTGAAATTCAATATAACAGACCCTATATGAGATCAAGGACAAAGTGATTCTCTTCATCTAAATAGTTCTGTATATAAGGCTGTGATAGTCCTGTAGAAAGGTTCTGTGTATCTTTATTGTCAGCTAACAGATAACTTGACTTATTTCCTTCTTAAATGAAAATATATATGAGTTATTTTAAGGACAAATGATTCTTGGAATATTGAACAAATATGATGTCTTTTCACCATGTCAGCTATTGTTAAAACTCAGCTGTAGCTAAATGACCTTAAATGTTTCTTTATTAATGAGCTGTTGGTTTATTTGTATAATTATTAATAAATAAATAATATGAATATTCCTGTGATATGTGAAGGATATAACTGAAAATTCTGATGAATTATTTTATAGAGACCAATTAAAATCTGAGAAATGAAATTAAGGAATGAGATAAATAGCTTGGAATGAGGTGGAACAAGGCATGTATGCCATGTCTCAGTGATTTAGAAGAAAGAGTAAAATAGAGTCTCCTTAATGTAGTGCATCCATTGAAGGGATGAACTACAGCTATTGTCTGAGCTGTCTGGGTTACCTCTTCAGCCTGTGCAACCAATGAGCACAAGTGCCAAGGAGGGTGATAGAGAGCTGAGTGATAAGGAAAACAAAGGCTAAGTAAATAAAGGTACAAAATGCATTTCAGAGTCACCACCTGAGTTCCTTGCTCCTTCCTTCCTCTCTCCCTTCTTTTCTTCCTTCCTTCTTTGTTTCCTGTTTCTTTGTTTGTTACTTTGTTGTCTCTTTCGTTCTTTCTTTCTTTTTCTCGTTCTGATTTTAAGTCCTAGGACATATTACCCAGTGTTCAGAGGTAGAGAATACAAAGGACTTAAATGTAAAGGTAGCTTCCACATAAAGTCTTTGAGTGGCAAGTGTCAAACTAAATGTGTCTGTGTCTGAGAGCTTCTGATTTTTTAATTTTTCATTTGTACATCTGTAAACATTACAATGGCATCTTGAGTATATTATTTAATATACATTAAATATGCAAGTGATATTTTTTGAAAACAAACATTTTTCAAAAATAGAAGGCACCTTTAGGAAGTAGAGGTGTTTGTATGCTGATAAACATAAAGAACTCATAACTTCTAAAAATTTGCAGAAAATAATCTCCTTTGAGAATCACTGACAATGCTTTGATGTTCAATTCTTTTGTTACTTTTATGTTTAGAATTGAAAACAGTATTTTCTGTGTTTGTTCTACAACATATTTATTTACTATTCTAAGGTTTGATTTATCTCCTGTAGATATAAGATAAAAGTCTTTCCTTTGCCAGTTGAAACTTTCTCTGAGTCTATATTTCTAATGAACTAGGTAGAGGGAAGAAGCCAGTTAATACATATTTATTTAACCACCACATTAGATTTTATGAATGACCTTATCTTTTTGTTACAGCTAGTTAGAAGACGATAATACCAAATGGATTTGAAAAAAAATACCATGTCTTTACTACTATATTAAGAGCTTCTTTTATAGTTTTTAGTACAAAAGGTTTTATAAAAATATGTTTCATAGGGACTAGAGAGATGAGTTACTGGTGGACAGACTACTGGTTCCTTTTGCAAAGGGCTGTAGTGTGGTCCTAGAAACTTTCATGAATCTAGCTTCATCGATACTGACCTCCTTGGGCATGTGCACACTTACGCACATCCACACGGAGAAACATACACATATAACTTGAATAAAATAAAATTATAAATATATGATTTCTTAATCAGATACATTTATTCAGTTTTTATTTGAAATATAAATAATAATCCCCAAGCTGCATAGACATTCTGAATATTTACTCAATATTTTATCTCACTTTAGTTTCAATATCATAGTTTTGGTTATTTCACAATGTTGTAGGTCCTTAGGTTTAATGGATTATAAATAGCCAATAAATTGCATCTTCATATCTCTCTGAAAAACATTCAACAATTTTTTTCTTCTGGTAAAACGAATTGGTGAAATTATACTGTGTTTAAATATACCTCATTGAACATGAGAGGTAGATTAGGAAGGACCTTCATTCACAGAACATTAACTACTTTTTTTAGTGACAAAGAAAAATACTGTTGAAGATACACAGACAAAGAAACAATATAGAAAGCACAAGAGCATATCCTTGAAGCCTCATTCTTATATTTTCCAAGAGTAACTGAATTCTTGGAAAAGCTATCATATGTACTAAGTCTTTGAATAAAAATACTTGGGGTAAAATTCATGATCTATATTAATGAGATACGTAACTGTGACAAATATCCAACTCCTCTTCATTCTTTTCTCTTCATTTGAAGAATATTGGTCGGTCCAAATTGGTCTTTTACACGGTTCCGTATCTCTCACCTTACACAGGACATATAGCTAGTGTTGATCATTTGATCTCCTCTCTAGGCTTTATCTGGTCCTTCAGCTGCTGGTGGGGAAAAAAATCACTGGAAACTGTAGCAATATCTTCCTGGTGGAGCGTTGTTAATATCTGTGAGGCAAAGCTATGTAAATCTCTGGCCATTAGCATCCACTTCTCTCCATGTGCATCCATAGAGTAGCTCTGAATTGCTTTAGCCACCTGCCTGATGTGCTGCCTTCCCATATTCCTTCTGTCGAGCTTTTATGTTTTGTTTTGTTGTTTACTTCCATACCCTTCAGCCACAAAAGGAATGAGGAGACAGAATGACTTTTAAAAAATCTTTCTTGTAGAGACGGTACCTTCTTAACCCTTAGTGCGGAATCTCCTGCATCCTCACTGAAAAAGGTAGTTTAGGATCCTGTGGAGCTTTATTGTTACGAAAATTTAGAGGATATAATTACTTAATGAATGAGATGAAGTCCTATGCTGAAAAGATAGCAGACCATCCCCCTGCACAAAGTAGTTAACATTTTGAAAACAATTTATTTGGCTTTGTTTCTGCATATAATCATAAACCAAGTCAAACAGGAGGAGCATATGTACATTGTTGAGCTGAGTGGCGGAATGGCTCTTCCAGCAGCAATGCACCTGTGTAACTACATAATTGCCAGGTAAATAGCTCCTTTATAGCTAATTAGAGCAGAGTATGAGATACTGTTTTGAAGCTCAAGCAAGGATTCACAGCTATTTGCATATTCTTGAGTGAAGAATTATATCTTTAGAGCTGGAAAGGTCATTTTTGTATTGTCCTATGTTGCCATCACAGCTGCTGATGAAGACAACAGCCACAGGAACTGTTGCCTCAACTTTCTGCAGACCTCGAGTGTTGGATCTGATTGCCAGATTTTCCCTGAATGAAGCACCTCACTCAACATTTCCTAAAGAAGAAGGAATGGCTTCAGGGGCTACCTACAGGGATTTAATAAAGGTTGGAAGCCTCCGTTACACATTGCACTGTAATTTGCTCACACATTCTTACTAATCACAAATATTGGAGGGGGTCCCTGGGCCAGGAAGCAAGCTGTTATTAAGTGTTCATTTTATCCTTAATTAAAATTTCTGATTCCTGTGTGAGTTTATAGTTTGAAAGGGAAATTTAATGAGAAGTGAAAACAAAAGCTAAGCCATAGGCCTTCAAAGCACTATTGATTTGAAATCAGTTGGCATTTAAGTAAGTTCCACAGAGAAACAATATCTCTATCAACCTAAACTAAAATAGAGCTGAATCAGGTGCAGTATGAGTTAGTTCCCATTCCTTATTTTCTTCACCCAGTAAAGATTAAATACTGATGTTAGAGTAAAGAATGTGGGAATGATTGTCAAGGAAACAACTCAAAGACATGTATTCAAGCCCTGCAATTTAAAATTAAAACAGCTGAGGGTGTCAGTGGTTTTGCACTGGCTTCAGTAATTTATACTAGTTAAGATTATCTATGGCACAAAATTTATTATTTATTATTATTATATATTATTATTATTCTAGAGAGGAAGAAAATAATGTACTTTAAGTGACAGATTCAATTATGGCTGAGAGAATTTTGTTGTTTATTGTTCCTTTGTAAGTTCTACAAATAGGCCATTCTCGTAGTGGTTCTCCCTTAAAGATGTGACTTTGTGAATGATCATAAAAATGCTTGGAGGGGGCGGGGAGGAGGGAGATGAGGGAGGGAGTGGGAGGGTGGGAGGGAATGAGGGAGGAGGCTACGCCTGGGATGCAAAGTACCTAACCTGTGATTGATATAAAAATAAATAAATTAATTTAAAAAAATGCTTGTTGAAACTGCATTTGGCCACCACTGATTTTTCTGTTTTAGTTAACTCATAAGAAAACAGATTTAAGTATTCATGGCTATAAGATTTCTAGGTCATGGAATCAAATTTCAATCAACATTGTCTTTAAAGTGAATTTTAATTGCATAATGCTCACATATGAAAAGCAAAGCATTGAAAATATCCTGTGAGAAGACTCCCCTCTTGTGGTTTCCAAGAATACTACAATTGTCTGCTTTCATAGGTCTGTATTCCTATAATTGGGGCTTGGAATCGTTATGCGTGAGATATAAGTTGCTTTAGAATAGTCTTACAAATAATTTAATAACCCAGCCTCATTTTAAATATACGGGATGTAAATCCAGTGTTTTATAAAACATTGATTAACAAGCAATACTATTGTGTAAACTTAAAAGCCAAAATATTGACCAACCGTTTAATAGTTGAATTTCTATGATCATCTTCACTAAATAATTTTAGGACTCTACAGTACTGCAATTTATGTCCCATATTGATACAATTACAAGAATTTGAATATTGAGAATTATTTACTCCTAATATATTTGCTAAAAAAGTAACAAATTATGTCTTTTATGTAATAAAAAGTCTCAAAATATAGGCTATTTTTCTGGCCAAATTCAGTGATACCTCAGAATATTTGTCTAAAAAGATTTAGTTTATTACTAATTCATAAAAACGCATCAAAGAAATTGTCCATTTAAACTCTTTCCAGTTACAACTTTTCATCAAATTCCCGATATCCGCCACTACTTCATATCAAATCGTAAACACTGAGCAAATGAGTGAGTCAAGTGTGATAAACTTATACATGATTTCTGATTTTTGATAGGGTGTGCGTGTCTACTTTGTGTTTCATAATCAATTCCTAAAACCGTGGTGACAGATACTGAACCCTTATTCACATATGGTCCCTGCACACTTAAAATATGGCTTTTAAAGACCTACTCCACAGGAGCAAATGCATAATTGGTTCTGCAAACCTGACCAAGCAACCACGCTCAAGGGTGTTCATAGGCCTCTGCAATGAAGCTACTAATATTATTCTGCCAAATGACCATTGAGTACTAAAGCATTAAAGTGCTCTTTAGCTTCATTTCTCTGTATCCATAAGATAGGTCAGCATTCACACTTGTGTGCAGTATCCTGTAGCAAATGTAAAAATTCACAAATGATGAGTCCTAAAGAATAAATGTCAATGAAGTGTTCAGCCAGAATAAGACATCTATATCACCTCATCCCAAGGCTCACAGAATATCACAGTACAGGAGAAAAAGATATTGTAAAGATCAAACCTCTGAGAAGACTGGAAAAAACAGTGTCTCCTGGATTGGACAGGACCACTGAACTCATAAAATGGCAGCAGCTGTAGTCCCTTGAACAAGACCTGCACAAGGTCAATCTAATCAGGATTCTAGTGTGGAGTGATGAGGGCCTTAGAAGAGCCTGACACTAATTGGGTTAACTATTGACAGTTGGTAATTTCTAAGAGAATTATTATTACTATTATTATTACAGTTTTTCATTTGTGTTCCAGTTGTAGCTTTCTTCTTCATTTCCTTCCACTGCCACCCTCCCCCCATCTTTCTCCCCTATCCTTCTCAGTCCATTGATAGGGGAAATCCTCCCCTACTGTCTGACCATAGCCTATTAGGTCCCATCAAGACTGCCTGGATCCTCTTTCTCTGTGGGCTGGCTAGGTTAGGTTACTGCACCAGGGAGAAGTGACCAAGGAGCAGGCAACCTAGTTCACCTCAGAGACTGTCTCTTCACCTCTTACTAGGGAACCCGCATGGAGACTTACCTGCCTATGGGCTACATCTGAGCAGGGGTTCTAGGTTTTCTCTATGTATGGTCTTTGGTTGATGCATCAGTCTGTAGGCATCAACCTGGGCGTGTCTTTTTTATTTGTTTGTTTGTTTGCTTTGTTGTTCTCCTTTTGTGATTCCTGTTCCCCTCCAGGTCCTTTTATATTCCCTTCTTTCATAAGACTCCTCGTGCTATATCTAAGAGAATTTAATGATTTCTAACTAGTTTATTTCAAGAGCATGACCCTTGGTAGATTATCCATGTTTCTGTATGGTCCCATACATTCGATTTTATAAACAGCACAAATTGGACCCATGGGTTAATAAAAACAAGAATTTGTAGGGATTGGGGAAGTATTAATGGTTCTGGAAGAACTGAGAGAGAGTGGGGATTGAATGTGATCAAAATACATTGTTTGACATTCTCAAATAAACAATACAATATTACTTTTAAAAATATGGTCCTTCCCAATTAGAGTATTAATACATTGTAGCAAAAAAAAATGTGCTTGAAAGCACATAAAGTATAAATAAATTTATATCAACTATATGCTCAAATAATAATATTGAATATATATTTGTTTCAGTAAAATCTACTAACTTTAATTTTATGTTCTTTAATACATCTAATAAAATATCTTAAATGCCCGGACCGCTCAAAATCATGTCTCACATTCTATTACTTTTGGAAAGACCAGATGATGAGCTTTTTATAAAACTTTCTCATTGTTGACCCAGAGCATGAGTGCCAAAAATATTTTTAAATTTTATTTTCACGATTTTGTGATGAAGGTAATGTTTTTAAGTCTTTTTTTTTTATTCTTTACTGAGATGTGCGGCAGCCACAAGGGAAGGATACACAGATATCATTTGTAGAGTCAAGGTGGCTTTTAAGCAGGTCAAGTTTACACATTTACTTAGATTTATGTTGACTTTGCCAAGAACATTCTGGGCTTATCTGCCTCCAACCCTTTACATGAAGTAACCAGAGATTTACTTCAGTACAAGTAGATAAATTTTTGGCACCTGTTTTCAAAGCTGGTTCTATGTTGTTAAAAAGAATGTTATGCAAAAGATTTGCTTTGTTTATTAGTCACTCACATTTTTTCCTCCTGTCTTTAATTTTTAATTTTTATTTTATATTAATCACAGGTTATGTACTTTGTATCTCAGTGGTAGCCCCCTCCGCATTCCTTCCCTATCAGTGGACTTAAATCTTCTTTTTACATAGTTTATAACAAATAAGGAATCAATCTATGATTTGACCAAAATTTCAGAGCTTATAGATAGCACAGGCAGAACCACCCAGAAAGTTCAGCATTAACTCTGGCAAGACTTAGATTAACTGCTCTCTCTTTATTTGAATAGAAGTTGCCAGGACAAATATAGGTAGTCAATGTCTTGTGGCTCACTAATAAAAAAAATGACTGAATAGAATTGAGATAAGGGAAATAACTTGACTCTAGTCAACAAGCCACAGCCAAAGGTATTCTAACACACTTAGATGTTATTATGCTTAGTAAATTTCTCTTGACAAAGCTGCAGAGAAGTAAAGCTATTTCAAATTCAATATAAAAATGTGATATGGTATGGAAACTAGAAATATGCTAGAACCATGGCTAATCAATATTTTTATTTATATACATACACTGACATTGTTTATGTTGCAGTTTTAGAAGAGTAGTTAAAATGGGGGCTAGAGAGATGAATGTGCAGGAAAAGGCACCTGCTGCCCAGCCTGAGCTCATGAGTGCAACCTCAGATATCCAAGATATTGAAGGAAATAATGGAGTATCACAGTGCTCTCTCCTCCGCACAGGACACAAATAACAAACAAACAAATTCAAGAACGGCCCTATGTAGTAGGTAAAATAAAGTACTGAGGTGGACAACTGGCTCTGAAAAACTTTAGAGAAGGACATAGGATTATGGAAAAATTCAGGATGGGGATACCGTTAGGATGCCAAAGGAATAATGAAAGTATGGAAAATTAGTATCTCACTACCTAATAGAAAAATACAGGTGAAGGATGGGAGAATGCAGTAATAAGAAAGAAACAGTCTGGTCATGTAGTTTAAAGTTTTAAACACAGGTGGGCAGATGAGAAGGCAGTGATTACATTAAGCAAAACTAAAGACATATAAAAACATCATCTAGATATCTATTACTTGGCAAGCAAGTTTCAAAATACAATTGTTAAAAATAAAAGCTAGAGCAAAATTTCCCTGCATGAATGGAGAGTGCTACTCCATGAAGCCATGGGCTATTGAGTACATGTCGAATTGCAAGACATGGAATATCTCTATAGCAGTTACTAGGCAGGAAGGGTCCAGAAGAATCCATATCACCATAGGCCATTGCCATTGCCCTTGGTGACCCACGGTAACTATATGTTAAGCCCCAATTGCTGAGCAGAACACACATTTGATGACAAAATGTAGAAAATTGAACTTCAAGTCTACTTGGAATTTTTTTTTTTTCTGATCGCTACCACCCTTAGTACTTGAAGTTGTTATGCAGGTAGGTTGCTGAAGGGGAAAATATATGAATGGTCTTAAACAGCTATGGGTCATGTATGCAACAATATTTACCTGATAGACAACATTTGCACACTGGTGTGACAACTTTATGGTTGGATTTGAGGCCTGCTCCACAGGAAGAAACCGTATCTTGGTGCCAGATTGATTTCCAAAATGGTTGTACAAGTTTACATTCCCACCAGCAATGGAAAAGGGTTCCTCTTTCTTCACATCCTCTCTAGCATGTATTGTCCCTTGAGTTTTTGATCTTAGCTATTCTGATGGATGTAAGGTGAGTTGAGAATATTTTTAAGTGTTCCTCTGCAATTCGGTATTCCTCAATTGAGAATTCTGTGTTTAGCTCTGTACCCCAGGTTTTAATTGAATTTCTTGCTTTATTGCTTTTTAACTTCTTGAGTTCTTTATACATTCTGGATATTAGCCCTCTGAAAGGGCTGAGTATGTCTTCTTCCCCTGTGGCCTGGCAAGGCAGTCCCTGCAGGGAGAAGTAATTGAAGAGCTGGCAAGAGAGTCCTTGTCAATGACCGCTGCTGCTCCCCTTACATTTTTTTTTTAATTCAATTAACCTAGAGCACAATGCTGGGCAATGGTTAGTCCATCCTCAGCCTCCAAGGCCGCGTAGTTTCCTAACATTCTGATTTCACCCATTGTACTTGCTTTTAGTCATATCTAAGTTCTGGCCCATCTCTCTACGTGAGTCCAAGACCTCTCTCCTCTGGATTCTCTCCTCCAACTCTCTTCCCACTTGCTTCTTTCTCTTCCCCTCTGGCCAGGATGTCCCACCATATTCTCACCATTGCACAGCATTGGGGCTGGTTTTTAAATTGACAATATGAGAACAAAGCTTTCTTTGAAATTTTAGCATTATGGCCACATCTTGAATGTGACACTCAGGATACTGACCCACAGGATCTTGAGCCTCAAATCATCCATAGATTGTCTTTTAAGGCAGTAGCAAGAAAAAATTATTTTGATGAGTAAAATTGGCTAAAAACTTGCATCCTACAAGAGGATATATCAGGATGGTGCTATCTTATGCAAGAGTGGGGGAAATAGAAGGACCTGGAGGGGACAGGAATTCCAGAAGAGGTCCAACAAAGCTAACAAATCTGAGCCCTGGGAACCCTCCAGAGACTGATGCACCAACCAAGGTCTATGCATGCAGAGGACCTAGACCCTCTGCTCAGATATAGCCTATAGGCAGCTTTGTCTCCATGTGGGTACCCTAGTAAGGGGAGCAGAGGTTATCTCTGATATGAACGTGTTTGCCTGCTCCTTGATCACTTTCCCCTGGTGGGGCAGCCTTGCCAGGCCACAGAGGAAGACAATTCAGGCAGTCCTAAGGAGACTTGATAGGCTAGGGTCAGATGGTAGGGGAGGAACGCTCCTTCTTTCTGTGGACTAGGGGAGGGAGGAAGAGTGGGACTAGGAGGAGACAAGAGAGCAGGCTACAATGAGGATAAAAAGTGAATAAAGTATAAAATATATTTTTTAAAGAACATGACATTACAGCAGAGGATGGTGGTGAGTTCAGAGGCCTGACCTGACCTGATAACCTACTGCTGTTCCTTTAGACATGGCACTTGACATTCATCTGTCGAGTGCTAGATGTATTACCATTAGGAGTGAGATGCACTAGTTTTCTAGGCATTTCTCTAATCAAGTTGATGTTTAACAATCACACACAGACATATATGCATTCATAATGACACAGTCAAAAATATAAATGGTTCTAATAAAAATTTATAAGTTGATGTGCATATGGTGACAACATACTTCACATCCTTTGGGGTATAATTTAGAAGCAGTTGCAATTAATCAGAGAGAATGAATGCTTTTGAATAATTTTAAACTTGACTCAGGGATTCTGAAAGCTCAACTTTTTGAAATAGGGGTGTAGTTCAATATGGAATCTGTTTTCTTTAATCTTTATAACCATGGCAGTGTTATGTGAAGTGACATAGGAATAAGTATATCAAATAATAGAATGTATCTATATGAATTTTAATCAGGTATAATGATTTTTAAAATATTGAAAAGTGGGCATTGCTTAAGAAGAAAAAAAAAACAAGTGAAATGATTGGAAATAGGTAAGACATTTTAACATTGATAACCTCTAGCTAAGCATTGTAATTGATTTCAGAAAGTATTCCCTTTCTGACACATTTAAAAATTTTCTATAAAGAACATATACTACTTATAGCACATATACTGATGCATATATATTTAAGAAAAATAGAAGGCAGTGGCTACGCATAAAAACATAAACTGAAAAAGAAGGCACTTCACTCCTCCTTTCCTATGTTTTCCTTCCCTTCCAAGCTTCCTTCCTTTCTTCTTTTGTATAAATATATGCCCTCATATACACCTGTGAACTTGAATTACTGTATAAGTAGTATAAGTATAAAGGTATGTGCCATAAAGCTTTCCATAGACTAAAACTTTTGTAAATGGTGTTGTTTAATTATGAATATACTTTAACAAAAGCATTTGGTTCTATCTTTGTCGTCTAGCATTAATCAACAGCATACCCTGCTTGCTACACATCAGATTCCTGAAATGAAACTTATTAGAATAAGGACATGCTGCCTTTCCCATTTCTCTGCGTCCAATCAGTCTATCCTTTGTCTGAGACTGCAGTCTAAAGACGGTTGTTTCTCTACAGGTTTTTCAGTAGCCTTGCACTTTAATCCAGCTGCTGCTTTGCATTTGAAAACTAAATCAGCCTCAATATCTCACAGTCTTTTTGATCTTGGGATTTATGATAATGAGACTTTCACTACAGAAACTTCCATCCAGAGAATTTAAACAGATTTTAGCAATTCTTGGCGGGTATAAAATGAATAAGCGCCTTATTACCCCCCCCCATTATTTTATTTCACTAACCTATATTACGTAAACATTGTGTATGTGGAAAGTATTCTGGATCTCGAAAATTTATATTCATTTTCTGCTTCAAATCTATTGTATGATCTTTTTCAAGTTTTTAGCTTTTCAGTAAATCTTTCTAAATGGTGAGAAAGTATGGATAACTGAGTGTTTTGTGCAGTCATCAGGTTACCAAACTTAAAGTATTAAAAGTAATCAAGAAAGATGTGTGGCAGATTAGACGATGCAGTCAAGACAGGCTTTGTAAACAATAACAAAGGTCTAGGCACCTTAGGCTGTTACCATTTCCATAGTATATTGTTTCTTTCAAATATTTGTTTTTGTTCATGTCTGACAAATGAAGTAGATTAATGATCTTTAAAGTTGCTTTTAAAAGTAAAGTTCTGTTTGACAAAACAAGGAACTGCTTTCTAAACTAAGTTTAACTTTCACTGTTGTTGCTAGAGAACAGACATAAATGACTCAGTCTGACAAATAAGTGGCATAATCTATACATGCACACATATGTCAATTTTAGATGCATCTGTGAGTAAATATGCAAATGTTTGCTTATAAAAATACTAATGTAAAAGTGTGTAGAGTCAGGACTTCATAGTTGCCATAGCTGTGGTTCATCTTGTCTGCAAAATCTTTCATATTACTAAAGGAAGATCAACTAAAGTTAAACTCATAGTCTACTAACAGAAGAATTTGGGTAATTTTTTCAAACCTGCAAATTATTGAAAAAACAGTATGAAATATTAAAAGAGATTGCAATGTTATGCCACAAAATTTGAAATTACATTTGACAACATTATTAAAATTCTTAGCCTTAGGGGGTAAAATTCATGCTGTTGTGTTTTATGAACAAGTTTTATTTTCCCCTTTTAATTTGTTTTCTTTATTTTGGCTTTTGCTACAAAGCCCGCAACTTCATGCTTGTCAAGCAAACATTCTAACCATACACTAAATCACCCAGTTCAAACAGAAATGTTAAGTTGAAGATGCCATTCAGTTTTGTAATATGTTACAGATTTTGTTTGTAATTTAATATCTGAAGAATTCAAACTAAGTTTTTAGAATGTGACTTTTATATGGTAAGATAACAGTATATTTTATTTATTTCATTTTATATTTTAAATATAGAAACCAAACATGGCACAATAAAATATAAGATGAAGTAATACTGTCATGTCAAAGTTGGACACAGCAAACCCACATGTGGGTAAGAGCCCCAAGAGCAGGCACAAGAGTTAGAGGCCCACTTATTTTCGTAATCAGGAATCCCGTAAAAATACTAAGCTAATAGCTATAATATGTACATAGAGCACCGGTACAAACCCATGAAAGCTCCATGCTTGCTATTTCAGTCTCTGTGCTCTCATATGCACTTTGCTTACTTTGTATCCCCTAGTACTAGGCACTCTTACTAGGATCACTCTCAGACATTCCATGATGTTGGCACTGCTACAGGTTTCCACACCGTCCCTGAAATACCTCACAATTCTAGCCATCTGTCTCTTTATTCTTCCTCTCCATCCCATCACCCCTACACCTCTGATTCTTCTGCTCTGTCTTCACATGCCCCAAGTTTGCCCATAATATCTACTCTATTCATTCCTCTCAGGAAAATTTATGTATCTCCCAACCCTCCTCTTTAGCTAACCTCTGGATCTATGGATTATAGTTTGGTTATCATTTACTTAATGGCTAATATCCATTTATGAGAAAATACATATCATATTTATTTGGGGGGGGTGTGGGTTACCTTATTCGGGACATTTTTTTCTAGTTTTATCCATTTGTATGGAAAGTTCATGATGGATCTTTTTTTAACAGATGAGTAATACTACCTTTTGTAAATATGCCACACTTTCTTTATCCATTCTTCTGTTGAGAGACAGCTAGGTTGTTTCTGGTTTCTGGCCTTGTGCGATGGCAGTATTGTAGACAACATTTTATTTTAAGCCATGTTAAAAATTCACAAACCATTTCGTGAAATTTAATCGGATGACTTGAGAAATTAGTCAAACTAAGTCATAAGTTTATTTCATAATTTAGTTTCTTCATGAATGATATTAGGTTCATTTAAGTCTGGCATCCATTGGATTAAAGAGATGGCTTGAAGAGCCAGTCACCGACTTCATGTCAGAGTCAGTCCCTGTTCCCCTTACTAGGGAATCCACTTGGATTCTGAGCTGCCATCGGCTACGTCTGAGCAGGGGTTCTAGGTTATTTCCTTACATGGTCCTTGGTTGGAGAAACAGTCTCAGAAAACACTCCTGTGCCCAGATATATTTGGTCCTTGTGGAGCTCTTGTTCTCTCCAGGTCTTACTAACTCCCCCTTCATTCAGATGTTTCCCTGCACTCTGCCAAAGGTTTGATTATGAGTCTCAGCATCTGCTCATATAAACCATGAGGGAGGAGCAACCTTGCTAGGCCACAGAGGAGGACATTGCAGCTAGTCCTGATAAGACCTGATAAGCTAGGGTCAGATGGAAGTGGAGGAGGACCTACCTATTAATGGACTCAGACAGGGGCATGGGAAGAGATGAGTGAGGGAGGATGAGACTGGGAGGGAATGAGGGAGAGGGCTACAGCTGGGATACAAAGTAAATTAACTGTAATTAATATAAAAATAAAAATTTAATTAAAAAAAGAGATGACTTGACATTTATGATCACCTGCTGTTCAGGCTGAACCTAGGTTCAGTTACTGGCTCCCAAATAGAGGCTCTCACCATCTGTACCTCCAGATGCAGAACCTCTGACACCTTCTTCTGGTATCTGTGAGCATTTCCATGCACATGATACATAAATATATAGGCAGGCAGGCAATAACAAATATTCATAAAATGAAAAGGATATAATCTTTAAAAATAGTCAACAGTTTAGCTATAAAAAGCAGTGGCAAGAAAAAGATTTTGAATTATTTAAAATGATTTATTTTCTCTCATAAAATGACAAGATGCTTTATTAAATCCCAATTACAAAATAATTACTCTTTTTGCAAAATGATCTACACAAGAATTAGGAAAATCTTTTGAGGAAATATCAAAACAAAACACTGTATGAGAGAATAAAGAACTTTGTAACAATTCAGTCTAAATATATAGGTCTGGGATAAGATTGTATCTGAAACCATGTTCCTCTATTCCAATCATATTTTGAACCTTTGTTTCAGCTAGGAACACTCTTTTTTTATTACAGTTTATTCAGTATCCCAGCTGTGGCACCCTCCCTCATCCTCTCACTATCCTCCTCTCCCCCTCTCCCTCTTCTCCTCCCTTGCCCCTTCCCAAGTCCACTGATAGGGGAAGTCCTCCTCTCATCAGAACTGGCTGCATTTTCTTCCTGTGAGGTCTGGTAAGACTGGTTCCCCTCAGAGGGAGGTGATCAGAGAGGCTGCCACTAAGTTCATATCAGAGACAGTCTATGCTACCCTTACTAGGGAAACCACTTGGAGACTGAGCTTCTAGGGCTACATCTGAGCAGCCGTTCTAGGTTATATTCATGCATGGAATACGATTGGAGTATCAGTCTGAGAAAAGACCCCTGAGTCCAGATGTTTTGGTTCTGTTGCTCTCCTTTTTAAAGGCTTGGAGATTTGAGGAGTGGTACTAGCCACAGAGGAGCAGGTCATTTTGAAATCTATCCCAGACATTTCCAGTATCTGGCTTCTACCCCCTGGTCAGGCACAATGTTATCAGACACTGTCATATATTCCTGAAGCCAACACAGAGCCTCTCCACCATACTTTATCAACTATATTGGGCTAAAATAACTTGTAATGGTGCCAAATGAAACTCTTCCTATTTAGGCTGCATCTGTCAAAATATTTTGGCCAAAGTGATATAAATGTTATCAATACGGTGAATGATGTCCTTTTTATTTCACATACTGTAAACTGTCTCTTGTAGACAACACTTAAAATATTACTATGAATGAATGCTGACAACGACAACATTGAAAATTCTAAGGAACAGAATAAATTCAAAAACAGAGTAAAGCAGATATTGTTGACTGGAATTTTTACATGTTTAATAGTCATCTTTAAATTATTCTTCTTACATATGGTATATACTCACTTATACAGTCCTATAGGATAGGAAGGTCATGCTGAAATCTATACACCTAGGGAAGATATACAAGAAGGAGGACCCCAGGTTGGGATGATCAATGCTCGTTTAAATGAACCAATGGGATGGACATTGAATGGAGGATAAAACAAGCAACAGGACAGGAGCATACCAAAGAGGGCCTCTGAAAGAATCAATATAGCATTGTATCAAAGCAGATATTAAGAATCACAACCAAGTCTTCGGCAGAGGGCGGGAAATAATAAAAATAGGGGAAGTTAATAAGACTTGGGGAGAACAAGAGCTCCACAAAGACCAAACTGAGCAGGGCACAGGGGTCTTCTATGGGACAGTTTCTCCAACCAAGGACCATGTACAGATATGTCCTAGAACCCCGGCTCAGAAGTGGCCCATAGTAGCTCAGTATCCAACTGAGGACCCTAGTAAGGGGAACAGGGACTGTTTCAGACATGAACTCGAGGGCTGGCTCTTTGACTCTCCCCCATACACACCAAGGAGTAACAGCCTGGCTAGATCCCAGGGGAAGACATTGTAGCCAGCCCTGAGGAGACAAGATGAACTGGGGTCAGATGGAAGGGGAGGAGATCCTGTCCCATTGGTGGACTTGGAGGGAGCAGGGAGGAGATGAGGGAGGGATGGGGAGAGTAGGAGGGAATGTGGGAGGGGGCTACGCCTGGGAAGCAAAGTACCTAACCTCTGATTGATATAAAAATTAAAAAAAAAATAAATAATTAAACCACACTGCAAAAAAATTATTCTTCTTAATGAAATTTAAAAAGGATTCCTTCATTAATTACATTGATTAATTTACTTGGGAGAGAAAAACAATATTCTTTACCGTAGCTGTATGATTGGTCTCTGCCATCCAGGGATCTAGATAGCCCTACGGAGTGAAGCCACTGGAGGGTTCTAGTCATTATGCAAAACATTGGCATGGTTTAGTATAAACAGAAGTTTGAGAAATTATTACAACTCAAAATTAGTTTTAGGCTTTTTATGATTATAGTACTTATGTAGAAATAAAACCCAATTAATTCTATCCAGTCTGAATATACAACTATAATAATAATGTGAAACTCTAGACTGAGAAGCACGCGGTTGGCAAGGTAATAGACCATGAAGTCCCGAGAGCTATTTCCTCTTTGGAAACATTAAATAAGCATGAGATCAGCAAGGTAACAGACCATGAACTCCCAAGACCTTTTTCCTCTTTGGAAACATTAAATAAGCCATGATGTGTTCAGAGTTCTAGCAATCAAAGCAGGATATGTAATAACTAATTAAATGAAACACAGAGAAAAAGTCTTATTCATAAATACAGTGGGATCTGTGGTATTTTTTAGTTATCTTTATGGCATCATTTCTCCAGTGTGGAATAAATTGCAGTAAGTAGGGCCAAGTCTTTATGTCTCAGCTGCAAACCTGAGAAAGCACAGAGGAGGGATTTCCAATTTTATGTCTGTTATGAGAGTTACCTGAGTGATCCATCTTTGCCACCTAATTCAGAGCTCATTTGAAGGTGAAGGAGCTTAGATTCTAGCCAGAGAATGTTGTGGGGTACTAGCTGCCCCAACAAAGTTAATAAAGTCCCTTAGATATTCAATGTAAGTGATCACTGACTGATGACTATAACAGTTAAGATCTTTGGGAAAAATAAGCAGACATTATGATATTAAGACACATTAAAAGCCACATATATGTGGAAATTAGATATCAAAAACATAGATGAAAGGTAAAAGGAACTATGAATAGGTTCAAGCCCTGGGAGAATTTATTCTTAGAAAAAGAAGTGCCTATGAAAATTTTCACTTGAAAAGCAAAGATAATAGACTGTATTATTGCATATTTTTTAGTTTTTAATTTTATTTTTATATTTACTTTTATTTATTTTATATTTTTATTTGTTTATTTATTTTATTCCCATATTTTTCATTTTCAGACAATAGAATTACATATAGTTAAAAAATTCAAGAGTTCTAATCTTCTTCCTGATATAGCGATACTATTTCTGTAGGAGTGAATATTGAAAGGCCTTCTTTTATGAAAACAGTTTGCAGAATCCAAAATCACAGCCTCTGTGGCACTATAGACCTTAATATCTACCTGCAAAGCTAACTAAAAGTCCAGTAATACGGCTCCTACTTCTGTTTAAATGTCCTTTTCAGAATCTTAAAAAAGCAGATTGGTGTTGAGGGAGGAGAACTGATTAATGCTAATTTTATCAGGGGGTACCCTTTATTGCAGATGATATTTGAGAAGCAGCCCCTTTATTGAAGCAAATCAAATTCCTAAAGTTTTTTCTTTAGCTATTAGTATTAGTACATGTTATGTTATAGGGACATTGGAATCATAACCTCCAATAAATCACTTTTTTATGTGCTTTCTTGTTTAATCTTTTTATTCGTTAACTGTGTGCTTGGTGGCTGTCTTAGACCAATCTGATAGCCACAAAGGCCCTTGGAGACTTAAATTTTGTACATCTCTGGCTTACTCATCATTTGTTGTTGTTTTTATTATTGCTTTAAGGAGGATATATAAGTGAAAACAACCTTGGAGAAGCCACATGAGACATTTAATCCACACAAAATCTAGGCTTAATTTCCATTTATGAGTTTTTAAAATGTCCACTCTGATCAATACAGTTAGCAACTACATCCATATAGGAGATTCAGAAGGCAAAAGTATACAACTGCCAAGTTTAGATGACAACATTACTGACACACAGAGTTATAAGATAGTCAAAACAAAACAAAACAAAAAAAGCTTTGAATGAGTGTGATTTAGCAATAGGTGTGGAGTACAGAAAACGATCAATTACTTAACTTTATCTGTTTGGTAGTATGTAGAACAGTTAGGACTGAATAGTTGCAATGGGATAGTTTGTAAATCCTGGACATCTTGTAAGTGATTGATGGAAACTGTAGAAACATTGGAGCAGAAGGTTCTAGAATATGGCAAATTATTCTGAATATCATTGTGAATGTTTAAAGAATTAAGTAGCCCCCAACTATAACTTAGTATAAGAATCCAATATTAATGTGCCCAAAATAAAAGTAAAGGTAATTTTAAGCTTTTAATGAAGATATGGTAGAAAAACTGGGATAGCTTGCTTGAAATAAAAAAAAAATCATTGCACATAAGTACAAATGAGATCTTTTCAGGTGATGTCAGGTTCTGAGGTCTAGCACTGTAATATACTTTGTTCAGTAAAGATAATGGGTAAAATTCTAGCCATAAAATTAACAACTCAAAACAGTATACATTCAAGCATTTAAAGATTGATTATTAATACCTATGATATTTTTAAACATAATGAAAAGATTAATTATATTAATACAGACTGGAAAGAATGCATTTAAAAGCTACAATTGAACAATGAATGCTAAAGGCTATAATTGAGGTGGAATATAGATTACATAGGCTTTAAAAATTCTGTGTTGTTAGAGCCAAAAAAAAATAAATATAACCTGGGCCTGGGGGGGCCTGCAGAGACCGATATTTTCAACCAAGAACCATGCATGGAGATCCCCTGCTCAGTTTCCAAGTGAGTACCCTAGTAAGGGGTGTGGAGAGGGGCTGTCTGTGACATGTACTCAGTGGCTGGCTCTTTGATCACCTCCCGGTGTGGAGGGTGCAGGCTTGTCAGGCCACAGAGGAAGATGATGCAGCCAATCCTGATGAAAATTGATAAGCTAGGGTCAGAGAGAAGGGGAAGAGGTTCTCCCCCATCAGTGGACTAGGGAAGGGGCATAAGGGGAGAAGATGGAGGAGATCGAGGGGGCTATAATCAGGATACAAAGTGAATAAATTGTATTGAGTAAATAAATGAATAAATGAATACATAAAAGAAATTATGTGTTGCTGAGAAAGAGTAGAAAATATCATAATGCAGGAAATAAAAATGAACGTTCTTTATTTCAGAGAATGAAAAAATTTGGGAGAAAAATAATTGTTCTTTCTAGATATAGATATAGATATAGCAAGTTGATATCAAGGATCACTATACATTCTG
The DNA here is from genome assembly GCA_028658305.1 of Pachyuromys duprasi. Taxonomy (NCBI): domain Eukaryota; kingdom Metazoa; phylum Chordata; class Mammalia; order Rodentia; family Muridae; genus Pachyuromys; species Pachyuromys duprasi. The sequence continues at coordinate 25,966,591 of CM053743.1, forward strand.
CAGTGACATCAAGAGAGGAAACAGTGGAGTTAAAAATATTCTGTTTTATTTTCCTTCCCTGTTGTCAATGTTCCAAAGGCTTCACCCATCCTACTATAGCTGGAAGCCAGTTTAGACTCACTTTGGCTACAGTGAATGAGGATAGGGCTATGGTCAGTTCTATGACTTTTTCTGAAACAGAGTAATCATTATTCACAAGGTGTTGATTCTTGAAGCTGATTCTGTCCTCATTCAGACAGAAGGGAGATGGAATGGAATATGGAAGTAGGCAGTGAGAACCACTTGTAGAGACGACAGAGTGCCAGAGAAATCAGGATAAGTCAGAAGCTAGCTGAGGGACTTCCAACAGCTTTAAACTATTTAAGTGTCTTCCTGTCTTAATTAAACTTCAAACAGGATCTTTGAGAGCCACAGAATATCTGGCACACCAACATGAAGCTTGAAATCCAAGCATAGGGATGGGACCCAACATAAGCAAGAAATTCAGACTTGTTAACATGAGTTCTGGAAATAAGACCAGGACTAGATAATCCAGGCAAACAAGTTTGGAAAGGAGAAGCAGAGTCAAAGAAGCTGAAATTCCCAACCTCAGAGCCAGTAATATATGCTCAGAGTTAGCAGTCCCCAAAGGGCGGAGTTTAGGGAAGTTTAAGTACAGAAATAAATATAAAATTTGGAATCAGCAAAATTGAAATAAGTAGGTATTTATAAGTATGCATAGACATGGAAAAAAGAAGTAAGTAGATGCATTCATAAAAATATTGAGTTTCAGTATAATAAAGTGAAGTGCTGATGATTATTAATATTAAATATTGAATTATCTTTTAGTTAAACAGTGGTTATTCCTAACCCAGCTGTATACCCAAGTTAGCACACAGAGACTAGGATTTATTTAATTAAACTAGAGAACAACACTGAGCAATAATTACTCCTCCTAAACCTCTAAGCGCTGCATAGCTTCCTTCCATTCAGATTTCCCACAATATACTTGCTGTTTGGTGCTTTCTTAAGTCTGGTTCATTTCCTCTGATGTTTCCCCATCCTCTCCTCTCAGATCGCTTCTCACACCCTCTTCTTTCACTTCCCCTCTGGACCAGGGTATCCCACCATATTTTCTCCATTGCTCATCATTGGCTGGTTATTTTTATTGGCAATACAGAGAACAAATGGTAGCATATTTACACAAACCTGAGACAGGTGATGCTTAGAATAAGCATCACAAGGCAATGTCAGGGTTGAAACCAGCTAGTGGATTAGAGAAATCAACATTTGAATGAACAAGGGTAAATTGTATACATTCCACAAGAACATTATACCAACAGTGAAGTCTCAGAATGAAGGAGAGAGAAAGAAAAATAAGTAGAATTTTTTTTTTTTGCAAATCTGTATAGAAAGTAAAGTCTCAGAAGGAAGGTGGGAGTCAACAAGATAATATATATTATAAACATTATATATCTAAACATTATATATATATATATATATATATATTCTATGTTAAAAAATGGAAAACTTTAGGGCAGAGGACATTTGGACCCTGTATAGTTTAAAGTAAATATTTCCATTTTCTATGTCCTCTCTAAGAAAAAACAGGAGAAGAAAGAAAGAACAGAATCTCCCTGTCCCTTTCCCTCAAATGCACATAAAATAGACTTGGGTAAGAAGAGGATTGAGAGGTGAAATTTTAGATTACAAGTCATAGAACAGGAATCAGATCTTTTTAAATTGGAGAAAAGAATTGTCTCTGGTTTTATGTTGAGGTCTTTGATCCACTTAGACTTTAGTTTTGTGCAAGGTGTTAAATATGGATCTATTTTCATTTTTCTGCATGTAGACCAGGAACATTTCTAGAATATACTGCCTTTTGTCCATTGAATTGTTTCGGCGTCTTTGTCAGAAATCAAGTATCCATAGGTGTTGGTTTATTTCTGGGCCTTCTAATCAATCCCATTGATCTGCCATTCTGTTTCCATGCCAGTACCTTGCAGTTTTTATTACTGTTACTCTATAGTACAGCTTGAGATCAGGGATGGAGATCCTCCAGAAAATCTGGTGTTGTACAGGATTGTTTTAGTGATTCTGGGTGTTTTATTTTCCCATATGAAATTGAGAATTGTTCTTTCAAGTTCTATAAAGAATTCTGCTGGTATTTATTTTTATGGGTATTGCATTGAATCTGTAGATTGTTTTTGGCAGGGTGGCCATTTTCACTATGTTAATCATACCCATCTATGAGCATGGGAGATCTTTCCATTTTCTGCTATCTTCTTCAAATTCTTTCTTCAGAAACTTAAAGTTTTTTTTCAAGCAGGTATTTCAAATGCTTAGAGTCACACCAAGGTATTTTATGTTATTTGTGACTATTATAAAGGCTGTTGTTTCCCTAATTTCTTTCTCAGCCCCTTTGTCTTTTGTATACGGGAAGGCTATTGATTTTTTTTTTTTTTAGTTAATTTTGTATCTAGCCACATTGCTGAAGTTATTTTTTTCAGCTGAAGGAGTTCTCTGGTAGAATTTTTGGGGTCGTTCAAGTATACTATCATATCATTTACGAATAGTGATACTTTGATTTCTTCCTTTCCAATGTATAGTCCCTTGATCTCCTTTAGTTGTTTTATTGCTCTAGTTAGGATTTCAAGAACAATGTTGAAGAGATATGGAGAGAGTGGCCATCCTTGCCTTGTCGCTGATTTCAGTGGGATGTATTTAAGTTTTCTCTCCATTAAGTATGATGTTGGCTGTAGGCTTGCTGTAGATTGCCCTTACTATGTTTAAGTATGTGCCTTGTATCCCTGATCTCTATAAAACTTTAAAAATGAATAGGTGTTGGATTTTGTCAGTTATCAGGCAAGTGATGGGAACTAGAAAAGATCATCTTGAGTGAGGTAACTCAAAAGTAGAAAGACACCCAGTATATACTCATTCATAAGTATATATTAGCTATATAATATAGGATAATATATTAAAATCTATACTCCTAAAGAAGCTAAACAACAAGGAAGAGCCTAGGGAAGAAAGTTCAATTCCCATTTCAGAGGACAAATGTGATAGACATTGAAAGCAGGAGACAATAAGGAACAGGATGGGAGACTACAATAGACTACCTCTGAAAGAATCTGCTGATTGAGATATTGAAGCAGAGGCTCAGACTCATAGCCAAATTTTGGGCAGAGTGCAGGGAATCTTATAAAAGAAGAGGGAGATAGAAAGACCTGGAGAGTTTAGGAGCTCCAAAAGGAGACCAACAAAGCCAATAAAACTGAAACCTGGGGGCCCTTCAGAGACTGATGCCCCAACCAAGGACAGTGCATGAAGAGGACCTAAAACCCCAGCTCAGATGCTGCCCATAGATTCAGTCTCCATGTGGGTTCCCTTAGGGGAACAGGTGCTTTCTCTGGCATGAACTCAGTGACAGGTCCTCTGATCACCTCCCCCTGGGAAGTGCAGCCTTGCCAGGCCACAGAGAAAGACAATGCAATTAGTCCTGATGAGCCCTGATAGACTAGGGTCAAATAGAAGGGGAGGAAGACCTCACCTATCAGTGGATTAGGGGAGGGCCATAGGGGGAAAAGTGGGAGTGAGGGTGGAGTTGGGAGGAGAAGAAGGAGGGGTATACAGCTGGGAAAAAAATTGAATAAATAGTAATAAGTGATAATAATATTTTTTAAACGTAGTTTAGAGATTTGGAGGAAGGGCACAGCCAGACTGTGAGGGTTACTACGAATGGCATGAAAAAAATCTAAGAGTTATTTACCATAGAAGGACACATGGAAAAGAATCTGAAGAAAATCAGTTATCATTTTCCAGGAAGAAAATAAAAATAAAGAATAATAAAATTTTTTTCTCAAGCTAGTCCAGAGGAATTCAATTTAAAGCCTATGTAATCACCTTATGATGAGACTTCTGGATGGCAATCCAGGCCACTTTGAAAATCTACAAAATTTTTTCCAGCTACTGCATAAAAATATCAAAATTACGATGAATTTAGATGGCAGTCCATAGAGATCTAAAACGGTTTAAAGAGGCAATGATGGTCTATGGCATGTAACCATCTAATGTGAAATAGGTATTAAATAATTGGGCCATGAAAAAAATCATATGATTCCAAAAGATTTGATATATTTAATATCAGCTCTCTTAGCAGCTGGCCCTCAGCTACAGTGGTGCCATGGTGGGAAGATGAGGCTTCAGACATGGAGCAATGTCATAAGACTAAAAGTACTAACATTGTCAAGGGTCAGTTGCTAGGTGAAGGTCAGTATGCGATTTATGAATGTATATTATGTTTAATGATGCCTCCTTAGAGGAATGCTTGGGATAAGATTAAACAACAGAAACAATGATCCAAATCCTTTACCAGACAACCCAGATCTCAGAACAATCATTTATTGATTTTTTTTTACAAACATTAACTTTAGCTATAAGTAGAACAATATCAGATCTAGATGCAAAAGAAGTGCTAATTGAGTCTTTAGATGTGGAAAATGCTAATATTGAATGCAAAATGTTATTAGAAACCTTTAAAGGCTGGATATGTGCCTATTTCTGACTGCATTAAAATGAATGTAGGTATTGGATCTAATGCTTTCAATACTGTTATGACAGAAAGGCAATTGCTAATTCTGATGCTTTGGCTTTAGAAGACCAGGTCATTTCCTAAAAGACTACAGAAAAGCAGTTCCTAAGGATAATGTTTTGCCTAATTATAATGCACGCAGAAAGCTTCCTGGGGTGTGTAAAAGATATGGAATGAGCAGACACTGGGTTATGAATGCAGATCATTCAGAAATATAAGAGGCCCCACCAAAAATCATGTGCCATTATTCCCTGTCAACCATAGAGAGATTGTTCTAGAGAACAAATTGAAAAATAAATGCCTGATATGACAGACAGTGGTTCTCTAAGCTTAACTCTTCCACTGGATAGAATAAGAGATTCTGAAGGTCTTGGAAAACAAATATTTTGGCACTGCTATAAATGATCAGAGATTAAAGTTGGAAATACAATTATATTCAATTGAGATAGAAGGTCTAGTGGATGTGAGAGTAGATACAAAAATAATTTCACAAGATTATCGCAATCCAAACTAGTCACTCCAAAATGTGTCAAGATATCTCTTAGGGTTTGGGACACTGTCTCAGGTAAAGCAAAGTCTAACATGAATTAAATGTATAGGACCAGAATGATGGATAGGAAGATTAAGGCCATATGTGGCAAATATAGCCATGAATCTATGGTGAAGAGATCTATTGCAACAGCAAGAAATACAGATTAGCACACCTTCAACTTCAGGGACAAAACATAACATTGGAGATGTTCCTGATAAAGGTGTTGAAAAATATTATCAAAAGTAACAATAGGCTGTCCAGGCTGTCCATAGGCAGGACACAATGTGTGTTAGCTTTACAGATTTGTATGGGTAAGCCACTAGTGATAGTGTACCAATGGCCCTACAGTGAAAATGGTTAACTAACAAGTCTGTTAGGGTAGTGCAATGGCCCTTAAATGAGAAGATGTCACAGGCTCTAGAACAGTTGGTTCAAAAGCAGCTGGTGGCTCAACATATGGAAGAACTCACCAGCTCTTGGACTTCTCCTGTATTTGTCATTAAAAAGAAATCTAGAAAATGGACGATGCTAATAGATTTGAGAGCAATTAATAAAGAAATTCAGCCTATGGGTTTGTTATTACTTGGAGTCTCTTTAACTTCTTTGTTACCCAAGGCATGGCCTGTTATAGTGATTGATTTAAAAGACTGCTTTTTTTTTCAATATCCCTACAGAAAAAAAGATAGAAGTTTGCTTTCATTGTGACCACATTTAACTATCCACAACCAATTAGGACTAGACAGTACCAGTGGAATTTTAAGCCACAAGGAATGTTAAGCAACCGTACCTTCTGTCGATCTGTTTTACAACAGCCTTAGAAATAATACATGAAGTTTCCTTAATCTATAATTTGTTATTATATGAATTACATCTTACTGGCTTATTCTGATGTAGATACCTTAGTAAAAATATTTGTTAAAGAAATTAAAATTTTTAAATGTCATGTTGGAGAGTACAAATTACTTTCAAAAATCACTACGGTGTGTTATTTTGCAGATGTTTTTATTTCTTCAGATGAGGAAGTGAGATGAGAGCCTTACCCAAGCTTCAATAATACATTACTTGGGCTAAGCCTAGGACATTTATTTCTCTATTCTAACTCTCCCTAGGTCTGGGTCTGAAAGTTTCTAGCCTCCTACAATCTAATCTTCTGCAAGCCAGGACCTTGAAGGCTTCAGCTTCCAGCCTCTGTCTGCTAACCTAAGCCTAATATGTTTTCAGCCTCAAAAACTTGCTTCTGAATAATCTCATCCTTTCTAGTACTTTCTGAACTCTGGATGGCTGGTTCAACTCAGTTGTTCAGTCTCAAACTCCTCTCCAAGCTGACTGATTCAAACTGACTTCCTCCCTCTCTCACTCAATTGCTTTACTTAGGAAAACTGCTGCTGAAATCAATGAAATGAACTGCACAAACTCAGCTGTACTCAACTGAGCTGCACTGAACCTTCCTGTCTCCAAAACAGTCCTGTTCTCTTTCTGTACTACTCTTAAGTAGTTTGTCTTTCCTGTCTCTTCTTGTGAGAGTTGAGTATATCCTATCTCTGCCTCATTTTGTCTAATCTTTCTCTGATTAGTCACATTGTTTGCCCCTCAATTAGATGTCATTGTTTGGGATTAATGGAGTGTACTAAATTGCAGCCAGAATGATTAAGTTGTGTGATGTCTATATTACAGTCAAAGGGATTAAGAGTATGTATCTAGCCAGAGGGATTAAAGGTATATACTAAGGGCATGTATTACACTGGGATCACAGACCTAGGTCTTTGGATATAATCCCTTTCCAGAGTAACCTTATTGCGGAATTAAAATTCTACTACATTAATTGGCTATAGCCCACAATTGGAGTAACTGGTCAAAAGGTAAGTAATTTATATCAGAACTTACTAGGTGATTAGAATTTACATAATCTATCTATCTATCTATCTATCTATCTATCTATCTATCAAATGAAGCAGAGAGAATTGGTTCTTGTAAAAAAGAGATTACAAGTTGCAGATGTAGATGGCTTGAATCCCATCTTCACTGTATTTTAGTTATTTTGCATTCTACTCACTCTTCTACATAAAATTTTATACAAAGAAGAGATAATATTTTAGACTGGATAGTTTTAGCACATAACGAGAGTAAAATAAAACATATAAAAAAGGTTTCTGAATTGATTGTGAAAGGAAGAATAAGACTTTGTTAATTAGTATGAACAAACCCAGCTTAGATCATAGTGCCTTAAACTATTGTTGAGATTATCTCATTATTGATAATCAATGAGGATTAGTAAAGAGCTTACAGTAATTATGGGGGGAGAAATTAACCAGAAATACCCCAAAAGCTGTGTCTTCAGTTTATATGAAGCTAGTTGGATTCTTCCTTGTATAGCAAGATGAACACTGATTTCTAAAGCTTCTACTTTTTATACAGATGCCAATAAATTAGAAATGGCAGGTTTTAGGTCAGGAAATATAAGTAAAATAATTCAAAGCCCATATGCTTCAGTTCACAAATCAGGACTGTATTCTATTTTCATGATTCTATTACCTTTTATTCAGAATCTCCTATCATAGTTATGGACTCAATATGCACAAAGAGTAACTTTTCATATGGAAAATTTGGATTTATTCTAGATGATTCTGAATTAACTTTATTATTTATACAACTATAATAGGTAATTCAAAACAGATATCATCTATTATATATAACCAATATTCAGTCTTGCACAGGTTTGCCAGGACGATTGGCACTAGGAAATGAAGCGACAGATTAATTATTAACAGGAAATGTTTTAGAAGCTTCAAATTTTTATAAAAGACATCATGTACATAATAGAAGTTTAAAGGAAAAATTCTATAACTTGCTAACATTTCAAAGAAATTATTTAAAAATAATATCTAACTTGTTCTTTGTGTAATCAAGCTTCATTACCTTTGAGATATAACCCTGAAGTTACAAATGAAATTCAGCAGACGGATGTGTTTTATTTTTCAGAGTTTGGAAAATTAAAGTATGTACACCATATAACTGGATAACTATTCAGTATATTATTCTATTCAGTATATTATTCTGCCTTGAATTCAGAAAAGGCTGTAATTACATATTTATTTGAAGTGATGATTATAATAGAGACACATTTACAGATTAAAAATGAAAATGCTTTCACATATGTATACTGTAGAATAAAACAATTTTAATAATTACTGTTTAAAACATGTTACAGGCAGATCTAACCTTATTTTAAAGGAGATGCTCTAAAACAGAAGAGGGATATGAGATCTCCCAGACAGATATTACATAATGCTTTAGTAACTTTAGGTCAATGAGACACACAGCACAGCTGCTGAAATACACTAAATTTGACAGAAATAGTTCCTGTTCCCCTTACGAGGGTCTCCAGTTGGATACTGAGCTACCATGGGCCACATCTGTCATGAACTCAATGGCTGGCTCTTTGACCCTCCCCCACATACGCTGGGGAGTAACAGCCAAGCTAGATCCCAGAAGAGGTCATTGCAGCCAGCCCTGAAGAGACAAGATAAACTAGTTTTGGATGGAAGGGGAGGAGGTCCTCCCCCATCAATGGACTTGGATGGGGGCAGGGAGGAGATGAGGGAGGGATAGGGACAGTGGGAGGGAATGAAGGAGGGGGCTACGCCTGGGATACAAAGTACCGAACCTGTGATTAATATAAAAATAAATAAATTACATTAAAAAAAGAAATACACTGAATTTTAGAATGGACTGCTGAATTGAAACAAACTATAAAATTTGAAGTTGTGTTAACCTCAGAATGGAAGTCAGGAAATGTTTTGGGTTGGAGAAGAGGCTAAGAAGTATTTGTCTCCACAGGAAACAAAAATGCTGCAGATTCCTTCAAGTTAATCATGATTAGATTTGACCAAGTGAGACCTCCTGAAAAATCTTGGCTGTTGACATGAAAAATGCAGAGGAAAAGCCTTAGAAGAACAACCAAGGAAGTGACATGAATGCTGATCATCCTATGTGGGAACAGTTTGGGACTTGCTGAGAAAAAGAAGTCTCTGTTATAGCCATTGAATCTTTTCTTACATTTTTATTTTATATTATTCACAGGTTATGTACTTTGTATCCCAGTCATAGCCCCCTCTCTATCCCTCCCATCCCTCCCTCATCTCTTCTCTACTCCTTTCCAAGTCCGCTGATAGGGGAGGTCCTCCTCCCCTTCTTTCTAACTCTAGCTGGTCAGGTCTCTTCAGGACTGGCTGCAATGTCCTCTTTTATGGCCTAGCAAGGATGGATGTGGAGAAAGAGGAACCCTCCTCCATTGCCGGTGGGAATGTAAACTTGTACAACCACTCTGGAAATCAATTTGGTGCTTTCTTAGACAGTTAAGAATAGTGATTCCTCAAGATCGAGCTATACCACTCCTAGGCATATACCCAAAAGATGTTCAAGTACACAACGTGGACATTTGCTCAACTATGTTCATAGCTGCTTTATTCGTAATAGCCAGAACCTGGAAACAACCCAGATGTCCGTCAGTTGAGGAATGGATACAGAAATTGTGGTACTTTTACACAATGGAATACTACTCAGCAATTAAAAAGGAGGAAATCATGAAATTTTCAGGCAAATGGTGGGACCTGGAAACTATCATCCTGAGTGAGGTATCCCAAAAGCAGAAAGGCACACATGGTATATACTCACTTATATAGGCCAATGAATCTTTTGTACTACTGGGTCCTCATGGCTTATTAACCCTTATATGGCATGGATGAGGATTTATAACACCCTACTACAGTTTGGTTATGTGGTCTAAATGGATTTAGAAAGATTAACAATATCTTTCAGCTAGTCAAACAGAGCAGAAAATCATCATTAGCTGATTTGTGTATGCTGCACATTTCATACAGGTGTTAATGCAAAAAGTCCCTATGTTACCTTTAAAAGTTTATCTGTTTTCAGAGCAAAATGACCAGACACCTATACACTTAAAGCAGCTATCCCCAAATGACCCAGCCTCACAAACTTCCTCAAATATTATCTGCCTTTTTCATGCTCTGGCAGGGATGTGATTCTGCCAGCTAAAAACAGTTTAATTCTTGGGACTCTAGAGAGTATATAAAAAGATAAGAGCCCCAAAAGAGGATGTGGTACTGGTCCTCCTGTGATTCCTGCTCCTGCTGCTGTGGGTACTGGTTTGTTAAGAGGTGGAGATATATGAGACAAGAAGAAAATTTGGAGATATCCCGATGAGCTGAAGATTGGATATGCTCCAAGGAATTCAGTGCCACTAATGTAGACATAGTCTAGAAATTAGGAAGTAGTCTAGAAAGATCTCAATGTTTCGGTTCCCCACTAACCTTCTGTCTTTCCTACTTGGTGTTGAAAGAGATTGGTGTGGAGAAGGGTGGCAGATATAAGAACCCAAATAAAATAAAATAAGTAAATATACCTACTAATGTCACCCAGACTTTGGGCTTTGAATACTAGCAATAAAATAAATCTGTTTTCTAATGTCATAGAGGAGTTAACAGGTGTGAAGAAATGGATATTCTGTTTTAGGACGCCAACAAAAGTTTACTGCGCTGCTGCCCCTGGGTTCTTTTCCACTTCGCTCCCAGAGGAGATTTTCTTTGTTTTCTTCTACTTGGTCCTATATTCTGATGCAAAGAAACGTTGAGAGAATGTCTGTTGGGGACATTGCAAATGGCAGTGGAGGTTTCTAAGATGCGGCTGGAGGAGTTATGGATAGAGGGCAAAATGCTTGGGAAGTGGACAGCACCATAAAATGTAGAAATACCGGGAGTGAGAGCTCACTGGAGGGTTATTTTAAAAGAGAATCAAACTGGGCTGAAAGGAAGACTGGTACTCCAAGGTGCACAGCACACTTTTAGTTTAGAGTCCCTGGAAACCCTGGGTTGGAAACAGACCCTGGAGGAGGCCAATCAGAAGACAGGGTTAAATAGAAATAGCCTTCACTTGAAATAAGTTTCAAGAGAATGCACTTTTATATCACCACCATTAGCCCACCTAGTAGCTGCACAAGATCTTGTCAAAATACTTGTGCTTTAATTTCAGTGAATTTGGCCATTTGCAAAGAATTTGTAAGGCTAAAAGTCTCAGAGTTCGCCATAACTGGTGTATTAATTCTGAGAAGTACGGTACTTTGTGGCATAGATGTAAACCAGCCATTTCTGGTGGCAGTGGGTTCTCCTCAGAAAGAAAGTCAAGGCTTCCCAGAGTTTGTAGATGCTGAGCTGGTGTAAGGCATGTCATTGGAATAATGAGTTCAAGTATAGGAGGGACATGCTAGGTAATTTCTTGCCATCAGAAAGCAGCTTTGTAGTTCTAGCTCTTTCCAGGTTCAGTGGCAAAATGAATTCGCTGTTTCAGCAAGAGCAGAAGAAACTTACCAGGCTATAGAAGAAACTACTGATCCAAAAAAAAAAAAAAAAAAAAAGTTTAGTTCATTGATAACCTCCTTTAAGACTAAGAAGGTAACAAAAAATCTCATTAATGTTAGGGAAAAAGCCAGTTTATTGGACCAAAAGCGGAACATGTAGTGGGAATTTTGTTATCTTTAGAAACCCAGTGATGTTATGTAAACATGTCTTTCTTTTAATACCCTGTGTGGGATATAGGGCTGCTCCAGGTTGTCTGCAAAATCAGGTTATCTGTTTACTGCATGCTCTGCCCATGCATGGAGTGTGAATTATCGGGGCTCTATAGAGAGGGCACACAACAAACAAACAAAAACAAAAACAAAAACAGAGTCCCAAGAGAAGTGGTGTGGTTGTTCCTCCTGATGGTTCCTGTTGCTACTGTAGCTGTTTTATCAAGTGGTTGAAAGAAAACAGTCAAGAAGAAAAAAAATTGGAGACATCTTAACAAGGATATGAAAATTGGACTTGAACCAAGGAACTCAATGCCCCTCATCAGCAGGAAATAATCTAAAAGGAAGGAAATCCCACCTCTCCCCAAAAATCTTCAGTCTCTCCTTCCTGGTGTTGATGTGTTGGAAAGGATTGTGGTAGAGAAGGGTGATAGAAATAAGAACACAAATAAAATGGATAAAATATATATGTCTATACATGACATTTAAATGTTTTAATAATAAAAGGCTTTTAATGACATAGAGACACCTCAGTCCTTGGCAGAACTCCTAATTTCCTCTGAAGAAGATAAATAGGCAATGAAGAACCTGGATTTTGCTTCAAATGTGGCAAAGCTGGCCACTGGGCTATAGATTGTCCTTTACCTCAACTGCTGAAAGCATGGTGTCTAAACTGTAGACAAGACAAACAATGGGAAGTAGATTGACACACTTTGCTCAGACATGGTCAAACAGTCTACCCAAGTTTTGGTTTCACAAAAATGTCTGTCAGATCTTCCAGGCCTGGCAACTGGAGAGGATGTTTGCTCCCACTGATACAGAGGGACCTTGGATGACAGTCCAGGTAGCCAGTACATCTCTGTCATTTTTATAGATTTGGATGCTGTTTGCTCTACATTTCCTGTTTACTCAGGTAAAATTTAGCCTTCTCAGATGTCTGATGGGGTTGAAATCTAGGTAATAATGTTTTTACAGTTTCGTAGTTTAAAAATAAAAAAGTCACAGAAAATATGTAAAAATTAAAAGACATAAAAGTTTAAGTTTTTAAGCTATGGAAAAATTTCAGGGTCTAAAAACTGTCTTAAAGTTGGTAAAAGCAAGTTATGAAGGTTGACAATATAAAAGCTTAATAGGTGATAAGAAAATGATTTGAGATCTATAAAAAGTAAAAAATTGCAGATAGATACTAGAATATTTTCTTCAAAGTTACCAAATAAACATTGTGAAAATAAATCTATAACCTGATAGTTTTCATATTTTTATTATACATAGTTTACTGTTGTTAGAAATAAAGCCATTTCTTGAACTAAAAGAGGAAGATGTTGGGGTGACACACAAATCTTGTATTTTTTTTTCCTTTAAAAACGTGTGTTCTTTTTTCAACATTCATTACTATTATTTAAAATTGTTCATTTTGTATCCTGCTTGTAGCCCCCTCCCTCCTCTCCTTCTGGCCCCACCCTCCATCCCTCTTTTTCTCCTATCCCTCTTTCCTATTCCACTGATAGGTGAAGTCCTCCTCTCCTACTGTCTGATTCTAGCCTATCAGGTTTCATCGGGACTGCCTGGATCCTCTTCCTCTATAGGCTGCCTAGGTCACCCCACCAGGAAGAAGTGATCATGGAACAGACAACCTATTTCATACCAGAGACTGTTTCTTCTCCTCTTACGAGGGAACCCACATGGAGACCCACATGGAGGCTTAACTGTCTATTGGCTACATCTAAGCAGGCAGTCCACTTCCTCTCTATGTATGGTCTTTGGTTGATGTATCAGTCTCTGCAGTACCCCCCAATTTTATTTTATTTTATTTTTTGGCTTTCTTGGTCTCCTTGTATGGCTCCTGTCCCCCCTAGGTCCTTCTATAATCCCTGTTTCAAAAGTTGTGTTCTTGTTATTTGATGCTTGCAATTCCTGGCTTGCAGGATGTGAAAATATCACCTTTTCACTTTCCTTTTAAATTAAGGCAAGCTACCATAGGGAAGGTGACCTCCTCTAGCCTGACCAGAGAAAATGTGGCTTATTGCACAATAAGGAGCTGACATGTGTAGCATGGGCAGCATTTTTGGACAGAAAAAGATGCAAGGAGATGATGAAGGAGAACAGAAAAGAGACAGATTGGACCGGGAAGGTAGGAAGTGTATTGTTGAAGTATAGAGATGGAGTGTGGGAAAGGGAGTCAGGTTAAATTAGAAGCTAGCAAAGAGATTCTTCCAGAAAAGAAAGCCAACAGCTATAAACTATATGAATGTCTCCATATCTGAATTAAACCTGAAGTGATATCTGCCAAACCAAATCCCTGAAATAACAAGGGATGTGGCAAACATTCGTATTTTTCCTCTTGTTATGCCCAATTCATGAGACCCTGAAAAACCACCAGGAATCTACTCCACTGCAAATGCATGAAGGTTTATTTAATACAACTCAAACCTGGGTCACAGCAAACTCCTTGGTGAATTGGAGGAATGCAGTGGAAAGGTCTAGGGGAACAAGGTTTTTAAAGGGCAAAACCTCAAGTGCTGGGTTACATGCCTTGGTGTTACATGATTGAGTAAGAGAAACTGACTTTTGAAATGATTGGTTTACTTTAGGTGCCAAGTCCATAAATGATTCTATTCTGGCCTGGCCATCTGGGCCAATTTCCTAGCAACTGTATCTCTAATGAGCAGGAAAAGAATTCAGTTAAGCTGGTTTCTCCCTGTAGGTGGCTGGACATGTCTCCACCTGGCTGGCCTTGTTCGGGCTTGCACTTTAAACTTTAAACCAATATACCTCCACAACTAGTTTTTAATTCTTTGGTCTCTCATTCTGACTAATAACACCTAGGAAGGTAGTTCATCCTGTTGTTTGGTTTAAGAATCCTTATCTTCTTGGAGAGAAATAGTCTACCTACTCAAGATAATTCCATTTAAAAATAAGTCGTATTTTTAAATCAGATAACTTAATGAGTTTTCATAAGACATTTTCATGCATTCTTTGTATTGAATAACCCACCCATTATCCACTCCTCTCCCTGATCCCACTTCCCAATCTCTGCTTAATCTTTTTTTCACTCACTGTTCTCTACTCTTCTTTCTTTTTACATGTGTTAAAACTGCTCATTAACTTTTTAATAAGTTAGGTTATGAGCTGGTAGTTTTTCCTGACGTTTTGCTTTGTTTAGATCTCTTCTTTACAGCTTAATTTTGTCCAATATTATCAACCTTCCCCGTGTAAGTTTTCTGTACCGAGTATTTTACCCCATTTCCTGTAATCTGTTATACCCTTTTATAATAGCTCCCCACCAAAGGCCTTCTTTATACTTTTCTGGCTCCACCTCTATTCCATGGTAAAACACAAAATAGAAAGTTGCAGCTAGAACCCACATATTAGAGATAGCATATGATATTCGTCTTTCTGAGCCCCCCTTTTTTTCAGTAGTTTTTTTCAATGCCATTTGCTTGTCTGAAAAGCTGACTATTTCCTATCCATTATGCATAGCTTTAAAAACTTGAACAGAGGGGCTTATTTCTGAAGTCAACAAAAGGCCGTCAAGAGATGTATATCTGGTCAGAAGGCTGAGAATAAGAGACTGGATGTTCAGGGAAACTGGTGCACAAACCAAGGACCATGCATGGAGAAGACCTAGACCCCTGCTCAGATGTAGCCCATAGGCAGCTCAGTCTCTATATGGGTTTCCAAGTAAAGAGAGCAGGGTCTGCCTCTGTCATGAGCTCAATTGCCTGCTCTTTTATCACTTTCCCCTGGTGATGCCATCTTGCCAGGCGCCAGAGGAGGAGGATTCATGTAGTTCTGGTGAGACTTGAAAAGCTAGGGTTAGATGGCAGGGGAGGAGAACTCCCCTTTCAGTGGCCTAGAAGAAGGGGAGAGGGTGGATGAGGAAGGGAGGATGGGGCCAGGAGGAGATAAGGGAGGGGACTACAATGGGAATATAAAATGAATAAATTATAAAAAATATAATATAAAGAAATAAAAGAATAAAATAAAATAAGAGAGTGAGTGTACAGCTATATATGGGACATTATAGCTACATTAACCCCTATCATCAAGAAAAATGAGGTTCAAAAACATGAAGAAAGAGGAAGTGTAAAGCATAGATGAGTTGGATTAAGAGAAATGAGTGCTCTGAAATGCTGTTTCCTGAACACATCATGCCTACTGTTCTTATGAACACAGGTGCGCTTGTGTAGATTTTCCATAATCCAATGGATGGTCACTGCACATATTGGCATAACTAACTGTACTAAGAGAATGAAGAACAAGAAAAACAAGCTGGGCGTGGTAACAAGCCTTTAGTCCCAGCACTCAGGGAGGCTCAGGCAGGCAAATTTCTGTGAGACCAGCCAGGTCTACAAGGGAAGTCCAGGACACCTAAGGATATACAGAGAAACTGACTTGGAAAACAAAAGAGAAAAACAAAAACCAAACAACCAAACAAAAAACAATCACAAAAGATGTGGAAGTGGCAGGTGGGATGGGATTATGATTGGGGTTTATGAGGACAGTTGGACTTCCAAGTGAGATGATCTTACTTCATTGTATACAGAAATTGAATTTTCAGAGAACAATTTAGTGTGTGTGTATGTGTATGTGTGTGTGTGTGTGTGTGTTTGAAACTGTTTAAGCATTAAACAACAAAATAACTATTACAAATTTTTAATATGCAATAAAATTGCAATAAATTAAAATTTGTTATTAGATCTGTTTGAGTCATAGGTTTATGATTACCACTAGATATATCATCCAATTAAAAGCCACAAAAAGAGACTCATATATTGTCTAAAATCTGACAATATTATATAAAAAATGGGACTCGATTGAATGGAAAAAGCATGTAATCCTTTTCTAATGTAAGATTGAAATACATATTTAAACAACTTACATAGCTATCTTTAAAGTATGATAATGTTACTGACTTCCTTCGATCACTAGTTTCTTGTCTGACAAACATGAAGAAAAATGTACAGGGCAACATTATGATGGCACATAAGGAAGAAATATTCAGGTTCGTCAATGGAGTAACAACTGAATAATGGTGTCTATTATCCCAGAAGCAGAAAGACACATATGGTATATACTCACTTATAAGTGGATGCTAGACTTATAATATAGGAAAAGCATACTAAAATACATACAACTAAAGAAGTTAAGCAAGAAGGAGGACCTTCGGTAATATGATCAATCCTCACTCAGAAATGCAAGTGGGATGGACACTGGAAGAGGGAAAAAACAGGAAACAGGACAGGAGCCCATGACAGAGGACCTATGAAAGTATACCCAGAAGTATATCAAAACAGATGCTGAGACTCATAAGCAAACTTTGAGCAGAGTGCAGGTAATTCTATGAAAGGGGGAGACATGGAGAGGATAGGAGCTCCACCAGGAGAGCAACAGAACCAAGAAATCTGGGCCCAGGGGTCTTTTTTGAGACTGATTCTCAAGGACCATTCATGAATATAACCTAGAACCCCTGCTCAGATGTATCCCATGGCACCTCAGTATCCAAGTGTGTTCTCTAATAAGGAGAACAGGGACTGTCTCTGACATGAACTCAGTGGCAGGCTCTTTGACCACCACCCACTGAGTGGGGAGCAGCCTTGGCAGGCACAGAGGAAGACAGTGCAGTCAGTCTTGATGAGACTGAAAAGCTAGGATCAGATGGAAGATGAGGAAGACCACCCCTATCAGTGGACTTGGAGAGGGTTATGGAAGGAGATGAAGGATTGGGAGAGAATGAAGGAGGGGGCTACAGGTGGGATACAAAGTGAATAAACTGTAATTAACATAAAAATAAAACTTTAATTAAAAAAGGAATCAGACTGGATAAGTTTAGATGTTTTCAAATTAAGTAATATGTTAAGGACCATCCAGTAGAGGGCCTATAAAACTGGAAAGGGTTCTGTTAGTAAACAGTACCAGCTCACTCTATCTTTGGTGTTACAGTAAATATGTGAGAATAAAGGTAAGGAAATGAGCCTCTGGCTGTCTCAAAAGCTGGGGTCAGAGAGGAACAATTTACGTCCTGTGCATTCAACCATGACCTTATATCCTGGATTTCTGTGTTTGAGTTCTTACCCTGGAATGTCCATGGTTTCTGTCATGCGTACATAGATTATTATCATAGTCTGCATGATTTCAGAGGTTCTTTTCACTTTCTACCTCATCAAACCAAATTTAGTGCAAGGAATTACTTACCTATTGTTATATTTCAATGTTTTCTTTGAAAGAAAATGTGCGTTTCTAACATTATATTTGTATATGGCTAGTCACTGGGAAATTTTTGAAAGAAAAACAAGATATAAACAGAAGTTACATGAAGTATGTGTACTACTCTACACAAAATGTATCATACAAAAGCCTCAATAAACATGTATATACTCATTGAAATTAATCATTAAAACCCAAGGTTTTAGCAGATATATATACATATATATTTATATATGTACATATATGTCTGAATAAAATACATTAGTCATTCTCTATCAAATAGAAGGATGTATACTCCTAATGGACTGTACATACTACAGAACGCTTTTCTGAATAGAAAATCACATAGATAACACTTTCTGGAGCAGCCTAGGCAATCAGAAGAAACAAATAGATTTTGAAAGTGAGCTTGTAAGGAATGTCTAACAATACTGTTGGCTTTTCCATTGTGACTCTTACCTGGATGGAAACTTGCTTCAAGTTCTCGGTAAGGGCATTTCCAAGGTAGGCAGGAGGAAAGTTCAGTCATTCTTGTGTGAAGGCCATAAGGAGAGAGGGCAGTGAAATTACCACCACAGAAAGACAGGGTATCAATTTTGGAAGAGAGAAAGAAAGGGAAGAGAACTAAATCCTACTTGCACAAAGCAGAACTACCTGACACATGAAGCACAGAGTAGAGTGCCAAGTTATAAGTGAAGACAATGACATCATATGTCAGACACTGTTCACAAGATCAGATTTGGATTTGGAATCTATCCAGGTTAACTTTCTATTAACTATCTCAATGCTTTATAAAACTGTGTCTGTATTATGGCATTCACAATATTCAAGCCTAGATCAAAACTGCTTAATAAATGAAGAACCTAGAAAATATAACTAATTCTCAAGACATGGAATCTTACAAAAGATGTGGTAAATAGTAAGACAGGGAGAGGACAGGAGCTCCACAAGGAGAGCAACAGAACTAAAAAATCTGAGCACAGGGGTCTTTTCCTGAGACTGATACTCCAACCAAGTACCATGCATGGAAAAAACCTAGAACCCCTGCACAGATGTAGCCCATGGCATTTCAGTATCCAAATGGGTTCCGTAATAATGGGAACAGGGTCTGCCTCTGACATGAACTGATTTGCCTGCTCTTTGATCACCTAACCCCGATGGGGGAGCAGCCTTACCAGGCCACAGAGGAAGAAAATACAACCACTCCTGATGAGAGCTGATAGACTAGGATCAAAAGGAAGGAAAGGAAGACCTGCCCTATCAGTGGACTTGGGGAGGGGCATGTGTGGAGAAGGGGGAGGGAAGGTGGGATTGGGAGGGGAAGAGGAAAGGGATTATGGGGGGATACAAAGTAAATAAAGTATAATTAATAAAAATGTAAAAATAAAACTAAATTTAAAAAATGTAATAAAAAAGAAAATTAGCAGACCTCATTCCTGCTATGTTGCAGATGTTGAGATCACTTAGAAAATTATTTAAAGTACCAATGTTATTTATGCTTATAATGAGATTTTAATGAATAAAATATGTTATATTATCAAAGAATCAGAAACCTGAAGCAATAAAACAAATTAAAAATTATAAGTGATCAAAACTTGACTTCTACAGTAATCTTTTAGCAATTTTTTGTTAGTAAAAGTGAGGTCAGAGAAGAAATTTTCCATGAAATAGAAAACTGCTTATCACAAGTCATCCACAAGTCAACAACAGTAAATACAAATCTATGTGCATCACCTCAGGACCTTGAGACAAATATAACATGATTATTTCTATAGTTTTTTTCATTTTTATTTTATATTAATCACTGGTTATGTACTTTGTATCCTAGCCATAGCCCCCTCCCGCATTCCCTCACTACCCCCCCTTCCCTCCCTCATCTCCTCCCTGCACCTTTCCAAGTCCACTGGTAGGGGAGGACCTCCTCCCCTTCCATCTAACTCTAGTTTATCAGGTCTCTTATGTAGCCTAGCGAGGCTGCTCCTCCCTCAGGAGACAGGGAGGTCGAAGAGCTTATGTCCAAAATAGTTCATTGAGTTCATGTCCAAAATAGTTTCTGTTCCCCTTACTAGTGTACCCACTTTGGAATTAAGCTACCATTTGCTACATACAAGCAGGGGTTCTAGGTTATAACCATACATGGTTCTTGGTTGGAGAGACGGTCTCATAAAAGACCCCTGTGCCCTGATATATTTGGTTTTTGCGGAGCTCCTGACCTCTCCAGGTCATACTAACTCCCCCTTCTTTCATATGATTCCTTGCACTCTGCCAAAAGGTTGGTTATGTTTCTTAATATTTGCTTGGATAGTGCTGAGATTTCCTTCCAGAGAGACAGCGTTGTTCTCGAATCCAGTTGGCTTTGGTCAGAGAAGAATATTATGGAAGAATACCCTAGAATACTATGGCCATCAGTGTCACTTCAGGCAGTGGCTCTCATATTCATTTTCTTATAATTGTGAGAAATGTAAAGGCAATGAATACTTATCCATTTGTAAAAAATGATACTTGATGCCAGAAAAATGCACAAAAAGAAACACTAAAGAGAATATATTTCAATGTACTGGGATATTATGCAGAAAGGTTTTCAGAAGTTTGAAAGAGCACCAGAAATACTAAATACTAGACAATGTAAATTTCTATATTTTATCAGCACGAGAGCATGTAAAAAGGTATAAAGCAACCTAAAAGCATAAAATGTATATGTAATATAAAACACATTGCTGTAACATATTTTTACATGGTGAAATGCTTCTATATTTCATTCAGAATAGTATTAAACATATGTATCATTAAAATATCTAGGACTAATGAATAATTACATGCATTCATCATTTGCAATTTAATGTATATATAAAACAACCATATTTATTAATAAAAACATGTAACTCAAAATTAGATTCAAACAATTTACTTCATTGATAGTATTTAACTGAATATAGAAAATAAAACCTTCTCTAGGAATATTAAAAATAGGAATTTGTACAAAAAGAAATGTCTCTATGAAAAGAATCTTTGAAGATCACAAAATCCTTTGAATTATTCAGAAAATCTGAGTCTATTTTCTGGATATCATTGTACAAACCATGAATATATAATGTTACAGAAACCAATCAAGAAGGAAATCTTTCTTTAAGGATTTAAATAAGATTATAAAAGTGCAACTCATGGGAATTTTTCTGCCAATATTAAACACCCACAGAACTGTAATCATTCAATATATTTATGATGTAGCACAACTTCCATAGATTTGACCAACTGAGTATAAATTAAAAATTATACCAACTTATAATTGTATAATGATGTATGAAGCATACAATTACTTAAAATACTTTTAAAAATAAAGCTGCTATGTAAAAGATAGGATTGTAATGATAACAGTACTGATTCACATAAATACATAAGGAGTGTACATATGTGTTTATGTGGAATAAATTCAGGCATAAACAAAAAGTTACATATGTACTGTTAATTATAGACAGACTATATGCTATTTGTAGGATACATTGAATACATTTATGTATTTATTTATTTATTTTACTGTGCTTAGCAGTTGAGTCTGGTGAAGGAAAGAACACTGCAACTGTATCACATTCACATTTAAATAAGGCTCATGCTGCAGATGCTAAGGTTATAAGGGCATAGCAATCAACACAGCTGCCATGTTTCACTCTAATTTCCATCCCTATTGCTTTTTTATAAGGAGTCCACATGTTGTAAGAAAGAAATAGATGATTTCAAATCTACTAATTATTATCATGATGTTATTAATTTAGACCAAGATAATAATAAGATGGTGTCTGTGAAGAAAGACTTCATTATGGAATTAATTGCTTTGATTAGGGTCAACACTGGAGGAAAAAAATTGCATAGCATTCAAGAAACAATTACTTTGATGGCTATTCAGAAGGCAAAGACATGGAAATTTAAAGAAAGCATTTTACAATTTCCCCTTTTACATTCAGATGCTAAGTTCGCTGATAAACCCTACTTGTTCAATGGAGAATTAAAATCATAGAATTGAAGAAGATCTGAGTAATGATGTATTATTGATGTGTTCTGTAAATGTTCAAATTATTCTTGGCTTCAATTTTGAATTTATTTCAGAAAAACAAAAAATAGCATTACAAAGTCAATTTTAATCTTAGTGTTGATGTTGTGGTTGTTTTCCCTTAATAGACTTAGATAGGATTGGATTATAGTTATCTTTATGAATTTACACTTAATTTTTTTAATTTTCCAGATATTGATAGCATAAGAAGATTCTCTGTGTGTAACACCTGTGTCCAACTGATTGACTAAAATACAACTAAGTTCTTTTGTTTTTCTCTTACTCAATGTAACTGGTTCATTTTTGCCTTAAATCAATTTAAAGTCAGATTAAGTTAAAGCATATCTCATAAAATTCATCTCCTTGAGGAAGTATAAAATACCCATGGTTTTGTCACGTTACATATGTAATTTTGTGTATTCTCTGTCTCTTTTTAAAATATCCACTATAATATCTTCTTGAAGTAAGCAGCATGGTCACAATCATGATCACATTGGTATTTTAGGGATACCTTGTATTTTAAATGCTAAGATATTTGATTCTGAATATCAGGTAAAATGAAAATAACAATCTAACTGTAAAAATTCTGCCTTATAGTAGAAAATTATGTTTAACCAAATAACCAACATTTTCCTAAAAAATGTGTATGTTTGTGTGTGTGTGTGTGTGCATGCAACACTAGTGGTTGAAAAAAGTGGATATAAAAGTGAGGTTGTTTGTGTGAAATAAGGAAAGTGTTGGAAGGGAGAGAGTGTAGGTAGAAATGACATAAATCCAGTGCACATGTATAAAATTCTCAGAACAATGAAATACATGTTAAAAGCATGTACCCAAAATTTGTCTTTGATTGTACTTTCAAAAAGATTATACATTTACTTATTTATCATGTTATATATTAAGAAAATTTCAGTTCTTTTTTCATTTTTTTATTTTTTACATTAATTACATTTTTAATTTTAACATTTTTATTTTATATTAATTACAAGTTACGTACTTTGTATGCCCCCTCCCACATTTCCTCCCTATCCCTCCCTTCCCTCCCTCATCTCCTCCCTGCACCTTTCTAAGTCCACTGATAAGGGAGGACCTCCTCCCCTTCCATCTAAATCGAACTTATCAGGTCTCTATGGGAATGGCTACAATGTCCTCTTCGGTGGCCTAGCAAGGCTGCTCCTCCCTCGGGGGGGGGGGGGCAGGGAGGTCAAGGAGCCAGCCATTGAGTTCATGTCCCAAATAGTCCCTGTTCCCCTTACTAGTGTACCGACTTGGGTATTGAGCTACCATTTGCTACATACAAGCAGAGGTTCTAGGTTATAACCATAGACAGTCTCATAAAAGGTCCCTGTACCCTGATATATTTGGCCCTTGTGTAGCTTCTGTCCTCTCCAGGTCATACTAACTCCCCCTTCTTCTATATGATTCCCTGTACTCTGCCAAAGGGTTGGTTATGTTTCTTAATATTTGCTTTGATACCCTGCTAGGTAGAGTCTTTCCAAGGCCATCTGTGGTAGGCTCTTGTCCTGCTACTTGTTTTCTCTATAAGCCTAAATAAGATAAACAAGAGGACCTGGGGCAAGAGGATTAATCCTCACTTAGAAAGTCAAATTGGATGGACATTTGACATTAATTACATTTTATTTGCTTTGTATCCCAGCTGTAACCTCATTTGCTCTCAATCCCACCCTTCCTCCTTCATCTCCTCCCATGCTGCTCTCCAAGTCCACAGATAGGGGAGGTGCTCCTCCCTTTCCATTTGACTCTAGCTTATCAGGTTTCATCAGGACTAGCTGTAATGTCCTCCGCTGTGACCTGGCAAGGATGTTCCTCCCTCGGGGGGAGGGGGGGTTGTCAAAGAACTAGCCATTGAGTTCATGTCAGAGACAGTCCCTGTTCTCCTTACTAGGGTACCCACTTAAATAGTGAGCCATAGGCTAGCTTATATCCATGCATGGTCCATGATTGGAGAATCAGTCTCAGAAATGACCCCTGTGCCCAGATATAGTTCTTCTTTGTGGAGCTTCTGTCCTCTCCAGGTTTTACTAACTCCTCCTTCTTTCATATGATTCCCTGCACTCTGCCGAAGGTTTGGTTGAATCTCAGCATCTGCTTTGACACACTGCTAGGTGGAGTCTTTCAGAGGCTGTCTGCTTAGATGTAGCCTAGTAAGGGGAACATGGACTGTCTGGGACATGAATTCAGTATCTGGCTCCTTGATCACCTACCCTTAAGTTGGGAGCAGCCTTGCCAGGCAACGGAGGAAAACAATCTAACCAGTCCTGATGAGACCTGATAAGGTAGGGTCAGATGCAAGGGGAAGAGGTCTTTACCTATCCATGGACTCTTGATTCGCTGAAGTTCTGTGCATGTTAAGTTTTGAGGAAAATTCTTAAAGAACTGGAATAGTGTATTTGATTTTCAAAATAGTGTCAAAAAATTGGATCTCCAAAGTTAAACAGAAAATAATTAAGTCTCAACAATAAGTAAGTCTAATAATATAAGCCTAACATTTAATTCTGATGACAGTGTCCTTTGCTTTACAAAAGCTTTTCAGTTTCATGAAGTCCCATTTATTGATTGTTGATCTTAGAGCCTGTATTGTCAGTGTTCCATTAAGGAAGTTATCTCTTGTGCCAATGAGTTCAAAGCTCTTCCCCAATTTTTCTTCTAAGAGGTTTAGTGTGTCTGATTTTATGTTAAATTCTTTGACCCACTTGGACATTAGTTTTGTGCAGGGTGATAAATATGACTGTTTGCATTTTTCTACATGCAGATATCCATTTTTTTCCATTGTATGGTTTTGGCTTCTTTGCAAAATATCAAGTATCCATAGGTGTGTGGGTTTATTTCTGGGTCTTCTAATTGATTCCATTGATTTACCATTCTGTTTCTAGACCAGTACCATGTGGTTTTTATTACTATTGTTTTGTAGTAGAGCTTAAGATCAGGGATAGAGATACCTCCTGAGGATCTGTTGTTGTACATGATAGTTTTTAGCAATTATGGGTTTTTAAAATGACAGCCTACGAAGATGGCAGCCCCAGGAGGACACTGTTTCTGAGGAGTAGGACAGCAGTGTCCGTGCAGCGACCAGGAGACTGAACTCTGGGACCTAAAACACCAGCGTTTGTGATTGCCAGGTGAGCAGAATTCCTACGGTGAGGAAATCAAGTGGGAAAGTCCTAGGGACACCCAGTTAATCCCTGGAAAAACTGCAGGTGACTGGCTGCACACAGCCCTGATCTGAACACACAGTTTCCCTTGGTGCTGCCAGCTGCCCAGACCTGGACACACACAGTCTCCCGGCGAGGCTGAGGCACCATAGAGACCATTCCAGTCCCGGTGCATCAGATGCGCACATCTGCTAGATCTGATCTGAATGTGCTGCCTCTTGCAGCCCTGCCAGTCACTATCTCTGACCCGGACACATAGTTTCTGGTCCAGATTGAAGCACCTCAAATACCAATTCAGACTTGGGAGAAACTGCAGGGGAACAACTACTAGCTGTGAGCAGGACACTTGCCTCCCACAGTGCCTGTGCAATCAGCCACCACAGCGGACAAGGACACATAGACACATAGTAACTGGTCCACACTAAGGTGTCCCCAGATACCATCCCAGACTGGGGTGCTCAGCACCTAGCTCAGAAAGAGGCACCTGCAGCTCCACCCACTGACCTCAGAGTCCAGCTTGCAGAACCCGCCACAGAGTGAAGAACACTGGGAATCGAGGAAACCTTCTCAGGGGCTTGCCAGCAGTCTGCACTTACTAAACACGCTAGCACCCTCATCCCCTCCTGCGCTTGCTACCAAAACCCATAGCTCAACCATATATACTCCCCTACCACTCCCCTTTATGACACCTTCCCAGTGCACACGCACACACACAAACACACATACACGCACACATGCTAACACACACCTACACCCCCTCCCCAACAATGAAACTGTACCAGCGACCTTTCCCCGCTCAGGGACAACTGAGGCAACAACACACACTATCAAACCACTGGAACTCCCTGATCTTCTTTTTTTTTTTTTTTTT
>CM053743.1:25993071-26009345 GCA_028658305.1 Pachyuromys duprasi
AGATTTCAGCATGACCTTCCTATCCTATAGGTCTATATAAGTGAGTATATACCATATGTACGTTTTAATCACCTCAATTTGATCAAAACTAGCATGACATTTCTGGGGAGATATAAACAAAACAAGAAATTCATACTAAATTCCAAATAAGGAGATAGACATGGACCAAGGAAAATCTAGTCTGGCAATGACTATAGAAGGGGACCTGTAGCCCAAGAGTCCCTGCTGTTAAAGTATGAGACGTGAGCATGTGCTCAGCTAACATAAAATGAAAACAAAAGCCGATCTGAGTAGTTAAATTTATATTTGTGTGCATATGGTTCATATGGCCACCATTCCATTTCAACCACTCTATCTCAGGTTGTATACTCATTACTTCTTTCTGATTCTCTTTTAGGGTGTGTGTGCCAATGACTTGATGTTCTTTTAGATCAGTTTCTTAGTATACTCCTTTGTCTGCATTAGAGTGAAAAGGAGGAGAGCATTGGGGTAAGCTGGCATCTGAAAAAACATAGACCTCAGAAGTCTACTTGGAAATTGGTTCCAAAATAGATTCAGCTGATGGAAGACATGCATAAGACAACTTGAAAATAAAAAAGACATCTATTGGCTCATTATCTGTATGCTTTTCATTGTGTTACACCTACACTGAAAGAGGTCTAGTGTATTTTCAGTATTTTCTGGAGTGTATGTCATTTGTTGGAAACAACAGTGCCAGGACACTCCTTTGTGATCCTGATGATGTGAAGTTTTTGTCAAGTTTTCTGAATCCGGAGTTTCCCCTTCTCTCTGTCTCTTCAACAAGTTGAGAAACCAAAGCTTCCTATTGCTTTAATTCCTGGTCAATTCCCACACTCACAGCTCTGATTTTCAGCTTGTCCATCACATACATAGCCAACTCTGAGAGTGTGTGTGTGAAGGGGGAGGGTGCGTAATGAGAACACATTGTTCAGACATAATTGTACTTGTATGCATGTGTGTATAGAGTCCCAAGGTCAATCTCAATGTTGTTTCTTACAGTCTTTTGAGACAAGGATTCTCATTTGCCTGAAATTTACCAAGTTATCTAGGCTGGCTGGACAGAGCAACTGCCATCTCTCTATTTCTTTGTCTCCTGAGATTCCAAAAGCTTGCCACCATGCCTAGGCTCTTCTTGTCTTGCATTATTTATTTATGTTGTGGGATCAGGGGGCATAGTTTAGGCAAGTGCAAGGCACTTATACAGAATTTAATGGTCAACTTACAGGATTTGGTTCTCTCTGTTATCTCTGCACGTCATCATGGATGCAAGACTCCAGCTTACATCTTCTTGCTTGGCAGCAAGCATCTTTACCAGATAAACTGTCTATTTGGCCTGATGTATGTGTGTGTGTGTGTGTGCATACATATATATGCATTTGTATATATGTTTGTATATGTATATATGTTCTGTTGAAATCAATTCCTTGTGTTTACAAAGCAAGAAATTTTTAAAGTTGGCTACATCATCAGCCCTGTCAGCATTCAAGGTTTAATTCTTTCCGAAGCAGCAGGTAGAAAAATTCACTCCCAACACAACCACTATGTTGTGTTAATTTGTAAAAGCAAATTTTTTGTGATCTTGAGTATTTCTCCATTAGCTCCTATTACATCTAATGATGTCTCAGAGCCAGCATGATGGGAGAGATGTGTGCAATTGATGATTCTGGACTAATGTTGAGCTGTCCCAACACTTCCTTGCATGCATGAATGAATTTTAAAATTTTGTTCACTAATTTAGCAAAAATTTTTATCCAGTATTTTTTAATCTGTCTTTGTTTCCCCATTTCTACATTTTCTTTATTGTATCTGATTGATCATCTAGAGTACCAAGGGACATAAATTCTCTTTTTATTCTATCTGTTGACTACTTTTCAAATATCCAGTTAAATTTTGAATATATGTAAGATCCTTGGAATATTTTCGAAAAATGGAAAATGGCTTTCTCTTTGAATTATCATGACTTTCATTAACAAACAATCTCCTTTCCTAGTATAAAGACATTTTCTATTAAAGCTATATTCTCACACCTATTGCTTGCAGCAAAGATTAATGTCAAGGCCTTCTATGACAAATGTGCTTATTTCTGCCCCAAACATAGAAGGAAGAGACATCCACTCTATGAATATAAGCATATTTCTGTTGGATAACTTTCAGATGTAGAGGAGGTAGCAAATATGCTCAAATAAGATTGCTTACTTGCTTGGCAGAGCATTTATTTTGAGATGTTCTGTCGGTAAAATGTTTCAGGAGTATGTGCATGAGTATGTGTGAAAGAATGTGTGAGTATGTGTGTGTGAGCATATGTGTCATATATAAATAGCAGGTGTCTTTTTCAGTTCCTAAACATCTGAATTTTTGAGACTTTTTTCCCTCTGAACATGGAGATTACCAATTTCTCTAGAATAGCTGACCAGAAGTCCTGAGATTTCCTACATTTATCACCCTAACTCTGAAATTACAGGCAAATGACACTAAAAGCACATTTTTTTTTCGTGGGTTCTAGGAATTGAACATGGGTTCTCATGCTGGTGTGGCAAGCATGTTATCAAGCATGATATCCAGTCTCTCCAGAATATATAGGCTTTTATTTTGCTTTATAATGCAGGATAATCCCAGGATTCTCTACTTTTCTGTGAATGGTGCAAGTTCATTAAGAAAAGATAAAAATAATAGGATCAAATAATTGGAATTCATTTGTGTTTCAAATGGAATTAAACTATATTACACTGCCCTGATAATACAACTTTTATTGTGTGATTAAAACTGAACACAAAGTATTCACATAACTTATGATTTTGCAGTCTAAAAATTTTCATCTGGAGTAGGGTCAGGTAGCCTCTCTTAGCATTTTCTAACTGTATATAAGGCCTTTTTTTCATGAATTCCAAAAATCCTCTCTTTGAATGAACCAGTTTTTCCCCATTTTTGTGAAGAATGTTTATATACTTCTTGCAAATTGAATTGTAAACTGAGTTTACAATTGATGCTGAGTCTTCAACTATTGGAAAAACCTATGCTTTAACATTTTTGTTCTCTATTACTTTGTTACTATTGACATAATTTGATGTAATAATTTTCAGGGTTCTCTAGAGAAACAGGATGACAAGGGTTTAAATTTTTTTTGTAGCCTGAGCCCAGTGAATGCTGGAGAAAATATTCCTGTACCCAGGGTACACTTAGAAAACTTTGTAACTTCTTGTGGCCCCCGGGATCTGGGCAATTTTGTTACTGAACTTGTTTCTTTCCCTTTGTTACTGTATACACTGATGCTAAAAGCAAACAGCCAATGTCATCATTTTCCTTACTTTTCTACAGATGTTTAAAGGTTTTACATAGAGCCACTAAGCTCCTTCATCCTTCTGAGAGATGAATCATGAGAACCAAATATATTCATCTTGCATAATCTTTAAAGAATTCACACCATGGATTTCCATTGCTCTCTGTGCTACTGTGGAAGTCTTACTGTACATTTCATTTGATTGGGAGATAAATCACTAAATAACCCCATTGAACATACTCAAGGAAACATAAAAATAGGAAGAAGAAAAACAGGCACAGAGTGATAAATATTTCTCTGTCGTTCAGTCAAATATGTCAACATGAGATAGGTTATTTTAAGATTATTAATAGAGAAAGGTAGGAAAATATATTTTTATAATGATATCCATTATTTGAAGTTTTCATGTAATGTATTCTGATTATATTCATTCTTAGTACAACTCTTTCTAGATCTGCCCATACCTCCATGCCCACCTAACTTTTAGACCCCGTTTTTTTAACCCATTGATTTTTATTTGTTCTAGCCTGATACACTTGGATGATAGACTCACCCTAGGGAATGGTGGAGCCATCAGTTCTCCGACTTTTAAAAACAATTGACTCCCCCCTTCCAGCAGTTACTAATTGCAATCGCCCTTGCAAGACAGGTGGATTCTTATAGTCACATCACTACCTCATGCAGCATACTGAATGTTATTATTGTTAGTAAAAGAACCAGTAGATTCCCACTACTTAGCACTGATTAGTTAAAAATTTTTATATGCAAGAGTCTTTATAAGGAAAATTCACTTCATTACCATTAGAGCTTGATTAAAAGTATAGATCCACAAGTCTGCTGTTCATGATTTATGCAAGGAAGGCTGAGGGCCTCTTCCTGAGACTGAAAAACCACCAATGAATATACTGAGTACTTGCTGTGGGACCTGGATTTAGGAAGAGCTTAAAACCTTCCTCTAGTTACTTTTAATAATTTTAATTCATTGTTAGCTTTAAAAATACTGTCTTCTTTCTTGTTTATAATTTTTAGGTTTATAGATTTCAGTATGTTTATCTTATCTTACAGGTCTATATAAGTGAGTATATACCATGTGTGTCGTTCTGCTTTTGGGATACCTCACTCAGGATGATCGTTTCCAGGTCCCACCATTTGCCTGCAAATTTCATGCTTTCCTCCTTTTTAATTGCTGAGTAGTATTCCATTGTGTAAAAGTACCACAATTTCTGGACATTGGATGTAGGAGAAAACAAGTAACAGGACAAGAGCCTACCACAGAAGGCCTCGGAAAGACTCTACCTAGCAGGGTATCAAAGCAAATATTAAGAAACATAACCAACCCTTTGTCAGAGGGCAGGGAATAATATGAAAGAAGGGGGAGTTAGTATGACCTGGAGAGGACAGGAGCTCCGCAAGGACCAAATATATCAGGGCACAGAGGTCTTTTATGAGACTGTCTCTCCAACCAAGGAACAAGTATGGTTATAACAGAGAACCCCTGCTTGTATGTAGCAAATGGTAGCTCAATACCAAAGTGGGTACACCAGTAAGGGGAACAGGGACTATTTTGGACATGAACTAAATGGCTGGCTCTTCGACCTCCCCACCCCCGAGGGAGGAGCAGCCTTGCTAGGACACAGAAGAGGACATTGCAGCCATTCCTGAAGAGACCTGATAAGCTAGAATTAGATGGAAGGGGAGGAGGTCCTCCCCTATCAGTGGACCTGGAAAGGGGCAGGGAAGAGATGAAAGAGGGAAGGGTGGGATAAGGAGGGAATGGGGGAGCGGGCTACAGATGGGATACAAAGTATATAACCTGTGATAAATATAAAATAAAAATGTTAAAAAATACTGTCTTATTCACTTTGATATGTCATTATGCAAAGACTATTTTTTCTTTCTATGATGTAACATCTCATGTAAGTTCAAAAGTTCAAAGGCTTTGTTTGTTTTTATGTTTTCAGTTGGTCCTGTCATATTTGGGTTTTGAACAGTAATACAAAATGCAGAATGGACATGCTTTTCTTTTTTCATTATTAACTTCAAGGGACAGAATTCCAATAACAGAAAAACAATTGGAAAAGAATCATTTTATTTTCCTTTTATTTTTTTTTCTCTAATGGATTGTAGAGCTCAGACCACAGATGTCAAAATTTTCTTTCCCTCTGAAACAGCAAACCTCTGTACAGAGGCCTCTGAAAGGCTGAGTTGTAGTATGGTCATATGTGGAATCTGGATTGCTTTTGTACTTTTTTCTAAAGAAAAATACTAGCATTATTAATTTGGTAACTAAGCTAAGATACTTACAAGACCAATTTTCTTTAAATAAATATCAAGAGTATATTCCATACATTTATGTTCTTCTTAGATGCTGATAAGTCAGACATGAGAAATAATCAATGACTTCATATGATTCTATGTCTGAATGATATATTTTGAACTACCACACAAGTGTTCAGAACATGAATTTACCTTCTCATATTTATAAGAATTTCACAATGAATCACTGTCACATTTTGAGAATGATACATAAAAAGAAATTTTCATTAGATTATAGAGTTGCAACTGATTGTTTTAAGCAAACACAAGTTGATTACAATGTTCAAGAATCAAAATTTTTGTTCAAATCAGGAATATACTAAATAAATATTAAGTTATTCCTATGATCTGCCTAAATTTGAGCAAAAGCCTTAAACCTGAGAGAGTCCTGTATGGTTTCTGATATACAAATAATTAACTGCTGATTTTTCACTATTATATAATCCTATAAGTATTAGATTAATTATGCTATGCACACTAGGAAGTAATTACATGCTATGAAAAATCAATATTTTCTGACATAAATATATTATTTGATCAACTTAATGAAAAAAATATCTAAAATTACCTGTGAACATAGCTGTTCTGATATAATGGAAATGGGAGTTTTGAAGCAATAAGCATAGACCTTTAAAGAAATTATCAATTTTAAAACTACTGAAACTTTATTACATGACATCACTATATTTTAAGTTACCTTCCTTCTTAAAAAACTGAAAGTAAAGAGTTTTGAGGATGAGAATATAGGCATATTCAAAAAGAATCTATATCCTTTTATATTGCTCAGAAAAATTTTATTTTAGATTTACATATACCATTCAAATAAGAAAGTTGACATTTCTATTGGATAAATCATGATTCCAGAAATAGTCACATGATTGCTTTAGGGAAAAATTGCACACCATAAATGAAGGTACATACACATTCTTAATAAGTTATGAGTAAAATTTTCATTACATGAAGGACAATAATCTCATATTGGACAGAAATCATAACTAGAATATTGGTAAAGCATTACTTGGGGTGAGTCTGTAACATGGAAAGATATGCATCATATAATGACTGGCATGTATAATGCTGGGGATTGTGAGAGGTCATGAGCAAGAGGTGAAGGGCCTGTCTCTACTGCTGACTTGTTCATGATGTCATAATTGACAGTCTGGGGAATTCGAGATTTAACAAAACTATTCGTCTGAGTATTTGAGCTTCAGATAGTACCATCGCAGTGTCTTTCTCGATTTTGATTTAATAGATTTATACTGAACCTGCTATGGACATCCAAGGATTCTGATCTTTTGGTTGGCTTGTTGGAGAGCTTCCTAAATTAGCCAACTGTCATCATATATCCTACCACACCAGTAAAGATGTCCTATGGTGACTATTGTCAATATGCCTTAATGGTTAATCTGTAAAATATTTATATTTTATTGTGTAAGGTGGCCTCAGGAATGTTTTGTCCTCTTATATTCCTTAAATAAGTCCCATCTAAAATATAAGTACCTTTTATTTTTTATGTTGCTCTTTTCTACAATTGTTCCTCAGCATCTTTGTTTTGTCTTTTAAGAGGTTTGTCATTCTTGTTGTTGTGAGGCTAGCCTTTAATGACTGAGTCATCTCTCCATTCGTCGGGCAATTTATACTTCCTCTCAAATTTATAAGAAGTTTACACTTAAACACTGTTGTCTACAAAACCACCATTGAATAAAACCAGAAAATGAACAATCTAGACAACCCTCAACGGAATAATAGATAAAGAAAATATCATGTATTTACACAATGGAACATTACACAGCTGTTTAGAATAAGGAAAATTATCATCCTCAGTGAGGTAACCCAGATCCAGAAAGAAAAACATGGTATGCATTCATTTATAAGTGGTTATTAGCTATAAAGGATAATCATACTTCAATCCACACACCCAGAGAGGCTAAGTAACAAGGAGGGGGACACATGAGTTTCCCTGGGAAGGGGAAATAGAATATATACCACAGGTAGAATGAGTGAGCGGAAATGGGAACAGGGAGGAAAAGGATCGGGGGTGAGGGGTGAGGATGAAATAAGAGCATACCTGGAAAGACTAGTGGAACTGGGGGCATTTTGGTGCATTGGTAGAAGACACCGAGTGGAGCGGAAACTCCTAGGAATCTACCTACAAATGTGACCCTAGCTAAGACTAAGTAATGAGGGATCTGGAGCCAGAACTAGTCAACTTCTGTAACCAATCTGGAGCCAGAACTAGTCAACTTCTGTAACCAGTGGAAGAATTGGGACAACAACCCAGCCACTAAAACGCCAATTTACAATTTGTTCTGTTTATACGATGTGCTGGGGTAAAGAGGGCACAGAAATTGTGGGAGGGACCAATCAATGACTGGTGCAGTTTGAGACCAATGCCATGAGAAGGAGCCCGCCCCTAATACTGCGTGGAGAACCAGGAAACAGCAGTTGGATAGCCAGAGAATGTGGGGCTAGCAGACTGTGCCTCCAGGGAAACTGGCATAGGAACTGTTGAGATGGAGAATGTTCAAACCCAGAAATCTCAAACCTGGGGTTTTAAAATCTCATCCTGAAAATGGAAGGTGTGGGACAAAGTCTTCTCCCTGTTTCCGAGCCTGTTTACAGGAGCACATGACACAACCCCAAGGTGGTTACAAGTGATGACATGAGCTTGTCACTTGTTATTTTTACCCAAGCAAATAAAGCATCATCAGCACCCTAGTTCCAGCCAATAAAACACATTCACCAGGGAAACCCTTCCCATTACTCAAGGTTCATATTAACACTTGTATACCCTGGAATAAAAGGCAAACACATATTTCAGCTGTCACACAAGCTTGAGCTGTTTCATCAATATAGGCATAAGCTGTTTCACTGAGTATCCTCTAAGAGTCATTGATTGCTGGGGAATCCTCCTCCCCGTCACTGCACATGGCCCTGTCACTCCCAACTGGACTTGAATTCTACAGAGTTCACCAGTTCCAGACTCAGCTTCCTCCTCTGTGTCCAAGCGCCCCAAGAAAAGCAGAAGAGTAAACCACACTAGAATAGAACCAAACACAAACTGTAACAACAACAAAAATCCAATAATTTATTTCTAATGATACTGTTATATTTGTAGACAGGAGCCTAACAAAGGAGAGGGTTTATCTAGCAACTGATTGGAACAGATGAAGAGACCCCAAAGCAGAGATTGGGGAATGCTGTGGAAAAGGGGGAGGAAGAACTGTGTGAACCAGGGGGTTAAAAGACACTGCAATAAAGTGGTACACAAAATCAACTAACCAGCGCTCAAAGGCACACAGAGACTGAACCAACAATATATGTTATGGTTGTGCAACTTTGTTTCTGGTGGTACTCCTACCAGTGGGAATGGGAGCTCCCCCCCTTTGATTGATATATATATATATATATATATATATATATATATATAAATATATATATAAATTTATTCATTCTGATTTTGAGACCATTTTTCTCCTACTGGGTTGTTTGTCCATCATTAATAAAAGGGGAGGTCCTTAGTCATATTGAAACTTGATATTCCGTGTTTGGTTGCTATCTGTGAAACCTTCCCTTTTCTGAAGGGAAAGGAAAGGGAGTGGATCTTGGGGAAGGGGGTGTGGGAGGAAGGGACTGGGAAGAGAGGACAGAGGGTAACCAGTGGTCTTCATGTAATCTGTCAGAGAAGAATAAATACAAAAGAGTTTTGACAATAGACACCTTAGACTTTAAGAACTTTGAATTTTGAGAACTTAAACAAGATCATGGATTTCAGAATCGTATATCAAGATAAGGTTCCAAACACACATCGGGTATATTTATAGCCTTTCCCCATGTGGAAAGATTTTATTTAATCTCAAAGAACGAAGACAAATAATGAAGTCATTCTTAACTCTATTCATTATGTGTCTATACTATGCCATTTTACAAGAAAAATCAGAAGGTTAAGGTATAATTTATATGTATTTGCTTTTGTGTGTTCATTATGTAGTAGAATAATCTCAGCAGTTTTGAACATGTTTTTATTTCTACAGAAGGCTGTTAAAAATGCCAGGGTACAGTGACAACCACATATAACTGACTGTATGACAATATAAGCACCTTGGTTAATATGCTAAATCTCAAGCGCATCTATATGATCGTAAAAATAAAGCATGCATAAATATGTATTTAGTGTAAGGATAAATCTACAAAATTGGGTTGTGTTAGATTGATACTATCTTTTTAAGTCCCCAATTAGTAAGAAGTTGGGTAGATGAACACATCCTAGAAATTTCTTTAACATTCTTTGCTTCCAGAGATATATCTTTTTTAGCGTTCATGTATTTGTTGATCATTGGAGCAAACAGGTAAAAAATTAATTGTGAAACCTCTTATCAACTGATAATTTCTACATATGTGTGTTCATTATGTGCATAAATTTGCATTATTATAGATATATAAGAGAAAATTGGTCCTATCATATAATTACATAATTGTCATGATTTAGCTACATACAGAGTTATAAAGCTTATACCATAAAAAAGGAGTTGAATATATTATGTTAATATTTTCAACAAATTTATTAATTGGAAATATATACATGTAATTACGTAATTTTTCAAAGCCAAAAGATGAGTGGATTACTAGATAATAAAATGTTCTTTTTAAAAAATGAACATAATTATGTTTAGGGCCATGATTAGAATTTAATTTTGCCTCAGCCTAAATCCGCTAGCATACAAGCCTGCTTTGTTGATTGAGTTGTTTCATTAACAATAGGAAATGAGACACATGAGACACTCGGGAAAGCAGCAAGAGTTAGAAGCAAAGTATGAACTCAAAGAGACGATTTGAAGGTTGCATAGTAAAAGTTCAGTTCTTTCAACTAATTGGGGCTGTTGGGACCATTATAGGACTTAGTTTCTAGGTCAAATTAAGTTTAGTAGCATATTCCCTAACCAAGCTAAAAATAAAGTTAATAAATATTTTACAATGCAATTATTATCTCTTGTTAATCTATCATCATATATTATTTTGCTTTCACTTTCCTTTTGCATATGGTTTAAGGAGTAATTTGTAATATTAAACTTATATATTTTAGATTTACCTTTTGTAAAATTTGTTTTATGGATATTAAGATCTTGTATTACCAATATAATGCCAGGGTTTTTTTTTAGAATGCAATCAAATGATGTAGCATAAACACATTGACATTCATAACTTATTTCTCAAATAAAAAATGGGTTTTAAAAGAGCCAAACTAAAAATTATTTTATCTTATATGTTTTATGAAACTTTATTTGACTACCCAGGAGTTTATCTCACTGG
Source organism: Pachyuromys duprasi (assembly GCA_028658305.1). Taxonomy (NCBI): domain Eukaryota; kingdom Metazoa; phylum Chordata; class Mammalia; order Rodentia; family Muridae; genus Pachyuromys; species Pachyuromys duprasi. The sequence continues at coordinate 26,003,996 of CM053743.1, forward strand.
TGTTTCTGATCATCAAATAACATTTTATCTCATAGTTTGAGTTGTCTATGTACTGTACACTTTCAGTTCTTTATAATCACATATCTTCTTTGATTTCCTGTTACTTTCAGTGTGATTAGGAGGAAAAAGCAGATGTTATAAAACACAAATATCTAGGTTAGCAAATACTCTGAAAAGAAGCACACAGTCAACAGACTTCTGTATTAAGACATGAAATGTTAGAACGACTCAAAATTTCTGATCAGTCTCAGCATTTTATGGAAGGGTAAATAATCCTAACTTTTCCCTGAATATTTTCTTCAACTACCTAAATCATTCGACATTATGTAAAATGGAGACAAAGAATAAATGTTGCATGCATACTTTCCCTCTTCATCACTAGACTTTAAAATTTATATATGAAGCTGGGCATGGTGGCACACACCTGTATTCCCAGCCCTCGAGGACCCAGAGGCAAGCAGATCTCTGTGAGCTGGAAGCCCTCCTGGTCTATAAAACTAGTTCAGGATATCCAAGGCTAAACATAGAAACCTCGTCTTGGAAAACCTAAAAAACTGCAAGCAAAACAAAAAAAGTTACATATTATTTTTTCTACCTGTAATTTTTATAGTTGTATAGTACTTTATTATCTAGGTAGATTAACTTGAAAATATCTGCTATGGTATTTTTCAGTTATGTTATTACATAGAATGATGTAATTTATTTTAACTATAACATCATTCTATATTTAATGCTTAGAAAACTTTGAGACATTTTAAGTGGAATAATAAACCTCAAGTTTGTATTTTTCTAAGTATTCTAAACAATACAATAAGTTACTTAAATATAATTATTTTAGTACAATTACTTTGAACTCAGATTAATTTTGAATTTATGACTCTGAGTCCTTTAATTCATGGATATGATAATTTTCAATGCTTTATTCTTTAAATTCTCTCAATAAGAATATATATGGTCTCCAATAGTTTGTCCTAGTAGCTGTTAAAGTATAACAATATCATATGAAGAATTTTGTAACTTTTATAAATTCAAAAATGAACAATGTTACTCTTAGTGAATAGTGTATGGCAATATATAAATAACTAACTTTGTGTGCTTTTGTGTTCAGCAATGCAACTTATATTACTTGTATTTCACTTTTTCCTTTCTTGAAATGTTTTATTTCTGCTGTTATGGTATTTCTTTTTCATTTACTTTCCACCAAATCATTAAAAGTTGAGGAATATTGAATCCCTCACTACGCTGAAGACACAGGCCAGATTCCATATACACATCCCCAGGAACCAAGAGTTTCCTTTAAAGGCCATCAATCAGGATTTTTTCCTTTTTGTCCACCAGCACTATAATGTGTGCTGATATCTCTGAACCAGAATTGAACCTTCGGTTGTAATTTGCCCAGTGAAGCAGCCGTTTGTAATTGAGTGCTCCCGTTATAAACTGAACGGCGTCTTCATACTTCATTCAACGTTTAACAAAGTGCAACTAGAACAGAACCACTTTCTGAGCCCACAACACAATGCACTGGAGTTCTAATTAGTATTCACATAAAATTAATAAATATTTTAAATTACAATTATTATGACTGAATTCTTAGAAATTCTTAGTTTTAAGATATTCTATGTATTAATTCCCACTGTTAGTAAATAATCAAAATTTCTGTCTTTCCTTAAAAGCTTTGCAGTAAATATTTATTTTTCCTGCTTTATTTCAATTTTTTTGGTATCTAATAAAATGCTGGTTTACACTTTCATTTGTTTGTTTGATTTTGTTTGTTTGTTTTACCTTTCTCTCAGTTTCATGAGGTCTCATTATTGATTGTCTGTAGAGGAACTTTAATTCAGAACATAACTCTTCTGGCAAGAGATCACATCCAAAGATCTTCTAGGTTTCCGTGATTCAGCTGTAATACAAACAAGCCTTTAATCCAGAATACAGACATGCACATCTGAGTTCAAAGCCAGCCTGGTATATAATAATTTTCAGATAAAGAAAATCTTAGGTCCAGTTGTGGTAGTGCATGACTTTAATCACAATCAACAAAGGTAAAATTAGTTTGTAGAAGGAAGCACCCACGTTTGAAAGTGGTGTCTAATTGAGGGGCAGGACAGTGATGAATCAGAGAAAGAGTTGACAGAATAGGATACACCCACCTCTCACAAGAAGAGAGAGGAAAGGAAAGCTACTTAAGGGGCAATGCAGAGGGAGAGGGGGCAGTTTTAGCTGAGCAGTGATAAAGAGATAGGTTCCAGCGAAAGAACACAGGTGAAGAAGGAACAAGCTAGAGAACAAGAAGGAATCAGAGATTAGAAAAGATTGTTGGAATTAGTTTGAGGCCAAGCAGAACAATTCAGAGGTTGAGAGAAAAGCCATATTGAACAAGTTACCTGGGAGAGGAATTTGAGCCAAAACAGATGAGTTGAACCATCAAGCCCAGATCTCAGTAAGAACAAGAAAGGGTGAGCTTATTAAGCAGTAATTCTCAGAGGCTGAAAACATTCTAGGCCTAGGTTAGATTGTATGGAAGCTAGAAGTTTCCATGATTAAGCCTTGGTTAGCAGAGGGAGGAGGTAGGCCTCCAAGACAACTGAAATAGGCAAATAAAAGTTGCTTTTACAATTGTCAATCTTAGTGTGGGGGCTTTTGGTATTCTGTTCCGGAATTGTCAGATTCATTATATCTGGTTTGATGTTGAAGTCTTTGATCTATTTGACTTGAATTTTGGGCAGGTGAGAAAAATTTGGATTTTCCTATATGCTGATATGTAGTTGCCAGCACCATTTTTTGAAGATGCTTTCTTTTTTTTTTTTTTTCCATTGTATGATTCTGCCTTTTTTTTTTTAAATCAAAAGCAAGGTGTCTGTAGGTGTGTGGATTTACATCTGAGTTTTTCATTTGGTTACACTGATCAAGCTGTCTGGTTTTATGACAATACCATGCAGTTTTTACTGCTACGCTTCCATAGTATAGCTTGAAATCAAGATGGTTATACTTCCAGAAGACCTTTTAATGCTCAGGATTGTTTTAGCTATTCTAGGTTTTTGTTGTTGTTGTTGTTGTTGTTATTTTCATATAAAGCTGAATATTTTTATTTAAAGGTCTATAGAGAATTGTGTTAGAATTCTGAAAGGGATTTTTGTCAAATTTACATATTGCTTTAGGTAAGACAGCCATTTTTATTATGTTAATCCTAATGATCCATGAGTTTGGATCCATTTTCTGATATCTTGTTCAGTTTCTTTCTTCAAAGGCTTGAAGTTCTTGTCATACAGATCTTTTGCTTGCTTGGTTAGAGTTACACCGAGATAATGTATATATTTGTGGCTATCGTCACTGGTGTTGTTTTCCTGATTTCTTTCTCATCCTATTAGTTGTTTGTATATAGGAGGGCTACTGATTTTTTTTTTTTTGAGTAAGTCTTGTGTACATCCACCTTACTGAAGGAGTTTATCAGCTTTAGGGGTTCTCTGGTAGAATTTTCTCAGGTAATTTGTTGTATAATGTTATATAATCTGCAAATAATGATACTTGGGTCCCTTTTTCCAATTTGTATATCCTTCATCCTTTTTATTTACATTATCACTTTAGATAGAACTTTAAGTATTATATTGAATAGTTATGGAGAGAGTAGATAGCCCTGTCTTGTTTTCTACTTTAGTGAAAATTCCTTTGAGTTTCTCTTCATTTAATTTTTTATATTGGCTGTAGGCTTGCTGTAAATTTCTTTTATTATGTTCAAGTATGTGACTTGTATTCTTGATATCTCTAAGACCTTTATCATGAAGGCCTCATAGATTTTAACAGAAGATTTTCTCTGCATCTAATAAGATGATCATGTGTATTTTTTTTCTTTCAGCTGGTTTATATGGTATATTGTATTGACAGATTTTTATATGTTAAGCTTTTCCTCCATCTCTGGGATGAAGCGTATTACTTGATCATGGTGGATTATCTCTTCAGCATATTCTTGGATTTGATTTGTGATTATCTCATTGAGTATTTTGCATCAAAGTTTATGAGGGATATTTTTCTGTAACTCTCTTTCTTTATTGATTCTTTGTGTGGTTTGGGTATCAGGGTGATTGTGGCCTCATAAAATGAATTTGGCAATATTCCTTTTGTTTCTATTTTGTGGAATAGTTTGAAAAATACTGGTATTAACTCTCCTTTGAAAGTCTGATAGAAATCTGCACTAAAACCAGCTAGCCCAGGACTTGTTTTTGTTGGATGGAGGACCCTAGGGAAGATGATAAATCCTCATTCAGAAGGCCAAATGGGATAGAAATAAGAAGTGGGAGAAAACAGGAAAAAAGACAGGAGCCTACACAGAGGGCCTCTGAAAGACTCTACTGATCAAAGTATAGAAGCAGACTTATAGCCATACTCTAGAGTGCAAGGAATTTTATGAAAGAAGGGAGAAGGGAAAGATAGAAACACCTAGAGGGGACAGGAGCTCCACAAGGAGAGCAACAGAGCCAAAGAAACTAGGCTCAGGGGGTCCTGCAGAGACTGATAGCCTAACCAAGACCAGGCATGGAGAGGACATAAAATCCCTGCTCAGATGTAGCCCACAGACTCATTCTCCAAGTGGGTACACTAGTAAGGGGAGCAGGAGATGTCTCTGGCATGAACTCAGTGGCAGGCTCTCTGATCACCTCCCCTTAGGGGGTGAACCCTTGCTAAGCTATAGTGGAAGACAATGCAGTCAGCCCTGATGAGACCTGATAGGCTAGAGTAAGATAGAAAGGGAGGAGGATCTCCCCTATCAATGGAATATGGAAGGGGCACAGTGGGAGAAAAGGGAGGGAAGGTGGCATAAAAAGGAGACCAAGATGGGGGCCACAGCTGGGATTCAAAGTGAAGAAATTATATAAATATATATAATTGTTTTCTCTTGCTTCAGCTTTTTAGGATATCCACTGCTTACTGTAGAGGGGTAGCAGGGCTCTGGTTGTACCATATTACCTTGGCTCTTGTTGATTGTGTTCATATGCTGTCTTCTAGGCATTTGGGTTAGCAGTGATTATCCCTTTAGGTGCTGATTTCTGAGTTTATCTTTATTGGATGTTTGCTTTTCCCTTGGTTTCTATTTCATCTCTGGTATTCTGGCCTGAATGGCATGGGGCCTGAAGACCTCTGAGGCTTCAGGTCCAGCAAGATGTCTCTGCTGAGGTTTTGATAGCCTGTGTTACCTCTAGGGTTCTGATGATTTGGAAATCAGTGTTACCTCTGGTAGAGAAGGAGTCTCTGAGGTTCTGGGTGCATGTATGGCCTATGGTGAAACAAAGGGTGTCTGCAGTAGTTGTGGGCCAGGGTATAGAGAAGAAGAGAAGGGGTGCTATTGGGAAAATAC
>CM053743.1:26009845-26020991 GCA_028658305.1 Pachyuromys duprasi
TACTGCCTTTCTATAATCCTCTACAGTCAGTTCTCTTTTTAGCTCCATACCCCATTTTTTAATTGGATTACTTGATTTCTTGCTTTTTAACTTCTTGAGTTCTTTATATATACTGGATATTAGCCCTCTGTCAGAAGTAGGATTGGTAATGATCCTTTCCCAATCTGTATGCTGTCATTTTGTTTTGATGACAGTATCTTTTGCTTTGCAGAAGCTTTTCAGTTTCATGAGGTCCCATTTATTTATTGTTGATCTTAGAGCCTGTGCTGTTGGTATTCCATTCAGGAAGTATCTCCTGTGCCAATGAGTTCTAGGGTCTTCCTCACTTTTTTTTCTAACCGGTTTACTGTGTCTGGTTTAAGTTTAGGTCTTTGATCCACTTGGACTTTAGCTTTGTTCAAGCTGATAAACATGGATCTATTTTCATTTTTCTGCATACAGGTATCCAGTTGGACCAGCACCATTTGTTGAAGATGCTGTCTTTTTTCCATTGAATGGTTTTGGCTTCTTTGTCAAAAATGAAGTTTCCATAGGTGTGTGGGTTCATTTCTGGGTCCCATCAAAATACCTTCACAATGCTTCACAGAACTTGAAAGAAAAATACTCAACTTCATATAGAGAAACAAAAAACCCAGAATCTCCAAAACAATCCTCTACAACAACAAATCATCTGGAGGTATATCCATCCTTGACCTCAAGCTGTACTACAGAGCGATAGTAATAAAAGCTGCATGGTATTGGCACAGAAACAGAATAGATTAGAAAACCCAATAGTCCCATTTTTATTTATTTCTTTAGTACTGCACTAGAGATGCTAAAGACAATCAACTTGGTCATGCCATAGAACCATTTTACATACAGATACTACAACTTAATGCTCATCTCTTAAATTTATGTTTATGTCTACCAGGGGATACATTTTCTTTCTATTCTATTTCTATGGTAAATTTGCCATAAAGTTTATGTTAATGTTGTAAATTAAGGCACTAATAATTTTATTTGAATCTGGGAGATCTTAAATGATTTTAGTACTTATTAGTACTAAAAAGAATTAGCAAATACACTTCTATTGAATATGGTTTGTATTGTATTAGTTATGGTTTTGGATTTAAACTATCTTCCACTGGCTCATAAGTGTGAAGCTTGATGGCTGTGTTTGTTATTATATGAAGTGGTAGAATCTCATTCTTTTATTTTATTAAACTTTCATATATAGAAAGTATGTATAATATATATGCATATATATGCAGGTGTTCACATGTGTATTTGTGTGTGATTGTGTAGAAAAGGGTGCACATGTTGTGTCTTCCTTGAGGTATTAAATAATTACACTTTCTTTGTATTAAAGTATATATCATACTAAGAGAAATATAATTCAATATAAAAAGTATTATTTTAACTTCATGAGTGTGTGCACAGTGACACTAATTTAGATATCTAATTAACTTCTTAAATTCACAGATTTCTGTATTTAAAAATACATATTTTATTTCAAAGACATATTGCAGTATTTACGATACCTGATGTAGTTTTAATAAATTCTTTCAATTATTTATTATCTTCAGCTTCTGGATTTTAAAAGAGCAATGTAATTTGATAGGTGTTTCCTGATTACATAGAGAAAAATACAGATAACATTTACAAAGGATTGCATTAAATTACCCCCTACCAACCTAATTAACCTGTGTTAGTTGAATCATTGTGTGATATACATGTTCGGACATGTTTAGAGAGAAAAATCAATTTGTCATTTGAACTTGCATTGAATTATTTGTTTTGCTTTCCTAGGTTTCCAGTCCGTGGGCGTTTGTTTTTCTTCTTGTAAACTTTATAAATACTGGAGTCACCAGTGAACTCCTGGATTTCTTGTACATTGATTTCTGACACTTTTAAAATCTTCCACAAATTATCACTGAGTTTTGATATTGTGACTCCCCTACCAGGCCTAATTCTAAGTTTTTCCTCATTTCTTTTTTTATTAATCATGGACTGAACTTCCCCCAGTCTAGATGAAGTACCTTATTCTGACTTCCATATGCACAACAATATTTGACTCATCCAAAATTAGGCTGATGAATAACATCGTGAATTTAGTGAATCCTGAATGGCCAGCTAAATTCTGCAGGCAGCACATTTAATTCTTCTTTAATCAATGTTTCCTTTAATGCGTTCATTATTTTCATTCAACCAAATTTTGTTAGAAATAGAAATTCTAAAGGAACCCATGAAATTGAAATCTAAAATCAGCCTATCCAACCTAAATGAGAATGGCTCTGTTCTCACTGTCCTCATTACATAAAGTAGAATACTGTAGACTCTTCCACCTTCCACCCCTTTCTTTTCTCTTATTTTTCTCTAATTAGAAATTATTTACTTTTTAAATATATCCATTTTAACACTGATTGTCTTTTTTATAAAAGATTCTCTAGTACTTTGAGATGAGCTTGCAATTTACTGTAGGAATGGGAATGTGATTAAAATACAGTGATTAGGATAAGTTCCTTTTGATACAAATGGCCAAGCCTAATTTTTATTAAAGTTTTACTTTTGTGCAATACATTTTGTTCACATTCTTTTCCCCTCCACTAACTCTAGATCTTCCCTACTTTTTTACTCACCCAACTTCATGTTCTTGCTCTCAAAAAAATCAATAAAGACAAAACTATGTAAGATTTTACATATACATTAGTAGGTACATAGATATTGATACATAGGCATATCTGTTGAGTTGAAATACAAAAATTAAAACAAAAAGTACACACACACAAACACACACACATGTGCTTCATGGAGCCTATTTTGTGTTGTCCAACTACTCCTGGGCATGGGCATACCCTGCAGTGTGGTTGGTATATTCACAACTGGACAAATTGTAGAAATTGGGAGACTTTGAAGCAATCAGGGTCTAAGCAGGATGTCCTTATCAAACCCCTCTTCTCAAGCCTCTGGGATCTATGCAGAAGAAGATGGGTAATGACTATAGAATCCAGATGTGATTGATGACTCTATGGAAACAGCTTCTTCCTGACACAACAGGACTGGTGTACATATGAATATACAGAGTGTGTAACAGAATGCACAAGACCTGCACAGGTTCTAATCAGATAAAAAAATTTAACACTTAAAGGGGGAAGTCACACAAAGTCCCATCCATAAACAAAAAAGCTACTTACTGTTTATTCCTGGTCAGAAAAGGAAAACCATTTATTAGAAATGGAAATCTTGCTCTCCTACCATGAGCTAGTCAAGGAAACTTGGGGTGTGTTCTTAAACCTCATGAACCTCATTGGAAAACAGAAAATAACATGCAATATACCAGCTTTTTGAGTCTTCTGTGAGTATTAAATGAATTTGTCTACTTAAAGCCCTTAGAGAATTGATTGGGGTAGAAGAAATGCTGCTCAGGCAGCAATCTGTGGGCAGAGTGATAACTGAGAACTAATGGACAGACTTCTAGAGAAGGCTCAGAGGATTCTTTTCATGTCTTAATTCTCTCCCAGTGAGATGCACATTGCAACTACATAACTGGTGTCATTGTCAGTAGTTGTAGACACTGGTAAGTTACTATTGATCAAGTATAACCTCTCATCTATATTTTAGCAATAAACTCCAATTAAACTTGGTGGGTCAAATACAAAATAAAGACACAAAATGAAGAAGAAGACCTATTGAAGATAATATTTTCAGCAAAATGCAAGGGGTGAAGAGGGGAGTGAAGGTGACATTTTGTAAAATAAGTTCTATAAATTTAAAAACACTTTCATAGGAAGTAGAATCAATGAGCAATATGGACATTCGTGTAAGCTGTAGAATGCATTTAGAATGGATATCAAAATCCACACTAATGTGCAAACAAAGTATCTTTAAAATATGATGGAAGAAAAGGATATATTTTGTGATAAAAATATTTAAAATATATTTATAATTAAGGTCATCCCTATATCTCCCTTATTGACCTAGTTTCTAAGTTCCTGGTTTAAACTTCTGTCATTATCCTAGTGTATTGTCTCCTACATATTATCATATTTGTAGCTTCTGCCTCAGAAAAAGAAGCTTCTGCCTATAGAGGGTAGGGTTTTTAATGCAAAGAGGCATTAAATGCTGAGAATAACACCATGTGTGCCTGCCTATGTATGTCAGTGTCTCTCAACACATACTCAAACACCACAAGACTTCAGCAGATGGTAGGGAATCATATGAAAGAAGGGAGTGTTAATATCATCTGGAGAGGATAGGAGCTCCACAAGGACCAAATATATCTGGGCACAGGGGCCCTATATGAAACTTTTTCTCCAACCAAGGACTATGGGTGGATATAACATAGAACCTCCGTTTGCCTGTAGCCCATGGCAGCTCAGAATTCAAGTGGGTACCCTCGTAAGGGATAGAGGAACTATTCCTGACATGAACTCAATGGTGGATTCTTTGACCTCCCCACCCAGCAACCCTCCTAGGCCACAAAGTACTTTGCAGCCAGTCCTGAAGAGACCGGATAAAGCAGGGCCAGATAAAAGTGGAGGATTTCCTCCCCTATCAGTGGACTTGGAAAGGGGCAGGGAGTAGACAAGGGAGGGTGGGTGGGGTTGGGGGGGAAAGAAGGAGTCGGATTCACCTGGGATACAGAGTTAATAAAATGTAATAAATAATAAAAATTAAAAATTAAAAAATAATAAAATGACAGAAGAATAGAGATGGAAATAATGAAAGAGCCAGAAGCTGGAAGCAATGGTCTGAATTTCTTTCCTCCTTCCCAATGTCAAGCCAGTTTAAAACACCAACATGGAGGTGGGAGGAGTTTCCCAGGCAACATTGCAGACTGAGGAGCTCTTGGTAGTTAATGGTTCTGTTGGAGAGCTGCCCTTTTCTTTTAGGAAAGGAGTTATTTGCAGGTTGCTTGTGGCTCGGTGGATGATTTCACAGCCATGTGAGTATGGACAACAATAATTGATCTTACTGAGTTTTATAAGTAAAAAAATTAAAAAAGAGGTCATGAATTGGAATAGAGTTGTGGATCCTCAGTGGATCCACAGTTAAGGATTTTGAGGTGAAGAGAACTATAAAGTGAATAGTTGGTAGATATGATCAATATACATTATAGTTTTCCAATCACAGGTAGTCATATCTCAACACACTTACATTTGGCCAACACTAAATGGACTCAGCACACACACTTACATGTTTAACAATAAAAATTTTATAAAAAGAATAAATTGTGGACTCTAGAGGGTGGTAGTCATATAACAGGACAGCTTGAGGGGGAAAGGTATGTTGTAAAATGCTGTAATACAGTGCTTACTTTTAAACCAATCAAAATTAGTAAATATTTTAAAAAAGATACATGCATTGCATGCATGTGTGGAATTTTCAAGGATTAAAATAATTTAAAAGCATTAAATCTGGTCAATTAAACAAAAAACCAAGGAATATACTGAGTTTTCATTCCTTTGCATTTAATATAAAAGAAACTATATTATTAACTTTTAATGGAGTATAAATCAGAATATTCAGATTATTTACAATCAAAAAAGGAAATAAATAACAAAACACTAGGTCCATGAAATGTATGTGAAGTAAAAGCACATCTCCTCACGTAGGGGAACTCTCAGTGATTGTTACAACTTAGTATTATAAGGAACTCTCATTGTTCCTAACACGTATTTGAGGTTTTGAACAACAACAAAATTACTTGTCCGTTACTAAGTTTTATCATTTGAATTGATTAACTTGTCAGTTGTATTCCAACTATACAAATAGTCTATGAATATCCACCAATCTCTCATAGGAATTTTACTGACCACTGACCACTCACTGTTTAAGCCTTAATAAATGCTTCACAAAGAAGAGCATGAAATTCTAAGAAACCTCCTGTTTTATATTCTTACTTTTAACCAGGTTTTGTTTCTAGCTACTGATATATTTAACTTTTCGAAACAAAGAATGGTAAAATTATTTCCAGCAGAATGCCCAGTGAAAGTCAAAAACAAAAGGAAGCAGAAGGTAAAGGAATATAAAACAGTAGCTTGATCAATTCATTCTGAGTTGGGTAGCAGTAGATGGAAGAAACAAGTAGTAAACAACCTTTCACTAAAAGGAACTGTTGTGAAGTAGATGTGAGCTGCACGATTCACAGGGTAAGTGCTTGGAATGAATACTTATGCCCGTCCCATTGCCAATAGACCTTACATAGCTTTTATTTGTGTTGTTTGTGCCTTACCCAAACACATGTGTACAATACACTTGAGAAAACTTATGAACAATTAACATTAATAAAACTATTTCAACATGTTATAGTTACATATGTGACTATATATATATATATATATATTATACTCTGTCTTTCTCATGCCTTAGATTACTTATTCCTACTAAAATAAACTTAGTCTGTACTCATTCTAGTAGTTTCTTTATAAATAATATATCCAAAATCTACCAGTTTACAAGTGGTTCATCATATTTTGACAAATGCACATAGATTGACTAAAATTTTATTTTATTTTATTTTTTTACTTATTTTGGTTTTTTTCCAAGACAGTTGGTATGCTGAAGAAAATGACAATTAAATATGTATTTCCTGTAATGAAAAAGAAGGCTTTCAGAAATTGTTACTTTTTATATGGACTCATTTAATGTAATCATGTTATAAATGGATCCATTCAAACAAATTACACACATAATTTTGTTTTTTCTTATAAATACCCATTTTATTAAATATTTTACCTATTAACTAAATAGTATGGTCTTATAGATATAACTTTTTATTCTGTATGTTATAGGAAAATGACTTTTTCTTGCGTAAGTTGTATAGAATTCCAAGTTGTAGATTCAATACTTAAAACGCATCTGGTGTTTTCTCTACATGTGCTTGGCATGGAAATTTTTCTCAAGAGTTACTAAAGTGTGCAGTTATTTGAAGACTGTATAACATAATGACTTGAACTCAGGTAGAGTGAGTCTGATTGAATGTGCCACTATTTTGAGTACATCAACAATCTTGTTCTTTGTTCTTTTTACATCTATCTATTCAGAGATTTTCTGTAATTCTATTATGTAGGATCGGACCATTTTCTGCTATGCATTTGATATACGATAAATGCCTGAAATCTTCTAAAGCTGATAAAAAAAAAACAGGTCTGAGCTTTAAAATACAACTAAGCTTGGTAGTTTACAATGATAACTCTGGCAGAATAGGTCGCAGAGATATCAGAAACCACCTGCAATGACAGTGGATATCTAGAATAAAGAAAATGGGAATCATTTCTAATAAATAAGAGATGGAGTTAGAAGACACTGATTTCATTCTGTTTATTAATGATTTCTCAGTGGCTTAGCCTTTTGTCCTCAAACCCTGAGCTCCAGAATAACAAAGAAAATATGTCTATGCCAGTGTAGACATGTGCATACATGTGGATGTGCATACACGCATGTGCACCCACACACATGCGCGCACACACACATACTCGGGGTGATAAGAGAGACATTGAGTCAATGAACAAATCAGAAAATGTCGTGGTTTGCATCTGAAGAACCTTCCTGTACTCTTGTGAGCTACTAAAATATTGCTGACAAGCTAAGAAAAAAATATTGAGAAGAATACTTAGTTTTAGATTCATGACTACATCAATAGATTAATTCATCGAAATACTCATGATTTTATCTCACTACTGGAAGGTGGGGAGAGTTGAAGCCTCAAGAGCAGGGAAGTAGAAATTAGCACACCTTGAATATTGTCTTTCCCAAGCTTTTTTCTCTCTCTTCGTGCTTCTCATCCATCCTCAGATAAGCTTCCTCTTACTTTACTCACCTGCCACCATGATGTTCTGCCATACACAATCAGTGAAGGAACAAAATGACCATAGACTCAGCCCTGTAACCAAGAGACAAAAAAGTAAAAATTCTTCCTTTAAAATGTTTGTCTCAGAAAATTGGTATTAACAATGTAAACACAAAGCACACAAAAACTTTGTTGTTGTATGTAGAAAAACACAAATATCTAAAATCTATTTTTAAGTAATACCTGTACCAAACATAGTAGTATAAAGTATCCAAAAGAGAAAGATCTTTATACTAATTCTACTGTGTTATATATTCTGTTATATCTTATTTTAAGGAAAAAGTCTTTTCTGCTATTATCATTAGTATTGTTGAAGTCAAAAAAGCATGAATTGTAGTGCAATAATATAGTTTGAAAATAATTTCATAAAGAACTTGATACCAAGTTTTCCCTATCTATCAGAGATTTTTAAAATTATTTTATTTTTATTAATTATAGTTTATTCACTTTGTATCCCAGTTGTAGCCCCTCCCTCCCTCTCAAACACACCCTCCCTCACTCATCTCTTCCTCCCAGGTCTACTGATAGGGAAGGTCCTCCTTCCCTTCCCTCTGACCCTAGCTTATTAGGTCTCATCAGGACTAGCTGTATTGTCTTCCTCTGGGGCCTATAAGGCTGCTTCCCCATCAGGGGGAACTGATCAAAGAGCCAGCCACTGAGTTCATGTCAGAAACAATCCCTGTGCCCCTTCCTAGGAGACCTACTTGGACACAGAACTGCCATGGGCTATATCTGAGCAGGGGTCCTAGGTTATCTCTATGAATAGTCCTTGGTTGGAATATAAGTCTCAGAAAAGACCCCTGTGCCCAGATTTTTTGGTTCTGTTGCTCTCTTTGTGGGGCTCCTGTCCCCTCCAGGGCTTACTATCTCCCTCTTCTTTCATAAGATTCCCTGCACTCTGTCCAAAGTTTGTCTGTGAGTCTCAGCATCTGCTTTGATACCCTGCTGGGTAGAGTATTTCAGAGGTCCTCTGCAATGTTCATGAAACCCTTATGATTGTTTTGTATTTCATTTAAGTCTAAAATACCAGAAAACTGTCATTGACACTTACTTCTACTATTATTCCAACTAAACCATATCTAAACTTGTTAACATCAATACATATAAAATATATTTTAAAAGTATAATTAAATTTGTTTTACATTTTACTTTTTATTAATGTAGTGAGTTATTGATATTGCTCATTGCCAAATCAAAAACTTAAATTTATGTCGTTCTATTGTCAGCATTAGAATATGGTTTTCAGGTAGTTTTAATATCAGTCAGGATGTCTATGGAAATTGCAATTTTTAAGTCAGCTTCATCTTGAAAAATTAGGCTTAATTTTAAGAAGATAGCATATTAAGTGAATTAGAAAGATAGCACATATATAGTTTTATATTACATATGTATAAATATAATATATATGTAGCTTCACATGCAAAATGAAAAGGGAAAAGATTAAGGCAGTATTGACTTCATAATTTATATATGTTTTCATTTGCCATTAGTAGGCACTGAGATATCTCTACTTACTGAGATCTAGATCATTGAACTAATATTAATTTCCAAAAATATCAGGAAGAACAAGCAATATTATTAGAATCTGGACTGAAGAGCACTGATCCAAATGTGCATTACAAAACAATGTCAGTGCAGCACTCTATACAGGAAGGCATAAAAACTTAGAAGTTCAGTGTTGCTACTATTCTTTCAATTAATTTAATAAGAATACTCATGAAGCATTAGAAACATACACACACATATATACAGACACAATATATACATTGTACATATGGAATAAAGGGCAAAAATGTAGTTCTCAGAGAACCACAAAATCCACAAGATCGAACTCTATTGGCTACCAAATAAATAGTTATAGGGGGAAAAATAAAATGTAAGTTAAAATTATTAACTTGGCTATTCCATTTAATAGGCTAAACTTGTAAATACAACATGCTTTGATGAAGAAAATCTAAACAAAGAAACTGAAAAAAAATATGACCTTGCTAAATATTGTGACAATCAAGCAGTATTCACCATGAGTTTTCTTCTTTGTTAGAGAGAACAATAAAACATTACAGGATATTTCAGGCAGCTTGGCTTTTGCATAATGTATGGCAGAATGGGACTCATCAGTGAGCATTCTTTGCCAATCAATGGGACAGTTTCTCATTGTGCAGTGGTGAAAAAAAAATCCTGAACAACAGGAAATGAAGAATAAAGAAAAAATTGATTTATTTAGAACATTTATAAAAAATAGTATGAAAATCATGTTTTTTTTCATTCAAATTATATTTGTGACTTGAAGTTAGTTTTCAGCCAATATTAGGTTGTGCAAAGTACAGAAATACAGATCACACCCTCAACATTATTTAGTATCTTTTTATGTCAACAAAGAAATCCTGAGTTTATTAATGTAATTATACCAAATTGTAAACAATATCTGCCATACAGTTTTGGGGGTACAGGCAATGTTTGTAAAGAATCTAAAGTTGCTAACTCTATAAGAGCAAAATGTTTAATTTTAATAATGAGTACTTTTATTGTTTATGAACACTGATTCTTCAATATGCAAGTGGCCATCAAAACAGACAGCTGAATTAAGGCCAAAGGTCAACATAGCTACACTTTTAAGTTTTTGAATCATTTCACATGTGTCCTGCAAATCATGTGCAATATAATATTTTATATTTTCCATTGGAACTATATTTTTATTTCCGCAGCTGTATACACTCAAAAATATAAATGTACATCTTTTTAAAGTAAAATATGAAGTCTATGCAAAGGACTCCTCTTCAGTTTTTCTGGACAATGAATTCTTTCCCTGTTACTTTTTACTTCTATTGTTATACAGAAAGTGTGGTGCATTTACCCAACAGAACACTACTCAGTAACTAAAAAAAAGGAAATCATGAAATTTGCAGCAAACAATGGGAACTATAAAAGATCATCCTTAGTGAGGTAAAACAAAAGCAGAAAGACACATATGGTATACGCTCACTTATAAGTGGATATTAACCATATAATATAGGTTAAACATACTAAAATCTATAGTCCTGAAAAAGCTAAAAAACAAAGAGGATCCTAGGGAAGAGGCTGAAACCTCACTCAGAAAGGCAAACAGGTTAGACATCTGAAGTAGGAGATGACAAAGAACAGGACAGGAGCCTTCCACAGAGGACCTCTGAAAGGCTCTACCCACCAGGGTATTGAAGGAGATACTGAGACTTATATCCAAACTCTGGGCAGAGTGCTGGAAATCTTATGGAAGAAGAGGGAGAAAGAAAGACCTAGAGGTGACAGGGACCCTACAAAGAGAACAACAGAGCCAAA
>CM053743.1:26021491-26069588 GCA_028658305.1 Pachyuromys duprasi
AACCATCTGGCCCAGGGCTTTTTTTGGAAGGAAAACTGTTGATGACTTCTTCTATTTCCTTGGGGGATATAGGTCTATTCAATCTTTCTACCTGATCTTGACTTAATTTTGGTAGATAGAATCTATCAAGAAAATTATCCATTTCTTTTAGATTTTCAAATTTTGTGTCATATAGGCTTTTGTAGTAAGTCCTAATGATTGTTTGGATTTCCTTAGTGTCTGTAGTTATGTCCCCCTTTTCAATTCTGATTTTGCTGATTTGGATAGTTTCTCTCTGCCTTTTAGTTAGTTTGACTAAGGGTTTATCTATTTTGTTGATTTTCTCAAAGAACCAGCTCTTGGTTCCATTGATTCTTTGAATTGTTTTATTTGTTTCTAATTTATTGATTTCAGCCCTGAGTTTGATCATTTCCAGTCGTCTGTTCCTCTTGGATGTATCTGCTTCTTTTTCTTTTTTTTCCCCCTAGGGCTTTCAGTTGGGCCATTAAGTTGTTTATATGAGATGTTACAAATTTCTTCCTGAAAGCACTTAGTGCTACGAGCTTTCCTCTGAGTACTGTTTTTATTGTGTCTCATAAGTTTGGGTATGATATACCTTCATTTTTCATTGAATTCTAGGAAGTCTTTAATTTCTTTCTTTATTTTTTCCTTAACCCATCTGTCATTGAGTAGCAAGTTGTTCAGTTTTCATGTGTGTGTAGGCTTTATGTTGTTTCTATTTTTGTTGGGGTCCAGCTTTAGTCCATGGTGGTCAGATAGAATATAGGGAATTATTTCAATTTTCTCATATCTGTTGAGGCTTGCTTTGTGACCAACTATATGGCCTATTTTGGAGATGGTTCCATGAGGTGCTGAAAAGGAATACTTTTTTGAGTTTGTGTGAAAAGTTCTGTAGACATCTATTAGGTCCATTTGAATTAGGACCTCTGTAAGTGCCTTTATTTCTCGAATTCGCTTCTGTCTAGATGATCTGTCCTTTGGTGAGAGTGGGACGTTATAGTCTCCCACTATTAAGGTGTTGGGATTGATGTGTGATTTAAACTTTAATAATCTTTCCATTATGAATATAGGCGTTCTTGTATTCAGGGCATAGATGTTCAGAATTGTGATGTCCTCTTGGTGGATTATTCCTTGGATGAAAATGTAGTGCCCCTCCTCATCTTTTTTGATTAATTTTGGTTGAAAGTCTATTTTATTAGATATTAGGATAACTACCCCAGCTTGTTCTCTGAGTCCATTTGCTTGAAAAACTTTTTTCCAGCCCTTTACTTTGAGCTAGTGTCTGTCTTTGTTGCATAGGTGTGTTTCTTGGATGCAGCAGAATGTTGGATCCCGTTTCCGCACCCATTCTGTTAGTCTGTGTCTTTTTATTGGAGAGTTGAGTCCATTGATGTTGGTAGATAATAGTGACCAATGAATGGTAGTTCCTTTTATACTGGAGTTGGTGGTGTTACTGTGATTCCTTGCTTGTTTTCTTTTAGTTGTTTCTTAAGTACAAGGAATGTGATTATGTAAACAAAGAAACTTTCACAAATTAAACTTGAAAAGTTTTGTTTAGCCAAGACTAATTTAAAGCTGGGCAGCTGGTAGAATGAATGATTGGAAGTTCCCTGCTCAGAAGTATAAAGACTAACCTATCGCAGGCCAAGCATAGAAGTAAAGTAGAAGAAATTAACTGAATGAGTATAACTAGGCTGCATTTTTATTTAGATGAGGTCTGGGAATTAGTTGTTTTGTTTGACTGAAACATAGTTGCTTATATTTGAGTTAAACACCGACACTTGCTATAATATTAAATTAGTATTTGGTTTATTTGTATACAAAGGTTAGAGTGTAGATTTCAAAACACTTTCCTTTGATTTTAACTAACTATGACAATCTCTTATGGAAAATAATTTTAATTTATATTTTAGAAAGGGAGACTATTACGAAGTGTGCAGACAATCTCAGGGGAGAGGCTTCACCTTTAGCTTAGCATCTGAGTCACATCACAATTGAAAGTCTTTTCTTTTTGTTATAAAACCTATCAATTAGTGTTATTTCCGGAGGGTGGTGGTGGTGCATGCCTTTGATCCCAGCACTTGGGAGGCAGAGGCAGGCAGATCTCTGAGCTTGAAGCCAGCCTGGTCTACAGAGCAAGCTCTAGGACATTCAAAGCTATGCAAAGGAACCTAGTGTGGAAAACAACAAACAAATAAATAAATATAATAAATAAATACAAACACACACATACTGGCAGACATACAAAATAGAGTGTTATCACAATTGTGTGTGTTTTCCTCTTAATTGTTGACTAAGCTAATTTGGGGTTGGTACATTAAAACCAATGCCACATATTATTGTATTTCAAAAATAGAATCTCTGATTTCAGTGGGATTGATATAAGTTTCTCTCTGTTTAGTTTGATGTTTGCTATAGGCTTGCTGTATATTGCCTTTACTATATTTAGGTAAGTGCCATGTATCCCTGATCTCTCCAAGACTTTAAACATGAATGGATGTTGGATTTTGTCAAATGCCTTTTCAGCATCTAAGGAGATTATTATGTGTCTTTTTTTCTTTCAGTTTGTTTATATGGTGAATTATATCGATGGATTTCTGTATATTGATGAAGCCTACTTGGTCAGAGTGGATGATATCTTTGATTTGTTCTTGGATTTGGTTTGTGAGTATTTTGATGAGTATTTTTGTATCAATGTTAATAAGGGATATTGGCATGAAATTTTCTTTGTTGGATTTTTGTGAAGTTTAGGTATCAAGGTGACTGTGGCTTCATAGACTAAGTTTGGTAATATTCCTTCTGTTTCTATTTTGTGAAATAATTTGTAGAGTATTGGTGTTAGCTCTTCATTGAAGGTATGGTAGAATTCTGTAGTGAAACCATCTGGCCCTGTCTTTTCTTGGATGGGAGATATTTTTTTCACTTTTATTTTATACTAATCACAGGTCATGTACTTTGTATCCCAGCCACAGCTCCCTCCCGCATTCCCCCTCCATCTCCTCTCTGCACCCCTCCAAGTCCACCAACCCGGGAGGACCCCCTCCCCCACTGGATGGGAGATTTTTAATAACAGCTTCTATTTCTTTAGGAGATATAGGACAGTAAAACCTGGAGGGGACAGGAGTTCCACAAGGAGAGCAAGGAAAATCATCTGTGTCCAGGGGTCTTTTCTGAGACTGATAGTCCAACCAAGGACCATTCATGGAGATAACCTAGAACCCCTGCACAGATGTAGCCCATGGAAGATCAGTGTCCAAGTGGGATTCCCTAGTAAGTGGAACAGGGGCCATCTCTAACATGAACACAGTGGCTGATTCTTTGATCACCTCCCCCCTGAGGGGGAAGCAGCCTTACCAGGCCACAGAGGAAGAAAATGCAGCCAGTCCTGATGAGACCTGATAACACTAGGTTTAGATGCAACGGGAGGAGAACCTCCCTTATCAGTGGACTGGGCGAGGGAAATGGATGGAGAAGAGGGACAGAGGTTGGGGTTGGGAGGGGATAAGGAAAGGAGATACAGTCGGGATACAAAGTGAATAAACTGAAATAAATAAATAAATAAATAAATAAATAAATAAATAAATAAATAAATAAATAAATCTAAAAAAGATTTAAAAATAGAATCTCATGTGTTTTCCAACCTACCATAAGTTTCTGTTCATGCCTAAGATCTTACCACCTCTGCTTTCAGACTTTTAGGTTTTACAAGTTTGTACCACAATGCCCAATACATATTTAAATTATATCTTAGTAAATATTAAGAATTTTCCACTGTCAGAAGAACTCATTCTTAGTTAAGATATTGGCTTTAGTTTGTTATTAGTCTTTGTTTCATTATTTTATTCATTGGTAATTTCATCATTGTATAAAATGCATTCTCATAAGTGGTAGTCCCACCTTCTCTTGCCTTATTCCCAATCCAGTTAAAACCATTCCCCTCTTTACAAATCTCTTTGCCACATTAATAGCTTTTTGTTTTGATTTGTGTCCCACTGAGTTTAATGATGTCCTGCTGTGTATGTGACCATACATTTTGAACTATCAGTTGGTAATGGGTGGGTGCACAAGTTGGTTAAACAACCAAAAAACAATTACTCTTCTTTCAGGATCTATCAGAGGCCACCAATTAAGTGATTCTTTATTAAGGTACAGAATTGTTTCTAGCCTGGTTTCCTAAAGTAGAACAGAATGCTTTTGAGAAATCTGCCCAAATTCTAATAATTTATGCAGCTTTTATTCTGGCTGGTAAAAAAAAAATATTATGTCAGCCTCTTAAGCCATTATCCTGTCCATGAATTTCGTAAACTAGATTGCTTTAACAAACAAAGCCCTGATTTATTTCAATTATAATTATATTTTACTGGTTTCCTGGCTTCACTTGTGCATGTAACTTGACAAACTTCCTTACAATGAAATAATTTTTAAATTAAGAAAATTCATATGCTTAAATAACATTTTTATCATAAAGTTATTTCACACTTAAGAATAAATTCTCTGCTTAGTTAAAATAAGAGATAAAAATGGGTTTAAATTATTTGCCTGGTATATATATAAAATCAATTGAGTATCCAACACAGTAATTATAATATTTTTCTTCAATGTTTTTGCTAAGAATCTTATTGCTTAACTTGTCTATCTTGATTTTTTTCCTCTTATACAATGCAGAATTTAACAAAGACCTCTAAACTGAATAGCACTCTTTCCGTTATGTATTTAACACTAAGTAAATTGCACAACCAAGAGAGAGAGGCATTCAAAGCAAGTAATTAGAGCTTACTTTTCAGAAATCTGAGTCTTGTGAGTTGAGGGGGAAACCACAAGCTAATTCCCTTGTCTCTTTTGTCTCTGTATAGATTCAGTCTCCTTTATTATCCTTGTTCATATTCCCCATGTTGCTTCGGTCTCATCCTGTTCTTTTATAATACTTTAAATGTGTTTTGCCTTTTTAGAATTGTTCTTTCTCTGTATTTGTCCATTCTTTGTTTCCCTTCTCATCCAATCTTTGTATATACTCACCCTGAATCTTTCTAATCACTGTGTTCTCATCATAAACAGTAGTGGATTTTTATCAAAAAATAGTGAACTGCAAAAAAACCTGGGTCCAAAAAATTAAGAATCACATCAAACTGTTTTAAAGATAAGAATGAACCAACTTCAGTAATCACATTCACCTTTATCTCCTCTTGTTTGAGATAATGAATTTTGTACAGAAGAACATGTCTAATTAATATCTAATTATCTTTGAGATGATCCAAGGGAATTTTCAATTTACCATTAAGTAACAAAGGACTCTTTACTTAAATAGACAAGATAAGGAGAGTAAATTTCATATTTATTCCAAATGTATATTGAGTACTATTTATGTGTGCCATTACTACCTATTGCTTGGTGGTTGTTTTGACAAATCATCAGGTCAAAGAAGAAAGGAAGCACTGATATGTTTTTAAGCACTTTATGTTCAGAAAAAAAAATCACACTTGACTTTAAAATTAATGAAGCTTCTTTCATTTTCCTTGAGTACACAAATCCATTTTTACTTCATTTTGAAAATATTAAACAGTATTGCATATGAGTGATACTTGTCAATATTTTAAAACTTCACTATAATGAAGGATAACTTAATGACAATTTCCAATACTTTACATTTAAAATATTCAATAAATATCTGTTTACACAACAAATG
Source organism: Pachyuromys duprasi (assembly GCA_028658305.1). Classification (NCBI taxonomy): domain Eukaryota; kingdom Metazoa; phylum Chordata; class Mammalia; order Rodentia; family Muridae; genus Pachyuromys; species Pachyuromys duprasi. The sequence continues at coordinate 26,027,175 of CM053743.1, forward strand.
AGAAATTGAGTATGTTCAAAAAGGGCACGTGAAAATGAGTAATGGCTACTATTGTGTCATTATTTGAAATGCTGTTTTGATTGTAGAAAAAGCATGTATGAACATGAGTGTATAGACACATACACGTAAAATACCATAACTGCCCTGTCTTTAAACGACTCCTTTTGTTCTCATATGATGCTTTTTTTTTTTTTCGCTAAAGGAAACACAGAGGCAGAATAAATAATATTTGCCCACCAATGGACATGTTTTAATCAGTTTATGTAAATTCACCAAGTTACTTATACTTGTTAGAAATGCAACAGGGCAGTGGACCTTGTGGTCTATACGACCTCCAAGGAGTAAGAAGTCCTGGGCCATGTAGCCCAGCAAGGACAGAAGAAGAGAGAGCTGCTGAGGAGTCCATGTGCCAGCTCAGCCCCTGATACTGAGCATCTCCCTCACAGTTTCAATCAGGGAGCCCCAGGATATTGGGAGGGACTTAGGGAGCCCTAATCTCTTTAATACCATCAATAAAGTACAGCAAAGGATGCAAACCAAATTGATACCAAATTCCACATTGCAAGCATCATAGACATCATATGAACCAGCGTAAAAGTACATAAAATCTGGCGGTGGTTATTCCTTTTTCATAGTTTCCATCCTTGGCATTTATTAACATTGCTAGATTAGGTAATCCGAATACAAAATGATTGTAAAATTTTATCTAGTTCTCAGTAAAGCTCCCTGTAGTGTCTTTGATATCACTGAACTCTAAAACTATCTCTTCTACTAAAAGAAAGGACCAAGTCAGCACCAGTAGTTTTCTTATCTCAGAGACAAAGATAATTATAGCTATACAATTATTTAGTGACTCGTAGTTTTAACTATTCTTAATTGTGTAATTAAAATAAAATTGATTAACTAGATATGATCAGAGAAGATAAGCAAAATCGAAAAAGTATTAAAAAATCCACAAAATGGCAAGATGGAAGCTTTGGATAGATCACATTATTTTTATTAGTTTTGTATTTATTTATTATTTATTACAATTTATTCACTTTGTATCCCAGCTGTCGCACTCTCTCTCATCTCCCTGTTCCACCTTCCTTCCCTCTCCTCCCCTCCGTCCTTTCTATAGTCTTTCATGTATTCGTTTCCTGCAAATAATCAGAGTCTATTGTTGGACCTTCCCTTCTATTTATTATCAACTTTGCTTGCTTAATGCAGGTATACAACATATAAAAAATTAAACAGGAATTGTGGTTTTGTTATTATAGGAATTTAATTAATAAAATATTTAAATACCAAATAAAACCATTTAAAACTCTAGAATATTTTACTTTTTTCGTGTATAGTTTTCGTCTTATGTAGAACAGAGCTATGTACAAGAACTAGAGAAAAAACAGATTTAAATTAAAACCATTTTTCTTGTCAGTATGATGAAAACAGAATAAGTTTTCCTTATTTTCTGCTTTCACATTTCTCATATTGTTAGAAGATTGTGGGCAACTATGTTCATGCATCAGCTCTGGTAAACTTTTAGATTTCACTTACAATCAGAATGATGGGCAAAATATGGTTTATTAACTACAGCCTAAAAATTATTTCATCATTACCATGTAGAGATGGCCACGGCTCACATTTAATAAGATAGAAAGTGCACAGAGCAACAGTTAAAACAGCCTGATAGGCTTAGCATAAAATTCTTTCTGGGAGAAAAATGATAAATTTTCAAGCAAAGAAAACCTTTCAAAGGTTATAAGACATTGTATATGCCATGAAAAGTAATTTGTGATACAAAAGCCAAACAGGATAGTGAAAATTGCATGTTTTGCTCTATATATCATAAACTGCACAATAAAGTGAAATATATAACAAGAAAATAGATGGTTTGGAGAATGTAATTTATCTGAACACAGGTAAGTTTATCAAAATTATATTGTGATGAATGGTAGTTATGTGCAATTCATCAAATTATATTAACTAGCTAAGTAGAGGGCCAACAATATTTAAAACACGGTACTGGTGTCAACAAGCCTTGTCTTCAAAACTGTACATAGCATTTATACAATGTCCTGATAAAATGTATTCTTATAAATTTATGTAGGTAAAAGGTCACATTGAATGCACAGACTAAACTTACAATCTGTCTTGTCCCGTGCTCTTTGGAGACTATGTATATTCTGTCCCTTATAAATCAATAAAAAATGTTCTCAACAAAAATTCTAAGGCTTGTTAATACTTCAGTGACAAATCCATAATTAAGTAAGGAAAATAAACCAGTACCATAGGCTCAGTTTCCTAAATAAGTGAGATTCATGATTACATTTGTTTATCAACTTTGTTGGACTTTTTTTTTTAAATTTCTAAACAAATTATCAGCTGAGGCCAGCTGCAGCACATTATACTGTAGGAGATGCGGATTGTGATTTAGAGGCCACATTCTTGTTCTGAACATAATTAGATTTACTTTTCCCACTAATTATTCTTCTGATCTTTGGAAAATCATAAAACTTATCTAAATTATGGTTTTCTTTTAGGTAAAATATGAGAGCTGAAATAATATTACAAGAGAAATTCACTAATTCCAAATTAAATCAGGAAATATATGCATAAGGAAAACATGTGGAACAAAATGGAAATGTTTCTATTGTCCGCTTTCATATATGCACTTGCAATGTGCATATTAAACATCCAATTGTTAATAATTTGTTTGTTCAACATGTTCTTTTTAAGATAAACTGTTAAAAAGTGAAAGGCCTATTCTCTGAAGCATATACAAAATTGTCAAAACTATATGTGTGACAGAGTTATCATACATCCTTCAGGAAGATATGCTAGTACAGTAAGTGACTTTTGCCTATAAACAGGATATTTTGAGCTGCAGCTGTGAAAATAATATTTTGGAACATGAAGAAGTGATGAACTACTGGGATCTGGGAGTCTTTTACAGGAAAGGTCATACTGTTGGTGGAATCTAAATAATTCATAACAATTCATCCCAAAATTTAATTCCTTACAATACCTGTTAAGAAGTAATCACCAATAAGCATTTTTAAATATTTCACTTGCAAATTCAGCACGCACATGACATCTTGTATAGACTGGGTAGATTAACAGAGAAATCAAAGGACTTTCTTTAAAGTGGATCATTCCCATGGCTTGAAAATTCAGTGATGTGACATAAAACTGAGACCTTATGTCCCTGTGTTTCTGGATTCATGACTTCCCTGTAGTGTGCCTAAGGTACATAATCCAAAGATGGTGAGGTTGGTGTATAGGTCATTAGGATATGTTCGTGAAAATGCCATAATATCACCTTAGCTACTGTCACAGGGCTTCTTGAATTCACACGGAATTCAGATTGTAATATTTTAAAAGCAAATCCTATAGTAACCTTACTCTCATTAGAAGTGCATACACATTTAATGGAATTTGTTGGATTTGAAATACAATTTTTGAAAGTAAAAAGATCATTTTGTTTAAAAGCTCTGATGTGAAATAAGGAAGGGCTTAGACGGATATTGTGCAGACCCTAAGTGAAATAAGAAAAAAGTAAGGTGGCTGTATTTAGTAAAGAAGCTGAGTGCAATTTCATGACCAGAACTGATCTGTTGTGAATGGATAACAATATTCAGTGAATGAAGTCTTCATAAGTTTAATGATCTATAGTTAGATGGTATCATTTATAGCTCTATATACTCCTTAGCTAGCCAACAAATACAAACAATATTTTCGTATCATTTACCATAAGTAAATTTTGTTTTAAAATATTGATCTATGACAATGTCAAAAGTCAATCAATTAGTCATTTTTATATTTCTGTTAGCAAGTTGGGACATGCTAAAACTGAGGAATGAACAAATGCCATGCATGACTTTTGACTTCATTTGTTTCCCTAAACTTAATATTACTAACCCTAATGAATAACTCTGAGGTATCAAAGGCATGAAACACAATACTCATGCTGGCTTTGTTTTTTGTTTTTTTTTTCTTTCACGTTTCTATTTTTGTTTTCTTAGAATGTATCTGATTACTTAAGACCATTAATGGTATATATTAAAAGACAAAATGTATTTTGTTATGATGTTTTTATAAATGTATAGAAGAAACTTTGATAATATTTACCCAATTATTGAGCACACATGCTCTCTTTTCCTCTTATGAAACTCAATAATATTTTTGACATCTTTGCATATTTTTATCCTAAATTCTGTGTATGAGAGAAAATTTTGGTGTATTGATTTTTGTTTTTAGTTATTTCACTATACATGATGACCTCTAGTTCTATCCATGTTTTTTCTTGAAGATGACATGAGTATTTGAGCTCCTAAATTATACTTCACTGTGTATATACAGCAGAATTGTATTGCTAAGTATATAATCATAAGTATAGAATCAATAGCTGATTCTATTGTTCAATTATGTTGAGCAGTACAACTTTACACATGAATATGCAGGTATCTATTTTATTTTCTGTTTTTTCTATGCTCAGGTCTGTTATATTAGATAATTATAGGCAAATAATATAAAACATATTGTATAGCTACATTTTTAATTCCTAGATGAACCTTCCTGCTCATCTCTGTAGATATGTAATTCTACTATGCTGCCAGTAATACATAATGATTACATAATAAGTAATTTAAAATACACATTATGCATATGTTCATCCACATATATGTCATATATACTTACATCTATATGAGTTATTGCTATTGTTCTTGGTTGCCTTCTAGAAATTATAGGGTAAGACCTTAATGCTAAACATATCATGATAGAATCATAAAATGAGGAATAAAGCTAGAACTCAAATCTTCACTGAGGTCTGGATCTCTTAGCATATGGAAGTGCTGTACAAGTTTCCTAGAAAAAGAAAAAAAACAAAGCAGTCAATAGTCCTACCCAACTCTAAAGCCTAGCACTCACAATGCATAATTTGACAACATATAGCCAATGGAGCAATCCTGGCACGTATAACTTGGTGGCAACCAACAACCATCTAACTGCTGGTCTTAAGGCATGCTTGATAAGAAAGAAATCATGCTTGACACTATAAAAAAATCATACAACCTGTAGCTGATACAGTCATGGATACTACAAGAAAATCTACTGTATCTTTCTAAGCCAGTATAATTTCCCACTGCATACTAAATATGTGTTCTTATAGCCACAGTAAGTAGAGCAGCCATCTCTCATCAGAAAACCTGTGTAGCAGAAACAGATAATCATAGAAACATATAATTGTTCTAGATGTAGTTAATAGGTATTGGTGGGATGGCTAATGCCATTGATACATCTGTAATACAATCTTTACATGTAAAGAAATACTGTAGAAGAGGGGATATATAAATTGTGAAAGAAAAAAAGAAAGGTACCCAGTGGACGAGGATGCTTGCTGCTATAGAGAGTCCTTTAGACATGATTGGGAAAATGTATGCATGAACTTTTAGTAATACGGTTTTCCTTACAAAATCAACAAAATGAAAACACCAGTTGCCATGCCGAGGTGAATAAAGAAAACCCCACGAGGTCTTAGATAAAGAGCTACAGGTGATTATAGGTTGCTAAGAGAAGGAAAATCAATCTGATTTTGGATTAGCTCCCACATAGGCTGTGGAATCCCAAGTGGTCAGCCCTGGATACAAGCACAGGAAAGCAACATTCAATGGCTTCAGTAAGTTGTATATGCACATGTGTGTTGTATGTATTTGTATGTGTGTATGTATACACTGCATATATGCAACCACCATAATTAAAGAAGTCAGGAAGTTGGAAAGGGTGGGATGAATTGGAAAGAGCAGGGTGGTAAGGATGGGAGTAGTGTGAATGCGTTACTCACATGAAGTTCTAACCACCACCACCAAAGTACATTTATGCTTGTAGACTCCATACACTGTATTAATTTTATTTAACATGACTGGAGTATAAATCCAATTGGCTTACTACTAGATATGCACCCATGCTGAAGTCACTTAATTTTGCTAGGTCCTAATGTATGCATGGGCCCAGCAAATATCTATGAGGAGGCTTTGCATGGGAGCTCAGCAATAATGTGCTTCCCTCTCAGGAAGTATTCAAATGTTATGCCAAACCGAATAATTGGCAATGATTGCATATTAAACTGATTGCTTTAGGTACTTCATCACTGTGCTTGTGTTTGCATGGAAACAAAGGAAAACACAACAAAAGTGAGATTTATGGATCATAAAGCACAGCTCTTTGTCACCATGTTTAATGATACCAGCGCAACACATTAACTTGGAGGTCTTCGATACAGTCCTGTCATATCTGCTAACTGTGTCCTTTTCCTTTCCTGTTCTGCTAATCTTGTTTGTGGACAAAAAAAAGAAAGAAAGAAAGAAAGAAAGAAAGAAAGAAAGAAAGAAAGAAAGAAAGAAAGAAAGAAAGAAAGAAAGAAAAGAAAAGAAAAGAAAAGAAAAGAAAAGAAAAGAAAAGGAAAGAAAAGAAAAGAAAAGAAACCTGCCACATTGGCATAGAGAGGGAGTGATAAGAACATTTACCTACCGATATTGGCAGCCATACACTTCTATGTCTCACATGTATGAGGAACTTCTGAAGTAGTATGCGGTGTCAATCACCTCACAGACATAGTGACCACAACGGCCATGAATGAAATGTAATCCACCCCAGAGCATATCAAGGATGACAGTTTGCGTTTTGTTAATCTTAAATATCTTTTTGATAATTCTAAACATACACACAGAATTCTGCTCTTAACTACTGCACTTATCATATCTGGAATTTCAATCAATAGTGTGTGGACAAATCTATAAAATTATATGAACAGGAGGCATCCAGACTGGACCTCAGTGCAGTCTGTTATAATACCTGTTAAGAAAGTCTAAAGGCAGCCAGTCTTGATGAGACCTGATAAGCTAGGGTCAAATAGAAGGGGAGGAGGACCTCTCCTATCAGTGGACTAGGGGAAGGGCATAGAGGGAGAAGAGGGAGGGAGGAAAGGTGGGATTGCGAGGAGGGGGCCTCAGCCAGGACACAAATTTAATAAATTTGAATAAATAATAATAATGAAGACAGTCTAAATGATGACTGAAAATAATTCTGTAGAGACTTATTAGAAATGGGTATTAAAATAATATATAATTTTAGTAAATGCAAACTAAATATACAAAAAAGTCTAAATGACCAAAAATCCCTGTTAAAGAGTAGCGCAGCTTCTACACAAGAAAATGTATTTCCATAAAAATATTACTAGAAGGACAAAAGCACCTACAAAGCTGCAATCAATTATAGTTCTACATACAATTTAAAAAATATAATTATAATGCATTCATTTCTCTCAGTATAATTGGGTTTCAGCTTCTAGGTATAATTTGACAGTAAAGGGAGAGGAGGAGAGGGAGGGAAGAAGGGAAGAGTGAGACTGTAAAGTAAACAAAAGTCAAGTGAGGCAGCTGCAATAGGAATGGAAGTAGAGATGCATGGAAAGCCCTCTGTTCTAGGTGCTTGATGAGCATAATGGTAGCTATCCTATTCAGCCCCTAGATGCTTAGGTCTCTGCACTCTTCACCCTGGGATTCCAAATGGCTCAGGATGCTACCATGAGTATTAGCTGCACAATGCTTGTAGCTTGAGGGAGGGAGTATTTTTGAGTCAGAAACAGTTTTCTGTAAGGTACAAATCTTATCGGAGCCATAAACAGTGGTATATCACATACAGAGAGTTTTGGCACCTGTGCCCACACTAAGAGGTACAGGTCTACATGCAGTCACATAGGACAACACTCAGCAAATGACCTCACCCTCAAACCCACCAGAGAAAGGCTTATCACCTGCTCTCAGGAAAGAGAATGTGCCCAGATATCTATCCATTTCTCTCTCATTCACGTGAACACCTGCTTGAATTTAGTAGTCCAGTTTTGTTGTGTCCTATTCTCTACAACCCCCATGCTTCATAGAAGCTGTTCTAATGTTCGGCTTGAATGGTTAGCCTGAAACCATTGAGTTTTTTCCATGTCTTTGTCTACAAATGCAAGCTTTGTCTTGGATTGACAAGCATACTTCTTTATCATTTTAGTTGAAGATGCCCTATCTCTCTCTTCATTTTTGTTCCTTCTGTTTTTTGTTTTTGTTTTTTGTAGGTTTTTTTTTTTTGGTATGTGTGTGTCTTTTACATTGCTATTTTTTTTGTCAAATTGTAGTAACTAAGACCTTCATACACTCTGTATTGACTTGATTCCTATATTCTTTTATTAAGTAATTTATTTATTTTTATATTAATCACAGGTTATGTACTTTGTATCCCAGCCATAACTCCCTTCCTCATTCCCTTCCACTTTCCCCATCCTTCCCTCATCTTCTCCCTGGCCCCCTCCAAGTCCACTGATAGGGGAGGACCTCCCCCCTTCCATCTGGCCCTATATTCTTTTAAAATTATTGGAATGCAAGTAGAGTTTGAGTTAATTATATATTCTTATCCATTAATAGTAGGATTTTCAATCAATTGTAGCTGCTTCTGCAGTTCAATTTCTTCACATAGAGTATAGCTGCATATGGATAATTGTTTAAACATGTGAACTGGGGGTGTAGCTACTGAACTACTCCATCAATTTATTTGAGGAGGTGAATCTGCAGTTCTGCTACAACATACTTCGATGTTAACATCACAAATACTTCCACTGAAGTGATATAGATAATTATAGGAATCCAATTTGGAGCCTATCCACAGACATGTCTGATCTGAAAGAGACATAAGAAAAAGTAAAGAGGCAACCTAAATACTGAAAAAAAAAAAAAAAACTACTACTCCAAACCAACGGAATCTAAGGAAAGTAAATTAAATGAAATCTCAAACAGGGAACTTAATTGATACTGATAAGGATTTTCAAACAAACAGACAAACAAACAGAACAAACAAACAAAAAGTCACCAGGAAGCTCTTAAAAGAAAGTAAAGAGAGCAAAGACAAACAACTAAATTAAAGAAGAAAGTCAGTGCAGGATATGAATGAGGAATTCAATAGAGAGAAATAAAATTAAACGTTTGTAAATAGATTGCTTAGTAAGTAAAAACAAAACATATACTTGTTTGAAGTGTCAACAGAACCACTGATGAACTGAGAAACAAGATAAGGGCCAATGACAATGTATAAGAAAGTATCATCATAGTATGTGAATGAAATTCTTCTAAAAAATCTACAAATGATGGGTATAGAGGAAACAGATATGCCATGTAATGATACATAAAATATAGCTAATAAATGATAGCAGAATATTTTCTAAATATAGCAAACTTCAATAGAAAACATTTAGAATCTCACAAACCAGCAAAGAATCATTCCATGCGATTCTATAGTAAAAGACTAAATACACAGAGAAATATAGAAAGAATATAGAAAGCTTTAAGAAGATGCAACAACTCACAAATGGAGACAATATGAAAATATCATCATACACCTAAATCTGACATCTCAGCTCTGATTTCTATATCAAGAAAATTTTCCCTTACAAATGGCAGCCAAAAATAACTTCCATGATAAACAGCAAGTTAAAAAAAATTCAGGACAACTAAACCGGTCTTACAGAGATACTGAAGAAAAAATCCATTAACGTATTTATTTATGCACTTTGCACCCTTATTGCAAACCCTCTCCTCCAGTTTCACCCTCAAGCCCTCTTCCCTCCATTCATCTTTCTCTGAGGGGTCTAGGTTAGTTTGCTCTGTAGGTCTTTTCGTGGTATCCTTGACCCCTTGGATCTCTCAATCCTTCCCCCAACTCTTACACAAGACTCCCTGAGCTCTGCCTGCTGTTTGGCTGTGGCTTTCTGCATCTGTTTCCCTCAGGTGCTGGATGAAGCCTCTAAGAAGACCATTATGCTAGGCTCCTGTCTGCAAGGATAGCAGAGTATCATTAATAGTGTCAAGAGTTGGCTCTGTCCCTTGAGGTGGATAACAATTTGGATCAGGCATTGGTTGGACTTTCCCTCCATCTCTGTGCCATCTTTATCCCTGCACTTCCTGTAGGCAGGATAAATTTTGTGGGTGAGTTGGTGTTCTCCTCCCTCCCTTGAGCATACCTCTGGGCTACAGAAGTTGGCCACTTCCGGCTCCAACTCTCAGCTAGGGTCACCCCCACAGACTCACAGAAGTCTCCCCCATCTCAGGTCTCCAGCTTGTCCCAGAGATGCCTTCCCACCCATATTCTCTCTTACGCTTCTCCCGCCCTGCTCTCCCCACTTCTAATCCCCACCCAAGATACTGGAAAAATCTCACACACTCAAGGGAAAACACACACAAACACATCTGGAATGCAACAGAGCTAATGAGCCACATGGGAATTACAAATAAGTACATGAGATTTTGGGAAGCGTTAAACTCTACAACATATAATGGTAGAAATTAATATGCATTTGTCAATAATAACTGACCAGTAACAATCTCAGTTCTTCAAGAAAATAAAATCACAGATGAGCAAACTAGGAGACAATAGGGAAAAAAGATCCATCTATATGTTGTCTACAAGAAGCAAACACACTGGAAAAGAAGGAACGTAGGAAAAATAAACAGATGAAATGAGAAAGCAAAGAGCTATAGTATTAAAAATATATGATGATATAATTTAAGTCAGAATAAGTATAAAGAGATAAATAATGTCAACTGTTATTAAAAAAAACCCTCAGGAGAATATCTCAATGCTAAAGCATATAGACGAAGTGTTGGCAACTCTATTTTCATAAAACAAGTACAGCTGGATATAACGAGTCATGGGTGTTAACAATACTCCGCTTTCATCAATACGTTATCAAATCCTGCCAATAGTAAAAAAAATATTGGAATTTAAGTTCTCAAATATAATTTAATCTAATTGAAACTATATTTATAAAGTAATGAGATGATATTTTCTTTTTAAATAAACTTCACAAGAAGCATTAACAACATTTGCCAATACTGAGTCAGTATAAAATTCAAATGATATAGTAATAACTATTTTAAGCATGGTTTTTATTTAGTACTATCAAAAAGTATCAAATTTACATGTTTTCAAATTAATGGTTACAAACAAGAAACTTGATAAATCTACAATAAAGAAACAGTTGTGTTTGTAACAATATTTACAAATGTTTGGTCTGACTCTAGACTTTCATTTTATCAGTGATAGATGATAGAAGGACTGTTACTTTGTCAGTTTACAAGTTCTGAATCTGTTAATAATTACATGGTGTAATAATATATTAAGTGATATTGCTGACAAAGCTAAACCAGAAAAATTTATTTAAGACATAGTTAAGCACTCCAGTTTATCATTTTGTGAATGTAATAAACATGAAAGTCCAATCACAGGGAGGCAGAAAGATAAAGAAGATTTTCTTTTAATCAACAAGAAATTAGTGTTACATCAAAGTAGATAATGCTAGGATTGTATGTATGCTGTATACATTTTTCTTGTGTTTCTTTTGTATTTATCACATTTGAAAAATTATTAGGGAAATTGTTATATGTGTGTGTGTGTTCACTTCTGTGCAGGTGCCAACAAAAGCCAAAAGATATGTTGGATTATTAGTAGCTGTAATTAAAGAGAATTCTGAGCCTCGTAATATGGGTGGTGGAAGTAAGTTTGGGTCCTCTGCAAATACAATATATGCAATTAACAACTAACTCTTTTCTTGAGCACTCCAACACTATACAATTTATAAATTCAAGTTATTTGAAGGCTTTAGAAAACACTGAAAATTCATTTACTCTATAATGTTCTAATGAATTATTTTGTGAGTGTCTCAGAGAACGCATGATTTCACTATGATGGGTTTACACATGACAGACCTACAGTATTGATTCAAGGTGAAATACAATAAAGTAATAATTGCTACATCAGATATAGAACTGTATTATGATTTCAACACAGAGTGATGATATGAAATGAGTTATTGAAAAATACAGTTTGCTTCCTTGATCCCTATATAGAAAGATGAAGGAATTCATTAAAGAACATAGTGGCATCTAAAATTTTTGCTGGAGTAAATATGCATTAAGACTTGAGATTGGTCTTCCATACCCATAAATTAATATCTGGTATAATGGCACAGAGTTGTATCTTAGCTTTGGAAAGGTGGAGACATTGGGATCTCTAAAGGTTCTGGCCATCCAGCTTGTCTAGTGGTGCTTTCCAAGTCTCTGAGAGATCCTGTCTCAAAAACAATGCCAATGTTCCCCTTAAGAATGATACCTGGTAAATCTTTAGCAAATCAGTCAAGATTCATGCAACAGTAATGCCATACATCAATTATTTCATTGGTGATATTCAGTATTTTAATATGTTTTGTATTAAAATAATTCAATTTTGTTTGGAAATCTAAAGTTTGGGCAGGAAATTCAGAATGCAGGTGAGAGCATGACTAGAGGGGTTTCTAGGTTAGCTGTTGTCACTATGAAGACTGAGATAACATTAATGCTTAACCCACAGCATCATTCAACCAAGCTGAACTCTAAATCCAAAAGGCAATTTTAAAGGAGAAATAAGTATAAGACATTTGTTTTATCTAAGAGGCTTACAGATATATTTAGAACACCCTTTGAACAAAAGAATTCAATTAATACCTGAGCTTATTTTACTTCCAGGAGTTTATTTTTTCATTTATTTATTTTTATATCAATCACACTGGTAATCTATAGCAAAAATATGATTGTTTCAAAAAGACTAAAGAAATGTAAAGCAAAATTATGTCTGGCTGAGATGGAGAGAGAAGAGGGAGGTTATATACAATGAAACAAACTTTAACCACTGTTCCAGGTGAGGAAATTATAACTTGCCTCTTCAAATCTGGGAATGATTCATCAAAACCATTCATCAAAGAGAAACTCAGTTTAAAAAGTTAGAGATAAATTATTTTGTTATTTGATAGTTGTTATAGGCTGAAAGTTTAACAGCACATTGTAAACATCAACTCAGAACTGTTCAAATATCTGTGCCTAAAACTTCTTCCAACCTCTGTGATTGAGCCCATGTGCAGTCCTGTTATATGCTTTACATAAAATGACTTCTCTTTTCTTTTACAAATGAGGGAAACAGTTTTTTTTCATTTTTATATAAAACTGAATTATCATTTTATGACCTCAAAAGAAGAAAACCATAATGTAAGTTAATCTTCTACATGAACATGAATGGAATAATATGTCCAGAAATTACTTTTTTGTATATTTTGCTTTTAGCCTCTTATTATTTTATTCTTTTAAAAACATATGTGAATTTATATTTGTGGGGAAGTGTGGATTTTCCCCTGATGGATAGAAGAGTTTCTTAGATCACGTGGAGATGGAAGTACTGCTGTTTGAGAGTAAAAATATATGGGTGCTGGAAAACAAACTTGAGCCGTTTGGTGGAACAGTACATGCTCTTAACCACTGAACCTTACCTGCAGCTTCTTGGCCTTTCATTCTCTGTTACCATTTTAGATAATGAGTTCATCACATTTACTATGTTATCATACTATGTGAGAATATTCTAGCCCTGGAGAACTTTATCTTTACTTTATCCATAGGTTTGAATAATAAAATATTCTGTTTTAAGAAAAAAAAAAGAATGATAACTGGTTATGAGTCTCATCCGCTTTGATACACGCTACGTAGAATCTTTCAGAGGTCCTCTGTGGTAGGGTCCTGAACTGTTATTTGTTTTCTCCTACTTCCAATGTTGATCCCTTTTGTCTTTCTAGGTGAAGATTGATCATCTTACCCTTGGTTCTCTTTCTTTTTTTATCTTCTTTAGGTGTGTACATTTCAGTATGTTTATCCTATCTTATAGGTCTAGTGCCCACTTATAAGTGAGTATATACTGTGTGTGTATTTCTGCTGCTAATTAAAAAAATTACACCCGGGTTTTACACCTTGCCTTTTTAAGAGTGCATACACATATTAATATAAGCACACTCTCTCATAAATACACACACACCATGCCACGGTACCTACACCATGCGTGTACCTGCATACTCATGTAAACACAACTACAAAGATATGAAGCCACTGTAAATTAGCACATAACAGAAAACATACCCATGTTTTCTTTCCCTTCTGTTTATATTCAGCCTTGAGGAGTCATTAATTTCAAAATTAGTAATAATGAGCTAAATGTCAGACAACCCCACAGAGCCAAGATTAATCTTGGAAAATAAAAAGACTTCATTTTAAATAATGCTTAGGGTACTGCTATTAGACAAAATGAGGCTTGCAATTACTGATCAGAGACTGAACTTCTAAGTCAAGTGCCTTTAAATGATTGTTTATTATAAGCACCAGAGACAGAGGCACACAGGCAGAGCCCTGTAGTAGATACATAGAACTGAACATGGATGCCATTGTTTTTATGAGGTTCACTTTGATAGGATCCCAAGTAGAATAAACAGTCGTCAGTCTGCAGACACTTAATGCGTCTTCGAAAATGTCACATTCATTACCTATTACTGCTAAGAAATTTATCAACTCTCATCTAACCTTGATTACCAATTTGATCATACCAAAGAATGAGAAATTGTATTGAAAATAACTAAATAAACTATGAAGGCACACTTTAGTATGGATGTCTGAAGGTATTTTATAGGAAATTAAATGCAACTAATTCAAATTGGCAATTAAGTCTGACCTATTAGATTTATTCATTCTTTGGAAGATACATGATCATGACGTTTTGGGAAGGGGTATATTGATAGGTAACTTACACAGATGCATTATGGGACATGATGCATGTAAAACTCATTTCATATCATCACTCTGTGCTGAAATCTTAATACAGTTCTTTATCTGATGTAGCAATTATTACTTTATTGTATTTCACCTTGGATCAGTACCACAGCTCTGTCATGTGGAAACACACCATAGTGAAATCATGTGTTCTCTGAGACAGTGAAGGAAGTGAACCACTGGAAGTGTTTCTGGAGGATTGTTGAAGTACATATTTTTTATTTTTTGTAAATTGATGAAACTAATTATTAGTATGCCTGCATGACACAATGGAGCAATAGTGGCAAAACTGTTATGTAAATAACCAACCACTTTTCGATAAAGTTGTTTGGATTTGATACTAGATAGATCATGGGCCTATGAAAAAGTTTAATGTTATTATTTTGCTAAAGAAACGTAGCAATAAAATGACAAATAATGACATGTTTCTTGGCTCATAGATCATCGCCACATCCAACACTCATCAGCGAGGTGTCTTCTTGCAGCAGATGGAAAATTAACTGGACACTGAGCAGAGAGAGAGAGAGAGAGAATCTGGAACACTTAACTCTAATTCAGATGTCTATTTCAAGTCACTTTGAGACTCAAGGACCTATGGAGAAGAGAATGCAGAAACAATGAAAAAAAACTGTACAATTTTAACTTCCCAATTTTATGTTTACATTTATCAGCTTAGTTTTGACTGAAATTTTCAAATATTTTCCAGCACATTTCACGTGCCATTTGCTTAATTTTATTTATTTATATTTTACTTTGAGTATGATATTATTCAAACAGAGCAAATTACACATTTTAAAATTTGATTTTTTTTTGTCATTCTATTGTACCTTTGACTGGATTATATTTTGCATGGATATTATGTGATAACCAAGTGTATATAATGTAATACAGAATGTCAAAAGTATCAAAAGTCCTGGTGCAAAGCATATTTACAAATATAAGCTCCAAGTCTTTTGTTTTCATGGGCTTTGTACTATTTTCACTCTAGAAAAGTTTAAAAACAAAACAAAACAAAACCTAGAATTTTAAGTTTGGATGGCACATGACTCTGGAATAACGGTTCACTAACTCATGGAATGAGGATGTACACATACATATATTCTATCAGAATTATAGAAGATGAATATTTGGAAAATGTCTAGTAACGTTTGTGAAAATTGATAGATAACTTACACAGATGCATCATGGGACATGCATCTGTGTTAATAATTTTTAACCTTTTCCTCCCGATTTAAGTAATAAAACCTTTGGAATACTTACAAAATTTATAACGTACGGCTAAAATTGTCAGTTACAAATAGGTACTCTCTTAGCTAATTTTAATAGTGAAAATGAAGTATGTGAGGGATGTGTTTTTTTGAACTTCGTCTAATCAGGCTCATCATATATGTGCAATGTTGCAATGCTGCCCTCTAATGGATATATCTTGTAATAGTCTCCTCTCTCGTCATCTAAAAGCTCCTTTACCAATTAAAGATGTGTTTTCTTTCCTTGAAGTTAACTTGATTACAGTTTTTAAAAATTATCATTTGTAATTAATTTTGTATGTTAAATACGTTCTATTTGTATATAATACTTTACACAAATGATTAAATTTGTTTACATGGATGTATTAAAGTGTTATATGAGCATGCTAATATATTTTCCACTTTACCATTATATTCTCCACAACTATATTGTTATTTTCCCACTTGTGTGCTGCTTGAAAGGACCAAAATGTCATACCACTAGTTTACTCTGTTGGGAGGATCACCACCATTCTGGCGGCTCTTTCATTATATAGTACTTTTAGAACTTTGCTATTTGATAAGAGGTAAACACAAACCTGTATTTTAGTGAATTTTCTTGAGCTAATTTATGAAGGAAACATTTCTATTTTCATGGTTTTGACATATGCAGGTTTGAAGAAAGAACGACTTGAATTAAAACCTAAACACACACTAAATTCTTGTGCATGAAGTAGAAAGTCTGTACAGATAACAGTGCAGGTAATGTTTAGAAATGGCGGGGCGTGGAGTGTTCATCCTCTCTGTCCTTACTACCACAAATAAGACTCATTACTACCAAACATGCTTTTCAGTTACGATTATATCAATGATACTAATTTTATAGACGCAAATTCCTTTTCTTTTCATTCACTTTTTTTCCCTATTCCTTGAGACCGTGTCTCACTGTGTAATTCATGTTGACCTTCGTATTTCAGCTGAGATTAGGGATAAGTGCTTTTACATCTGAATTCTTACAGTCTCACTATGAACACACACACAAAATGATTATACACAAAAATATTTGTCATACACAATTTGAGTCTTCTTAAACAAAGTTGCAATTGTTTCCCAAAATAGACAATAAGGCTTGTGAAAAGCAGAGACACTTTCTTCCCCTTCCTGGCAGTTAAGGCAAAGAAACAATAAGAGAAAGACCTACACACAGTCTATAACTCTGTGTGATTCAAGACAGTAGAGAACTTTTTAACAAGAAATTCCACCAGGTAAGCAACTTCAGAGACATTTCAAAAAGTACAAAGTCTATTTCAGTGAAATATTTTCCTTTTTGGCTGTTGTACAGGAATACATATTGCACGTCCAGCTTTGTTACATACATTTATTTGTAGAGTTTACTGAATTTTAAAATATGAAGGCTTAATTCAGTTTGCCCATTATTGTAGTTTTAATTATAGATTTAGCCATTAGCCATATTTCAACTGGTTTCTACATTCACTTTGAGATAAGCATTTTCCTATAATCTAATATTTGCTCATGTATAGCTTTATGTTTCATGGGAACATGTAGAGCTAAGCAGTATGTATCAAAAATTCCACAAATGAAATAGTGACTTTTCAGTTACTGTGCAGTTTTCTGTATAAAGTATTCTATATATAGATGCTCAATGAAATCGCAATACAATATTTTAATTTTTAGCACTATGAACACAGCAAAGAAATAAATAAAGGAAGGAAGAGAAAAGAAAGGACATTAAAGAAAGAAGAAAATAAACAATCAAAGGAACGACATGAAAGAAATTTTTAAAAAATTAAAATCAAACTACTACAAGTGAGGTATTATCTGCACATCACTGAGATATGGCCACCAAAATATCTCACAATTATTGAAACTTTTATAGAAACTCTGAGTGAATACAGTTAAAGTTTTGGAAACAAACAGCAAAAAAGTTTAGATATTTACAGTTTTGGGGAAATGAATGTTAGTTACTCCTGTGAGAAAGCTTCAAAACAATGTTATGAATTGTCCAAATGTGACTGTTTTTTGTTTATTTTTTTAATCTCTGGAAAAATAGAGGATGGTAATTTAGGGAAACATATTTTCTTACAAGCAAAAAATAGTAATTCAGGATCCTTTCAGTGTAACGAAAATTTCAGTCCCTATTTCATGATGTTTCTGAATCACTTTTCCTGGTCCATTCTTTTCTTTGAAAACTCTGTCGGTGTCAGTTATTTCCCATTCTATATGAAGCAGATTATACAATAGAAGCAAGTGTCTGAAAATCGGCCTTAAGGTGATATGAGTGTTCATGTCATAAGGAATAATACATAAAGCTACATGAAAAAAATCAGTTATGATGGTGCATTGACATTACTATTGTGATTATTTCCAAGGAGAAAATGAAAGTACTATAGGATAGTGTTGGTGGTAAATGATTTTTTTAAAAAATCCATTAATTTTCTGCCTTAAGGAAAAGGACATTTTGAATATAGAAACAAGTGAAGAATATTTTACAACAGCTGAAGAGTTTAATATAGATGTGTTAAAATATCTCCATCTTTCCCCCTTTGATCTGTGGTCATATTGTCTGAAACCATATCCTGTCTCTTAAAGGTTCAGTATTAAAAGCAAATATCATTACTTAACCAACTTTAAAGCAAGCAGGCACAGGCAGAAAAAAGTTTGAAGTTATTCTGCATCATAGGAAAAATTTCAATTGAGCAAGTAAATATGATTTAGGGAGTTTGGGTGGAGTAAAGAACAAGCCCTTTTCAGGAGGCAAAACCCCAATTGATGATACTTACCTGGGCTCTACCTTTTCTCAGTACATAATGAACCATGTATTCAATGGCAAATACAGAGACAAAGTCAGAATCAGCATGGTGGTTGCTGAGCAAGACTGTGAACACCAAAAAGTATAGATCTTTGGAAGTCACTGATACTTAAGCAATATATAAAAGCATTGAAGACAATGCAGATCATCTCTACAGAATTCCTTGTAACTGGGCAAGTCTCTAGTTGTTTTTGTAACTCCTTTTGTTTATGACATATTTTATCACTGTATCTTTTAAGCCATAAAATCAAACAAAACTAATACAAATAAAAAAGACAAAAATCATCCAATGTCCATCCCATTTGTCTTTCTAAGTGAGGTTTGATCATCTTACCCAGGGTCCTCTTTCTTGTTTATCTTCTTTAGGTGTACAGATTTCAGTGTGTTTATCTTGTCTTATAAGTCTAAGACAAATGGGATGGACATCGGATGTAGGAGAAAACAAGTAACAGAACAGGAGCCTACCAATGAGGACCTCTGAAAGTCTCTACCTAGCAGTGTATCAAGGCAGATATTGAAACTCATAACCAAACCTTCAGCAGAGTACAGGAAATCATATGAAAGAAGCGGGAGTTAATATGACCTGGAGAGGACAGGAGCTCCACAAGAACAAAATATATTTGGGCACAGGGGTCTTTTGTGAGACTGTGTCTCCAACGAAGGACCATGTATGGATATAACCTAGAACCCCTGGTTGGAGGTAGCCCATGGTAGCTCAGTATCCAAGTAAGTTTCCCTAGTAAGGAGAACAGGGACTATTTCTGACATGAACTCAATGGCTGGCTCTTTGACCTCCCCCACCACCACATACACACACACACACACACACACACACACACAAACACACACACACTCACACACACAAGAGGGAGGAACAGCCCTGTTAGGCCAGACAGGAGGGCTTTGCAGCCAGGCTTGAAGATAACTGATAAGGTAGATAAAAAGGGAGGAGGTCCTTCCCTGTCAGTGGACTTGGAAAGGGATAGGGAGAAGATGAGGGAGGGAGGGTGAGATTGGGAGGGAATGAGGGAGCAGGATACAGATTGGATACAAAATTAATAAACTGTAACTACTATTGAAAAGATAAAAATTTAATAAAAAAAAGACAAAAGTCAACTTTTTCTTTGTCTCTTTTGTAAAAGAGATCCAAATTTTATTAGGGAAGTTTTGAAAATCCCATTTTCTTGTCTATCCAGCATTGCTACCCCTTGTATCATCAACCAAAGAAGTCTACAAAAATCCCTGGAAATTCAGTTCACCTCTTTGTGATACTGTCATTACCTAGAAACATTTCCTGCTATGCCAGACATTCCTTCTTTGCTGACTTAGTGTAACAAAGATCATAAGTTGGCAAAGCGATATTTCCTGGTTCTAGTCAATGGCAGTATCCTTGACCTTTCTGCTAAGGACATTATCCCTCCCTGAACCAAACCCCCAAAGGGAATGAAAGTTTCAAGGAGAGAAAACCAAACAATGTGTGGAGGAGTTTCTATTTTTGCCTTATATGTTGGCAGTCTTTTAATAAGTTCTTTCTTGATGTGACTAAGTGGATACACCACAAGGAGGAATATCTATCTGTTGACAGATCGACTCTAGCACAGTCTCAATATTACCAAATTTCCATTATATGCCCAGCTGAATACTAGTGAGGCATGACATGTCACAGCTTTGCTACCTCTAGAGCCTGTTCAAAGTAGATATGACTCTCTCAAAGTTATGTAGCTAAAATGTTACAACATAGTTTTTCTATATCTATGCTGTTGAATTCAGGAATAAGTAGACTGTCAGTTAATCATCACTGCTACAATTTACTTGGACTAACTAAAAAAAATATTGGACTAGCTAGAAGGAGAGGTTTGACTGTAGATGCAGAATCTGCATTTTGTCCATCATTATATTGAGCGTTCTTTTATACAAATACCTGTTGTTGAGTACTCACACATAAGTACTCACACATGATTCATCCTGCCTGGTCTGACATTTCTGATAACATATATTAACATGCAGTACTCTAGAAAAGATCTTCACTATGTCATACATTTGGCAGTTGATTAACATTTACAGATTTCTGTATCCTTCATCCTAGATGTCTCCACCAACATCAATAATAAAAAGAGAAAACCTAAAAAATAATAATACCAAAGATTAAACTTAGAGCCTCATACATTCTAGGCAAGTGTTCTTCTGTTGAGTCATATGTATCCCAAAAGCTACGTTTTTTTTCTTTTTACTTTTTACTTTAACAATGTATCTTTTTACATTGCCCAAATTTGCCTTGGTTACTTTTTATATTAAATATTCTACCTAATATTTAAGATTATAGGCATTAAACAATGGGCTAGCACAATTAATTTCTTTTAATTTTTTAATATTAGTTAGAGTTTATTTACTTTGTATCCCAGCTGTAGCCCCTTCTCTTATTCCCTCCCAATCCCACTCTTCCTCCCTCATCTCCTCCCTGCCCCTTTCCAAGTCCACTGATAGGGGAGGACCTCCTCCCCTTTCACCTGACCCTGGTTTATCAGGTATCTCCAGGATTTCTTTAAATTCTCTTGTCTAGTTGTTTCCACTATAGTTAATACTAATAATAAATGATAATAATAGCAGTTGAAGCTGATGTTTAAGTGTGTGTTATGTTTATTTGAAAAAATACTGCTACTTAACTGGAGCCTTCTTTCTGGTTTGCTTTCATGTTATGGTATGTAGTATGCATATAGCTCCCAGAGAAATTCATCAATAGTCATACCTTGTTGTGAACCAGACAGATGACAACACTAAGCTGTCAGGCAGGATGTGCCCAGTGATACTCTCTTTGCATGACTATCGCACAAATCACCCATTGCTTACTGTTTGGATTTGATGTTTGCTCCACTAGAGGGAAATCATGCCTGGCACTCTAAATCTGATCAGATGCACATGGATCTATAGGTCAAAGGTCAGAGTGAAGAAATGAAACTGAAGTTATGTTAAACAAAGATGTTGCCAAAGTGCCCTCCAATTATGTATGTGTGTACTGGTAAATAAAATGTTTTGCTTTTTCCTGAAAAGAGAAGCTTCTTTCCAGTGAGTGGCCAAAAAGTAGAAACTCAGTAGGTAAAAGGGCTGAAAAATAATGACTGTTGAGTGCTCTGCTCTAAATGGCACATCTTCTTTATCCTCTCTGAGGAACAGAGAACATTGAAATAGAATAGGCTGAAAAATATAAGAGCCTGAGGAATGGCAGAGTGCTGTGAAAATGACCATACCTCGAACATCATTTTATAGATATATGTAATGTCAATAAATCCCCAGCCATTGTTCACAAAATTGGAAGAAATTCTCAAGATATATATGAAAGCATAAAACACAGAAAAAGAATAATGCTGGAGGTATTGTCATATGTAATCCCGTTCGGCTATCCCACAGTTCTCTGCTAATAGGACAGCAGGGTTGTGGCACCAATAGAAGCACACACACTAACGGAAAAGAGGGGAAATCCTGGGTGTATGTCCACATCATTACAGCTGCTGGATTTTTTATGAAGACACCCAAAATGTACATTGGATAAAAGATAGAATCTTCTACAAGTGTTGTTGGGAAAACTTGAGGTGTCAACATGTTGAGAAATTAAACTCTCACCTTGAAGAAATAACCAACTCTAAAAATCCATTAAAAGACTCCAAAAAAAAAACCCCTCCAAAACTCTAAAACTTGTAGAAAAAAAGTGAAAGGTTTGATACATGTTGTAAATATAGGAAAGGACTTTGTAAGAAGAGTCTTCTTCAGGAAATAGGGACAACAATTGACTAATGATATGTCATAGCACTAATAGTTTCCATACAGCAAAAGAAAAGTCAGTTGTGTGAAGAGACACCCTACAGAAAAAGAAAGAAAAACAATCAAACATCTAGCTATACATCCAGTAGAGGATTAATATATAGAATGCACAAAATATCCAAGAAACAAAACATAAAGAAAACAAACAACATAGTCAATAAACAGACTGCATATCTGAGCAAAGCTCTCAAAATAAGAAATACAAGTGGCCATAAAACAATTGTTAAAAAAATTTAGCATCCTCAGCCATCAGAAAATGCAAACTAAATATATTTGAGATTTTCTATTATTCCTATAAGAATAGGAATAATATCAATAGCTCACATGGGGGGACATGTTGATAAGGATGCGGGGAAAGAGGAATCTTTACTCATCAGTGATGGAAGTGAAAATTGGCACAATCATTTGTGGGAATCACTATGGAGGCTGCCAGAGAAGCTATAAATAGCTCTACCTAGTAATAACATCCCTATGTGCTTACCAAAATCTATATATACCCTACTGCAGAGATATTTGCTCTTCCCTATTCGTCCCTGCGTTATTTAAAATAGCTAAGAAATGGCATCAGTTTAGATTTTCTTCAGTGTGACTGTATATTGAAAATGTTTAACATATCCACTATAGAATTATCTTCATCTGTATAAAAAATTAATAAATTTTCAATTAAATGAATGTAAATTAAAAAAGTTAACTTACTTAGGTAACCTAGACAAAGAAAGGCAAATGTAAAACATTCACCCTTTCCCAAATAGGCTCAAATACTTAAACATTTGCTTAAATCCTATTGCAGTTGGAAAATATTATAGAATCTTTAAAAGGTAAAGGGAGTGTGTTACTAGGAGTAGGTTTTGAGGAAGGATAGCCATATCTTTCTGTGTTCTCTCTCTCCCCCTCTCTGTCACCTTATTAAGTGGTATTCTATTAAGTGGTATTCTCCTTAACCCTGCATCTGTTATTTCCCTGAATGTTGCCAGGCCTTGCTCAACTTGATGGATTGTATCCCTCTGAAACCATATGTCCAAATAGAGCCTATTTTCCTAGGATTACTTTTGACAGGGTATTTTTTTAAATCACAACTGAATTGTAAGTAACACATATTGATCTGTGCTTCAAATCTACTTTTAACTTGGAGTATCTGTGGAAACAAGGAAACTAGGAGGAAACCATGGGTATACATTAAAAGAGCAGAAATGCTAGAGATTAGGTAATATGAAGGAATAGTTAAGAGATATGGAGGTAGAAAAGTTTAAGCATTGAGAGGAGTGATACAATGGAGAGCAAGAGAGGGCTTGAGGTAGGTTAACCAAATAGGAAAATGCATAAAAAGTCATTTGTAACTGTATTGCCTTTTATTTCCATTCAAATATAGTACATATTTTTTAAAGAATTTCAAAGGATATCTTGTAGGGCTGGGCAAATCTGTTTGTATAATCTGAAGGCTAATAAACAAAAATTCCAGTGCCAGGCATGAGATCTCAAATATCACCTGAGTTGTTGGTCAGGGAGTGTCTTAGTTAGGGTTTCTATTATTGCAAGGAGACACCGTGACCAAAAAGCAAGTTGAGAAGAAAATGATTTATTTGAATTACACTTCCATATTATTGTTCTTTATCAGAATTAGATGATAAGACTCCATTTTTTGTAACACATTCATTCCTTGATTATACGTTATAGAGAAGTAAGTTGAAGCTGAACTGAAAATTTCCTTCATGCTGACCACCTCTTATGGTCCTGGGATGTGCTAAGCAGGTTCCTTTGAGAGAAAAAGACATCAACAGTCTCAACTAGATATTAACTATAATACCAACCCACCAGGCAAGATATTCTCATTTATGCTCTAGGGGCATGATGACGATGGAGTAACCAAGTAGTCTGTGATTGGATTTGAGGCACAATTCACAGGAGAAAATTCCTTGTCTCTTACTGTAAACATAGTCATAAACTGTGAGTGAGAAGATCATAAGCTCTAAAGGGAAATTTCTACTATTATGTGGATAGATTAACAGTTTAAAACAGATTTCTAAGTATTTATATTTATATCTATAGATAAATGATACAATCAGCTTTTATCAAAGAGTCTTTCTTACTAATGAACTGAAGTAAGGAAGATATTCAGAGAATAAGTAATGACTGAATGCTGAGCCCTATACAATAAAACTACTTCTTCTGTACAGCTTAAGGAACATTGTGGAAGAGGGAGCTCAATAAATGCAATAGATAAAAGAAGTCAGGGAGAAAGTTGAGAAACATCTTTTAGATGGGATACATGATACAGGCATTACAGTCATGAAGTACATACACCAGCATTTTCCAATTGACTCTTCCAAACTAGGTCATAGAAAAGACCATAGTTAATTCCATTAACATACACATGCAGACACACACACACACACACACACACACACACACCACACCACACCACACCACACCATTAATCTGGGAAAGGAATGTGTTGAGAGGGATGGAGTTGGTAGGATTTGAAGGAAATAATCAGAATTCAGTACATACATGTGTGAACCAGGTATAGAACATATATAACAAAAATTATAAGAGGAAACAAAGTTCATATATGTTAGATAAAGATAGAATGATATACTGAGATCCATAATTCTAAAGACTTTACCTTTGAGTACAGACATTTTAAATAAAAACTTTCTGTTATCTCAAGATCTATTAATTATTAATACTATATTATAGACCAGGTTTTATCGGATAGATTCCAAACATTAAAAACAATACTGAAAAACATGACTTCATTCAAACATATAAATCTGCACATTTAAAAAAAATTCAGTGTATTTACTTTACATCCCAAGGGTGTCCCTCTCCCTCTCCTCCTACTCTCACCCTTCCACCATCTTTCCCCTCCCTTCTCTCCTGCCCATCTTCCCCCTTTCCCTCTCCATTTCCCCTCTCCCTTCATATTAACTACCCCCAGCTCATCAAGTCACATAAGGACTGAGCATATCCTCATCTCCTGAGGCCAGGCAAGGCAACCCTGCCAGGGGTAAGGGATCCAAAAGTAGGCAATAGAGTCCATGTCAGAAATAGCTCTCCCAAACACTCACCAGGTGCCCCATATTAAGACCCATGGGTTACATGTGTGCAGGGTCCTAGGTCTAGATCATATATGCTCCTTAGTTGATGTCTAAATCTTTGAGACATCTTCTCTGAACTGTGTTAGTTGTCTCATTTGGTCTTCTTATGAGATTTCTGTCTCCTCCAGGCTCTTCAATCTTTTCCCCAACACTTCCACAGGAACCCCAGAGCCCTGCCTCATGTTTGGCTGGAAGTCAAGGCATCTGTCAAGATCCCCTACTGGCTGGAGCCTCCCAGAATACAGTCAAGTCAGACTCCTGTCTGTAGGCCTAGAAAAGTATCATTATTAGTTTCGGGGGTTTGCTCCCTACTATGGGGACGTCTCGGGTTGGGCCAATTAATTGGTCTATCCCCAAATCTTTGTTCCCTCATTATGCCTGCACTTTTTGTTGACAGGGTAATTTTTGGGTCACAGGTTTTGTCAGTGGGTTGTTGTTCCCCTCCTTCCACTAGTCCTGCCTGGCTAGGACATTGTCACTTCAATCTTCATGTGCACCCCTTTTAGGAGTCTCAGCTAGAGTCACATGCACATCCTCCCAGGAGCCTATCCTGTGGCAGACCTCTAGTTTGACAAAGAGATGCTCCCTCTCAGTTTCCCTTCTTGTACCAGACCTTCTCATTTCAGCCACCATTCTTCCTACATCTGATCCTCCCATCTTGTCCCCCTCCCCATTCCATCTCCTGTCCAGTTACCTCTCTTCATCCACTTCTGCTGTCTATTCTACTCCCTCTTCTCAGTGACATTCTGGCACCCTCCTTTTGACCCTCCTTGTTACTTAGCTCCTTTGGGTATGTGGATTGTAGTATGATTATCCTGTATATGTCTAATATCCACTTATAAGTGAGTAAAGATACCATGTGTATCTTTCTGGGTTTGGGTACCTCACTTAGGATGAGAAGACTAGAAACTTTACAACACTTTTGATACTACGGTTTTTGTTTGTTTGTTTTGTTTTGTTTCTTAATTTGTATCTGTATGTGCGTGGTAGTAGGTGGGCATGTGCCCAGGAACAACTTGGGAATCAATTCTCTACTTTCATCATGTAGGTTTCAAATATTGATTTCAGGTCATTAGGCTTGGTAGCAAATTGTCATTATACAATTAGCTGAGCTTTGTTGCAGGCTTATAATGAATTGTTGAAAACTAATGCCTAAAAACATATTTTTTACAGGTAAAGGAATATAGAAAGCTACTATTTATTTTATAATAGATTCATTCAACAGTCTCTATGATTCCTTGAAGATTATAGGCAGAATTTACTTCAATTTTTTCTAATATTACTTAAATGAACTACAGATAATACAACATTTTGCTTTGACTTTTAGATAAGTTTCTACCTTAGGAGAAATCTATACCTAAGCTTTTCTAAGTAAATCTTCTTATCTATCAATCATTTTAATCTATATTCACATGAAGCATCTTAGTATATGTGCTGCAGAAGTGAGCACAAGATGAAGCATTTTAATATGCTTTTCAGAAAAACTTTATGACATGTATGTGATGTAAAACATATGCAGAAATATCTTGATAACTTTCATTCTGTTTATCAGTGTTTGTCCAAAGCTTCTTCATCAGCTCCTGCTTCCAGGTTCACTTCTGGTTTGAGATCCTACCTTTGCCTCCATCAATGAGCTGTGAGTTAGGTTATATAAGCCAAATAAACTTTTCCTCCGTAAGCTGCTTTAATCGTGGTGTTTCAACACAGCATCGGTAATAGTGACTGACAGAAATTACTGCCAAGAGTCGGGAATTCCTGTGATGGGCCCAAGTTTGTAATTTTGGAGGAGGAGTATGGAAGGATTTCAGAACATTAAGCTAGAAAAACTACTGAGTATTGCAAGATCAGAGAGTTTTCTACAAGAGATTTGAAGATAAAAATGTTTAGAACAGTGCAGATAATAGAGGCATAGCTTATGGAGTTTCAGAGAAAATCTTGAGAGTACCTTAAGGATTTTATTAAGACCATTTGAATTTGATATTTTGAATTAACAATCTGTGGCTCTGATTATCAGGGGCTGAATGAATCAGAAGTTATTATGAGAGATCAGTACCACTGAAATGAAACTTTTCCTTTAGTGAGACAATTGATGCTGGTCAGCTGGAGCTGAGAGAGTAGCAGTGATTAATAGAGTAGCATCATTGCAGTATAATAATCTGGAAAATTTTTTCTTGCTGTCAACATATAGAAGCTGTACTCTAGATATGACCAAGGTAGTACCTCATGCTGGCAGCTAAATTCAGACATGCGTAAGAGTCAGATATTACTGCCTTTGAAGGTTTGAAGGGGTCACAGAGAAGAGCAAATTCCTGGTACTAAGAGAAGCCAGAAGAAGCTATTGGTAAATACACAGCCTCGGTTGACGTAGAAGGCCCAGGACTAGAGGGATTATTCACAAAGCTGAAACTTGTCTCCATGAAAAGAGCCCAGGAGAGACTATGGTGCAGTGTATTTGCAGCAGGAGACTCAAGCATTTTGGAAAAAACAGTGCCAAAGGACTTGATGTATATAATCAAGATAGTTAATGCTGGAATTATTTCAAAGCACTTTTAATAATAGCTAAGGACAGCAGGTAAGGTGAGAAACCAGACAGAGAATTCTGTTTTGAACCATTGGAAGTAAGACTGATAACTCTCAGAGGACGGCACATTGGTAAGGTCTTGCCTCTTAAGACAAGGGACCAGACTTTTGAGCCCCAGCATCACTTAAGTAGGTTGGGATTGGTAGACTCCAGGAGGCTTTGAACTCTGGAGAAACAGGGTATCAAGAGCTGTTAGTTGGTGATTGGAGAAAGGCAGAACATAGGCAAATGTGCTAACTAAACTAGCTGAATCAGCAAGCTCTAGATTCAGAGAAACCCATCTAGAAAATGACAAAGATACCCAATGTCAACCTTTGACCTCTACAAGGAAAATTGCACACATACATCCATATAAGCACACAGTTATACCACACACACAAATACACAAAAAAGAGAAGAAAAGCAGAAAGGAGGACATCATAATTTTCAATGGAAACCACTTAGTCATAGGCTTTTAGGATTTTTTTTAATTTTATACATAGTTTAGGTATGAAATAGATAACTAAGTTGCCCAGAATTAGAGCACTGACTAAATAGGTAATTATATCCATATCTCAGCTTGAATCTAAATTCAAATATAAGGGAAATTTTTGTAAGACTAGATATGCAAAATGTCACAAACAGTCCAAAGTTAGACTGAACTTAGGCAAAAGATAAAGATAAAAACATCAAAGAAATTATAAAACTTATTTTCTGAAAGAAGGGAGGTTCTTAATGGAGGTATGGAATCTGAATCAACTTGATTATATGTCATCATTAAAGGTAATACACATGGATGCAAAACCATTTACTTCAAATTATTTCAGCAGCATGATGATGGCCATTCTCTTAACCTGTGGTTTCCTAATGACACTCCACTCACCTTTAAAATAATCTTGCCAAAATATGCACATCTCCCGATAATAACAATCGAAACTAAGCTAAGAACATTCCTCAGATAGCAGTGGTTAATTGAGGCATTCTACCATTAAATTCTTATTACTGTGCAATGGAGCTTTACAACCACCAAGAACAAAATGAGTCATGTTAGGATAATGAAATTGTACATTTCGCATCTCTGACCAATACTGATGTAATAAGTTTTGAAAATAAACATTCAATTAGTATGACATCTGGAAGAATAAAAATAGACTTACCGAGTAACTTTTTTTTTAAGATTCATTTTATATGGCAACTTTTCAAAACTACGGATCCTTAAAATTATTAATCTGAATGACAAATGCCTCAAATTAATTAAAATAAAATTATTTCAGACCTGTACCTGAGCATTAGTTTTTAGGTTATGTTTTTAACTATGCTGTAGGCAGGAGATACAGCTTCCAAACATTTACTTCCTGATCCTTGACTTCTTGGTGTACCTTACATGAAAAAAGGAAGTTTGGAAATGGAATTGAGTTGCTGATTTTGGGATGAGAAACTATCATGGACTATATGTCTCATCTTGTATTCTAAAGATTCTTCATAAGTAAATTGGAAGTTCAGAGAAGATTTGAGGGTTAAAGCAGAAAGAATGGTAACAGAAGGCCACAAACAGAAAGAGGGGTGCATATAACAAGACGTTTAAAAAGAGAATGACAAAGATGGATGATTAGAAGCTCAGTAAGAAAGAGAGCCTTGGGCTTTCATTTAGAGAAAAGGACCCCAGAAACTACCAGATAGTGGTCATTTTTTCTAGAAGTGCTAAGAAGCAAACATGGAACCAAATAAAAAAACAAAGTTGAGTTGAGTACATGTATTACTAACACAGATACACACTGAGTTCTTATGATAACTATGCACATTTCTGTATAACCTAAATTGTTACTAAAATAAATTATAGTTTCCATGGTTTGGGGTTGGTTTTGTGTTTTTGGCTTTGGTTTTTTGAGAAAGGGATTCTCTGTATAGTCTTGGCTGTCCTGTACTCTCTTTGTAAACCAGGCTGGCCTTG
The DNA here is from genome assembly GCA_028658305.1 of Pachyuromys duprasi. Taxonomy (NCBI): domain Eukaryota; kingdom Metazoa; phylum Chordata; class Mammalia; order Rodentia; family Muridae; genus Pachyuromys; species Pachyuromys duprasi. The sequence continues at coordinate 26,057,349 of CM053743.1, forward strand.
AACTCACAGAGATACAACTTCCACTGCCTCCCCTAGGGGCTGGGATTATAGGAATGTGCCGGCCTGTAGTTTACATGTTAATTGTACAGAAATGATAGACTCTTATGTTACTTTGCAATATGAAAACCTTAATTACTGACTGATCCCTTTTTCTAAAATAGTAAGTAGTTGAGTCTCTAGTATATAGAGAATATATAATTATTCATCAAATGTTCTCACTTCAAAATATCATAGATGATGACATTTTCTTGGTTTATTTTTTATGATTAATGTTAAAGAAACAGGTATCAAAGCTGGTCATTACCCATGGTTAAAGTCTCCCTTCTGTATCTCAGACGTTATGTTCTGAATGTCAACCTGAAATTCCTTCCAATAATTATGAAATGTCATCAAATGTACTCTTTAAGAGTGCCTGAAAATGGTTTTGTATGTAGTTCTGATTTTGATTGACTTTATTTTCAATCAAATATTATCATATTAAGCTATATTATCACATTTAAGAAATTTCCTAACATTTTGATTTGTTCTTTACTTGCTAAAAATTCCATTAATCCTCAAAATATTCTACCTTTTTCTGCCACTGAAGGAATCTTTTTAATTCTGTAACTGGTCTTGCTCTACCATAACTGTTTCCCAAGTTCTTTCATGCAAGTATGGAGCCAGGAACACATTTTTTAATTAAGTTTTTAAAAATTAATTACAGTTTATTCACTTTGTATCCCAGATGTAGCCCCCTCCTTCGTCCTCTCTCAGTCCCACTCTCCCTCCCTCCCTCATCTCCTCCCATGCCCTCCCCCAGTCCATTGATAGGGGAGGTCCTCCTCCCTTCCTTCTGAGCCCAGACTATCAGGTCTCATCAGGACTGGCTGCATTGTCCAGTTGATCAAAGAACCAGCCACTGAGTCTATGTCAGAAACAGCCCCTGCTCCCATCTCCAGGGAAACCACCTGGGGAAGATGATCAATCCTCACTCAGAAAGGCAAATAAGACTGTCATCTGAAGAGGGAGAGGGCAGGAAACAGGACAAAAGCCTACCACAAGGGACTTCTGAAGAACACTACCCAGCAGGGTATCAAAGCAGATGCTGAGACTCATAGTCAAAGTTTGGGCAGAGTGCAGGGAGTCTTGTGAAAGAAGGGGGAGATGAAGGACCTAGAACACTTCTTTAGCATCTGGTCTCACTAGATCCACTTGCTAGATCTACTTTTACTCTCTAAAAGTGTATACTTTTAATTTGAAAGAAGATATTTAAATATTTAATAAGGAATTAGAAGAATTTCTATATATGCTTATTTTATCCATGATAAAGCAGCTTCATTAAATATATAAATTTAAATGAAATTCTATAGATTATAATAGTAATATTACACCAATGGATAAAAAAAATTCATCTCTCTTTAATTTACTGGTTTTATTATGGCATGCGTAGTGACAGAATATCCAACACTGATGCTCTTCTCAACACTGATATTTCATCATTTAATTTGCCAACATTGGGAACATACCTTTGTTATTTTTCTCTAAATTTTATCAATACTGTACTTATTTAATCCACAAATGCAAATCTAACGTCTATATGGGTCTCTGTAGTTAGAATTAAAATGTAATGACAGAAAATATTTCAAAATCTTGGATTCATCATGAATAAACAGCTGCTTTTCTGTTTATTGCTATTTTAGGCAACAAATCTCATGGTCACTCTGATATTCCTCTACATTATAAAAGTCTCAATGAGGAATTTAACTATTTAAAGACAACTATTTAAAAGAAAATTCAGTGAAAAATAAAACTGAGGTTATAACAGTAACTCTAAATGAATATTGAGAAATTTTATGATAATTGAGTGGTAAATTATATTACAAATTCATGTCCATAATGTTGGAATAGCAGTTATAATCACCATTTGGTGTTTTCCTTTCAGTTTTTGATAAAGAACCATTGCTTGCCTAACATGTATAGCCCCAAGCAATTAAAAAGACAATAATATACAGTGGTAATTAAAACACCATAAAGTGCAGCCTTCCAAACAAACAAATGCCAGTGCCTCATTAAGGAGTTTTTTAAGGAGTGCAAGAGGTCTTTGGATCATTACCACAAATGCCAGTCCAGGTTGAGTCAACATGCAAATGAGATTGCAAGTCTCTGTAGGGCATTCAGTGCACTGATGCCCATCACAGGCTTAAATATTAAAGAAGTATAAATAGAAACTGATGAACCTCATATATTGCTGGAAGTAATTTCAATTCCTTTGCAAGAATGAGATAAAATTTCATTTGAGGAAGTTATCAGGCAGCTGAGCATAGTTAAAACCCATCGAACTGCTCAGTCAAAGAACCCATAATAGATTCTGGTCATTTACTCTAAGAAGGGATTTGGTTAATTTAAATTGCTCCGTATAGTTTCAAGGACTCTAATGAGAATGAAACTCTATCTTGTATAAATTATCTCTTTCATATCTTTTCTTGATGCTTCTTTGTAATTTTAGAAACAAATCACCCACCTGGGCTTTGCAAATAGTGAAGAAGAGATCCAGTTGTTATGGAGAAAGTTCTTATTTACATGAAGGAGTTTCTGCAGCTAAATGGGAATTAGAGAATACACACCACCAGGATGTTGGAAAAGGGTCATTAGCTTAGGATGACTTGAAAATGTACACTTAAATAAATTTCTTAGAATTAACATATTTTGGAGATAGATGATCATGATGTAATTTTTACTATCGTAGAGTTCAGAGAAATCTGCCTGCCTCTGCTTCCCTAGCGCTGGTGTTAAAGGTCTTCACCATCATGCAAAGACAATCATTGGTGAAGTTTAACAGTTGATAGAAAAATGGATAAAATTAAGAACTGTCTACCTAATAAATAATAATAATTCACAGTGAGAAACCCTTCAGCTATGACTGACAATATTTAACTTCAGTGGATTTTAGTTAAAAGGGGATTGAATGTAATAGATTTCTTACATAATACGAAGTATTAAATGTGCTTATGTAATTGTCAGTATAATTGAAAATAAGGTAAAAATGATGTTTTCTTTCTTGAGTCACAGATAAAATAATTTCAGTAAATATGTTGATATACTTTAGAGATGTCTGTCTCTCAAGTGTGAAAGTTGGTGTTTTATTTTGTATTGGAAATGTATGCCCAACAGCTACATACAGACCTGTATAAAAGATATAAAAAATGGTTGTGACAATATTCAAAACTGTTCTTTAGAATTTATGAGTCATCAGAATTTGACAAAATAGCCAGGAGTCTCGATTTATCATTTCTTATAACTTAGTAAAAAACAGTTTGAATTAAACGTATTATTGAAGACCACTTTACATATTCTGGTAGAGAAATTTGGAAAGTCTTTACTTTTCTCAATTATAATAGTATTTTTAAAAATTACATTTTTGATGTTATTGTTGACAAGGTAATTTGTGGTAATCTGCCCAGGATAAGTACGTTCACTCTGATACTTATCTTCTGCTTATTCTCATCTTTTGAAAAACAAGTTATTATATTTTAGAATGCAATATTTGTTTTTTTTTTAGTGGCTCTTTCATCTATTAAGGATACTATATTAGGTAACTGTCATCTGTTAGAGTTGAATACAAAATATCCTGCATGGGCTTATGAGGTTGAATCCTTGTACTCCTGCTGTTCTTAAACAATTGAATATAAAATATCCTCCACAGGCTCATGATGGCGAAAGCTTGTTTTCTAGCTCTGGTGCTATAAGAGAGGTGAAAAAGTACTGGGGATGGGAAGCAAACTCCAGAAACTAGTCTGGAAGTACAATTCTGAAGTAATGTCCACTTGGTTACTAGTCTGTTTCTTCTCTGCTTATAGCCATGATGTGAAGACCCTCCTCTGTCACACGCTCCTGGAACCATACCTTCTGCTCACAACCAAAACTGAATCCCCTGAATCACAGAGCCAAACATGTAATTATTTCCTGAAGATCATTTTCATGAGTACATGTCATTAAAACACTAGAGCAAACTAGCTCAGAAATTTAAACAGATGTGTTTGAAAAACATATTTAGAGTTGTAGGTTAAAAGCTTCCTAAAGTGATATTAGGGCATATTAATGGTTGATGCTGATGGGAGCTCAGAACTCTAGAATATTTAGAATAATAAAGATGGTAAAAAAAAAACTGTTCATGTTATTCAAGTAGTGCTAAGGACTCTAACTTGTATGTGGTAGTATGCATCCATATCTACAGCACTGAGGATACTGGGTCATTTCAGGGTCAAGCCAGAGAGGACAGAGAGAGAACATGGGTAATTTCTAACTATATTATAAATACTTATCCTTCTACAAATAGACAAATAAGGCTTTCACCACTCCTCAAATTGCTTATTTTTACACCAGTCAGAGACACTACAAAAAGCAAGGAATGTTAACAATGCAGAGAATATGCTGTCTTTTCTCCATTGCATGGTTTTGGCTTCTTTGTCAAAAATAAAGTTTCCACAGGTGTGTGGATTTATTTCTGGGTCTTCTTTTTGGTTCCATTGATCTACCATTCTGTTTCTATGCCAATACCATGCAGCTTTTACTACTATTGCTTTGTAGTATATCTTGAGAACAGGATAAAAATACCTCCAGATGATCTGTTGTTGTACAGGATCATTTCCTCAAGATCCAGCTATACCACTGCTAAGCATATATCCAAAAGATGCCCAAGCATACAACAAGGATATTTGCTCAACCATGTTCATAGCAGCTTTATTTGTAATAGACAGAACCTGGAAACAACCCAGATGTCCCTGAGTTGAGAAATGGATACAGAAACTGTGGTACAATTATACAATGGAATACCACTCAGCAATTAAAAACAAGGAAATCATGAAATTTGTAGGCAAATGGTCCGATCTAGAAAAGATCATCCTGAGTGAGGTATCCCAGGAACAGAAAAACACTTTCAGTATATACTCACTTATATGTGGATACTAGACCTATAATATAGGATAAAGATACTAAAATCTGTACATCTAAAGAAGCTAAGGAAGAAGGAGGACTCTGGGTAAGATGACCAATCCTCACTCAGAAAGACAAAAAGGATGGACATTGGAAGTAGGAGAAAATGAAAAGCAGGACAAGAGTCTACCATAAAGGGCCTCTGAAAGACTCTACCTAGCAGTATATCAAAGCAGATGCTGAGACTCATGGCCAAAGTTTGGGCAAAGTGCAGGTAATCATGAAAGAAGAGAGAGTTAGTAAGACCTGGAGAGATCAGGAGCTCCACAAGAGCAATAGAACCAAAATATCTGGGCACAGGGGTCTTTTCTGAGACTGCTACTCCAACCAAGGACCTTTCACTGATATAACCTAGAACCCCTGCTTCTCCATGGTAGCTCAGTATCCAAGTGGTTTTCCTTAGTAAGGGGAAAAGGGACAGTGTCTGACAGGAACTCAATGGCAGGCTCTTTAACCACCCCTACCCTGAGGGGGTAGCAGCCTCGAAAGGCCACAGAGGAGTACAATGCAGACAGTCCTGATAAGACCTGATAAGCTAAGGTCAGAGGGAAGGGGAGGAGGTCCTCCCCTATCAGCGGACTTGGAGAAGAAAATGGGAAGAGATGAGGGAGGGTAGGATTGGGAGGGAATGAGGAAAGGGGCTATAGCCAGGATACAAAGTAAATAAACTGTAATTAATATTAAAAAATAAAAATCTAATTAAAAAACAACGCAGAAAATAAGTGATTATGGGTGTCTATCTAATCCCAAGTGAACGATGTGCAATGAAACCCCTACACCTATGACTTAGGAAAAATTTTTTAAGGGGAGATGAAATACTGCAAGAACTAGAGTACTGGGAAACTGGCTGTTTGATAATGACCTTTAGAAACTATGGAAAAGTTTTCCCAAGAGTGCAGAAGCGTAGGGTTGCCTGAACAAGACCTGCATAATGATAACTCAAACTTACATACCAGTGTGGATTGTACTAATCCCACATCATCCTACCCATAGGTGAAGAGAAACAGGTGACTAGTTGATGCTTTGAGAGAGAGATTCTGTTTCTTTCAGGCACAAGATTCCATATTTATTGGCCAATTCCAGACAGTGTGTGTCCTGAGCACATGTACATATGAGCAAAACTACATAAACTCAGAAGGATGTGTGTTTGTGCCCATGCACATACTTGTAAGAAATGATTTTTATGGGAAATGTTACATAGGAAGGATTGGACAGTTAGAGGGGAAGGACTGGAATGATATATAGTTAGCTTTCCTACATGATTTTTTAAAAGTTAGATAAAATATATACATAAAGAAAATACTCTATTGGACTAACAGACATACGTGCTGTGTTATGTCCACAAACTGGATACATGTTGTTGGTTTGCTGAAAGTTGGTTGGAGGTCCAGTTTACTGGTAAAAGCATAATTAATTTGATATAGAAAAATGCAGGATCATATAATGTTCTGCCTGGGTATGATTATTATTTGCTGAGAATTTCATTGAGAATTAGGAACAAATTAAGTTCTGAGAGACTTTTAAAAGGTGTGATTAGCTCACCATTGACGTTGTAAATTGGGGCATAGAGATCACAATTTATTTTTTTTAATAACACAATTAAAAATAAGCTAAGTACTCCGAATCAGCTCAGTAGGAAATACACCTTTAGTGTGTTATTGAAATTAAGAAAATATACACACAGGACACACAGGGTATGGAAGAGTAAGCTCATGTAAGAGACTCCCTAATTCAATAATACATATGAGAGCCCCAGATTTCCCTGTGATTTTATTCATGCTTCTCTGCAACTCAAATTATCAGACGCTGGGTGTCCTTGATTTAAGGGTACCTGTCTACTTCTCATGGTGATGGCATCCCTTGGGACAAACTGTGTGATTCTGCGTCTGCAGGCATACAGAATTCAGAAGGAGGAAGTTCATGGAACTATTCACCCAGATTGCAAAGGAATGCCTGAGAACTGAAATTCAATGAGATACCGTGTACCATATAGACAGCTGCTGAAAGCTCAGTACTTTGAGCTCAGGGCTAATGTTAAGCTGCAATTGAGACTGAATCATGTGAGATATGCCAAGGACATGAAGTATTTGCTGAGTAAAGTATAGGTGACATATAAGACCAACACAATAGATACATGAAGTAGTCAAGAAGTAGAAGGCAGGTATCCCAGAAGCAGAAAGACACACATGGTAAATACTCACTTATAAGTGGATATTAAGCATATAATATAGGATAATCATACTAAAATCTGTATACTTAAAGAAGCTAAGCAAGAGGGAGGACCCTAGGTAAAATGATCAATCATTGTTCAGAAAGGCAAATGAGATAGACATCAGAAGATGACAAAAACGAGGAACAAGACTGACGACTACCATAGAAGGCCTCTGAAAGACTCTACCAAGCACAGTATGAAAACAGATGCCGAGACTCAGAGCCAAACTTTGGGCAGAGTGCAGGCACTCTTATGAAAGAATGGGGAGATAAAAAGACATGGAGGGGACTGGAGCTCCACAAAGAGCAATAGAACCAAAAAATCTGGGATCAAAGATCTGGGATCAAAGACTGACACTCCAACTAAGGACCATGCATGGAGATAACCTAGAACCCCTGCACAGATGTGTCCCAAGGCAGCTCAGTCTCCAAATGGCTCTTCTAGTAAGGGGAACAGGGGCTGTCTCTGACATGAACTCAGTAGCTGGCTTTTTGATCACGTCTCCCTGAATGGAAGGCAGCCTTACTAGGCCACAGAGGAAGACAATGCAGCCAGTCCTGATGAAACCTTATAGACTAAGGTCAGAGAGAATAAGAGGAGGACCTCCCCTATCAGTAGACTGGGGAAGGGGCATGGGAGGAGAAGATGGAGGGTTTGTGGGATTGGGAGGGGAAGAAGGAGGGGTCCATAGCTGGGATACAAAGTGAATAAATTGTAGTAAATAAAAAATATTTAAAAAGAAGTAGAAGGCAATACAAGTGTTTCTGTACAAGTTTTTGAAGTACACTTCAGACATGGCATCATCATGTTTAAAATTTTATATAGTGAGCTTCAGGATTGTTTCAGTCACATTTCACTCACCTGTATTTCTATTTTTTTTTTAAAAAAAAAACCTACCTTTTTAGATGAGAATTATAGGAAACGTATTATAAATTGCTATATATTCAAATCCCACCTCCAGATTCTCTACTGAGACAGTGCCAATATGTAAGCATAAGACTATGTGAAGTTGAAAATTGGAACTTAGTAAGACTTTGAAGACTCATAATAAATTAAGCCTTTTGTGATTGAGAGATGATCCTAAGCCTTTAGAGATCAGTGGAGGAATACTATGGAATGAAGAGAAAATGTGCCTCCCTGGGTCATATTTTAAATGTTTGGTTCACACTTCTTCACAGTACTCCTGAAGGCATGGAGACTTTGGATGATACCTGGAGAAAGTTAGTCCCTGAGAGGATGTCACTGAAAATTGTTCCTGGCCATATTCATTTTTTTAGCATCTGTTTCTATTCTACAATAGATTATACAAAATAATTTGTTAGGTTTAGTAGAACATCACATCTTGATGATGTTCTACTAAAACCATGGATTCAAGTAACATGGACTTATTCTTGCATAACAATGGTGATGCCTTTTTTATGTTGTCTGTTGAGATATTTGGTCATAAATTATGCACAGTAACATGCACAGTATAAATAGAAATTGTAAAGACAGTGTCATTGTTAAGATTTAAATGCTTCTTGTTTCTTTTGTTCATTATTCTAGTGAAAATTCCATCTATATTTCCTACTACTCCCCCATTTTTATTTTTTCCTTTATCTCTCTATTACAAGTTTAGTAAGTTGTTGTACTAGACTACTTAGATTTTCTTTATTTTATGGAGAATTATTTCAATTTAATTCAACTGTAAATTAAATTAAATTTATGTCTTAAAACTTTTTATTTACAATTTGAGAATGCTTTTCTAAAAGAGAGTAATAATATTTCAAAAAACAAATATTATGTAGTTTCATTGATTTTTAATCCTCAAAACAATATTAACATTATTAATAAATTTAAGGAGTAAATTCCTATCATGACCTCAATCATGAGTATGTACCTATAGATTCTGAAAAGTTGGTTGAGAATTTTAAGGAAATGTTAAAAATTAACATTATATCCTCTGACAAATCTACATCACCTTACTAAATTATATAAACATAAACATATAAAATAATTTTATCTATTAGTTTTATTTAGTGTGATATGTACAAAGGATATGTATAATGGCACTCATAATGCCATTTTGTGACATATAACAATGGTGTAGATTATATATGTTTTTAATAATGTAATATAGTAAATAAATATTATTGGATAATTATGAGATTTAAAGTTACATATATATCTTATCTAACCACTTCAAATATTTCATGAGATTTAGCAGCTTATTATTGGTATTTGTGCAAAGAGCTTCATATTATTTTATATTAATAGCCAAAATAAGACACTTGTCCTTTATTCAAAATTGTGTAACCAATTTTCATGACTATTTACCTAAAACCTCTTTCCTTTATAGTGCTTAGAATACATTATATAAAAACGAATAATTTTACATAAATAATGCTCCGAATTTGTTCACTGGAGCCTTTTGTCTGTTTACAGATCCACTAATAATTTTTAGAGAATCATTAATTTATTATCTTTTAAAGTCTAATGCACAAATCATTATTATGGAAAGTGTCTTTTGTAAGTCTTAGGTTAAAACTTTATATTTCTAAACATTTTAAAAACATAAAATTACATCACTAATACAAAGATGTGCTACTTCCACATGAAATCATGTAAAGAATATCTACAATTTTCGCTATTGTCTGGTGTTGAAACATATATTATAATCACCATCATCAGTTTAATCAATATCTGCAGTCTGTTGGATTATGCAATGTAAAAATAGTCTTTTCAGATAAAATGTAGAAATTGCAAGTACTCACAAGAGGGCAGTAATGTAACGTGAATGTCAACAAAGCCTGTCTTTCCTAAAACCAAACTCCAGATGGTGAAAGTAATTTTAAATACATGAGAACTAAAGTCACCAAGAACAGAGATTTTGAGAAACATGTAACATCTAATCCCAGAAGCAACACAACAAAGGGTTTCTTTCTTGGAAATACTTATTTTTCTATTGACCTTTTTAATGAGAATGAAATGACAAAGTATATTTGTGATTTTTCCCTCTTTTAAAGGTTTTTTAAATAAATTAAAATATTGAACATCTTTGAGAAAAATTCAATTTAAAATTCAGTAATAGTATATTTTATATGAATTATATACATATGTACACAGAGAGAGCTTTCAAATTTTTATAGCTTTCAAATATTTAAGAATATGAGAAATTATACAATGGAGTTGTTAGTAAAAACAAGATCCCAAATTATAATTTGTAAGTCCTATGAATGTAACTTAAAACCTCTAAGCCTCCGGTTCTTTGTTTGTAAGAGGAATATAATTTTTTATTTTAATTTTTATTAATTACATTTTATTCACTTTGTACCCCCCCATAAACTCCTCCCTTCTCCACACATGACCCTCCCCAAGTCCACTGATAGGGGAGGTCTTAGAGAAATATAATTTGATTTAACTTTTTAGAAGACGTTAAAAAAAATTGACATACCATCCATACCACTGTTAGTGGCATTGGCATTTGACACACATCCGTAACATATTTTGACCATTGCATTTCCTACTCATCTTTCAGAATTTCAACCGAAGATTATTAAACATGATAGGTTTAGTTGCTTTTGTCCTGAAACCCATCCAAATGATTTTCATTTTCCTAATACATTTCTATATTCTGTGTGGATCACAGCAAATGTTGCTTCCTATTGCCATGATTTTATCACAAATGCCTTGGCTTTTGGTCAACATTACCATATTAATTGAGTGTATCATTGTAACTACCCTTGAACATTTATTACTCTGAGCAATGTTGCCGTTTTCATTTCTCATGTTCTTATTGGTCACTCACTATGACCGTTTCTTTCTCCTTACCCTTTGTTCCTCCTGCCTATCCCTCTCCTCCCTTAGATTTCTCTATCCTCACTACCAGTCTCAAATTTACACTCATATTGACTCAGCCACATTAATGTTGGAGTTTCAGGACCACCCCACTATTTTCAGACCATTACAATAATTTTTGAGGAAAAGAAGACAATTTAGTTATATATTGCAAAAATATGTCAATTCCTTCATATGTACAGATTGTTGACAAATATAGAGTAATTACTCTCCTATCATGCATATTAGTAGAATATATAGGGCATAACCATGCAATATTTCTGTGGTTAATGTGACCCTAAATGTGTTAGAATATCACTTATTAAAGATGAGTCTGAATACATTACTCCTATGAGCAATTCATGTTCAAAAATTACCATAAAATGAACACGTTTGGGTAGCCACACAAATGACCAAGAACCAGAACATTGCACCATAAGCATGCTATGTGTGCTAACGAGCATTTTATCTTCCCTTGTCTAGCTATTATGAATAAAGCTGCTATGAACACATTTGAGCAAATGTCCTTGCTGTATACTTGAGTATACTTTGGATATATGCCTAGGAGTGGTATGGCTGGATCTTGAGGAAGCACTATTCCTAATTTTCTGAGAAAGCACCAGACTGATTTCCAAAGTTTGTAAAAGTTTACATTTCCACCAGCAATGGAGGATGGTTCCCCTTTCTCCACATCCTCTCCAGTATGTGTTGTCACGTGAGTATTTGATCTTAGCCATTCTGATGAGTGTAAGGTGAAATCTCAGGGTTGATTTGATGTGCATTTCCCTGATGACTAAGGATGTTAAGCATTTCTTTAAGTGTTTCTCTGGCATTCAACATTCTTCTCTTAAGAATTCTCTGTTTAGGTCTGTACCCCATTTTTAAATTGGATTACATGATTTGTTGCTTTTCAACTTAAGTTCTTTAAATATTCTGGATATTAGACCTCTGTCAGATATAGGGTTGGTGAAGATCCTTTTCCAGTCCTTTTCAAGTGTAGTTTGCTTTACAGAAGATTATCAGTTTCATGAGGTCCCATTATTGATTGTTGCTCTTAAAGCCTGTGCTGTTGGTGTTCTGTTCAGGAAGTTTTCTCCTATGCCAATGAGGTCAAGGATCTTCACCACTTTTTCTGCTACAGATTTAGTGCTTCTGTCAGGTTTTATGTTGAGGTCTTTGATCCACATGGACTTTAGTTTTTTGCATAATGATTAGTATGGGTCCATTTGCATTTTTTTTTT
>CM053743.1:26070088-26117502 GCA_028658305.1 Pachyuromys duprasi
GGTCAGTTTGGAAGAGAGGAAGCCTCTTCCTTTCTGAAGACTGCGGGACTGAGAAAGGAAAAAGAAGGAGGGAGGGTAAGACTAAGAGTAGGCAAGGGAGGGGCCTACGAGCTGGATGTAAAGTAAATAAATTAAAAAAAATAGATTCAAATTAAAAAGAAAGCATGACTGTTGCTAAGTGAAATCATTTGGAAGTTGGTAAATACTCAGTACTTTGATATGTGTTAGTGTGGCTTACCATTGTAAAATGTATTATTAGGCTATCTATTTGTTTCAAAGTTGCATCTATGAAACTTAGGTGGTCAAAATATTTTTAAGAAAGGCTGAGCTGGAATAAGGTACAACATATTAGATTTCAGGAAGAAGGCTTGGAGTAGTCTGTGGCTTTTGGGGAAGTGTGGTGATCTTTTCACAAAGAGCAAATTGGAAATTGAACATAATGATGGCCGCTCAGAAATTTCATCTGATTTCAACCATGAACAATGCTGTCAAGTTTCATCAGCATCCAGAACTTAGTCTGAAATCCCTCTCCATCTAAATAATTCTCTCCTTTTCGAATGGAAAGCAGCAAAACAATGTTAGTTTTACTTTGTAGTCTTTTTGCAGCATCTTCTAAAGAATACTTTAACTGAAATTAAATAACAGCTGAATCTTTTTTATATTATGGATCCATACCTGTAAATATAAAAGTTACATAAATTGTATTTTAATAATTTTTCACCCAGTAAGATTTCGTTCTTTTATTAATATTATATGTCTGTTTTCGATTTTTTCTCTTAAAGTTAGAATTTTATTGTGTATTTTGTCTTAGAAACTAATTGTGTGAAGACCACAAACATTTTAGGAATTTAACTATAAACAAATTGTCAGCAATCATTTCATCTTGTACTGAATGTAGGCTTTGATTCTTTTAAATCTACTTTTTTTGTGGTTCCATACGTCTCTTTCTCCCTTCTACACTACAATCCTTTCCAACACCTCAAGACCTCGGAGGAGAGAAAGAAGGTTAATGGGGAGAAGGAACATAGTGCTGATTAGGGTGTCTGGGTTCCTACATGCCTCTGTCTCAACTCAAACAGGCAACCTTAAGGTAGGAGAGAAAGAACATTAATATGGACAGGGGCTGTGGACCTCTTTAAACATATTTCCTTGAGGCAATTCCACTTTTTGTTGTCCGGACACCAGCACTCCAGCCAAACATGAAACAGCAGCAGCAAACAGGAACCAACAGCAAACAGCAAAACAACAATCCACAGCAGCAGGGACCAAACCTGCAACAGGAGCTGCAGAGCCAAGGGCAGCACAAACAGCCACAGCAGTCCTGAAGTGTACTCTGAAGCACTTCTCTCTAATAGCATCTCAAGGTGAAGTGAAGCCTTTTCTCTCTGTCTGTGGGCTCCTATTTATACCTTCTCAGAGGCTACACCAGATGTTTTTCACCTGGAAAAAAAAAAAAACATGCTCCCTGCACATGGCAGTTTTCTGGTGCCAAGGATCACGGGGCCTCCATGAGGCTGCTATCAGCTATTGACAAAGCATTCCCACATCCCACATTTGGGACTATAACAACAACAACAAAAAATATCTACACAACACAACCAAAAGTTTCCCTACAACTGACCTTATATTCAAGCCCAATACGAATGTTTATATATGAGAACCATTTCCACTGCTATCATTTAATTTACTTGGGTCAAGTTCTCCATCATTTATAAGGGATTGACATTTCTGTTTCTGAAGTATAAAATCTACAGACACGAACAGAACATGCTCCTCAAGATTGAGAGACATTACTTTATTTAGTAAAGGGTTATTTTTCAGCTTATATCCATAATATATGATTTTGTTGTTTTTTTTTCTTTTATTGTTCAATAAGAAGAACATCTCACTATAGCAGACAGTAATGCTATCCTTGTGGAGAGCTGGAGATGTGGCTTAGTTGGTACAGTTCTTGCCTGACAGGTGTGAGGCCATGGGTACAATGCCCATTATCACACATGCATACACACACTTGTGGATAGTTTTCAGGATTAAAACATAAATTGCATTCTACATATCACACAGTTAAGAACATTCAACACTGAGAGATACGATAATTGGGATTAATTTCCATACATTCATACATGCTTCGTAACTGTCTGGTTCTTCTCAGTATTCATGGGTCCTGAGTCCTGGCAATGACTCAGTGACAATATGAGTCCTGGCAGCTGGTTTTTAGATTAAAGTGTATTTTTATTCCTTTCAGGTGTCTTTTCTGTATTGTGTAATTCAAATTGCAATGATAAATCATTTGGTTTAAACATAGCCTTAGTGCATACAGCCACACTTTTTTTTTATTTTGAAAGAACAGCAAATATAATATATCTCAGGATAATCCGTTTTCCTTTTGTGTTCTAATCAAGTGTGCGGATGGAGGCCTGGGTGGATGTGTATATATATATATATATATATATGTAGTGAGAAAACCCCGTGCTGGCCTTAGAGTTATTGCACACTATTGTAGTCACTAATTGTCACTGTGTAAATGCACATAATCCTCAGCCACTTTTAAATGTAATCTTGTATTTAAGCATAGTACAGCTTTGAAAATTGGCTATTCTCAAATGTGCACCATAATCATAAACTCCTGGTTTGCAGTGCAATTTTAGAGAGCTTATTTTAAACTATCACGGCTTGGCTGTTGTTCTTGCCCACTGCCAGGGATTCAACGGATTGGTTTTAGTCTTGTTATTTAATTTTTAATTTCAAATAATGGTAGCATGGGAAATAAAGTTTGCATGGATTCATAATAAGCACTAGATTATAATACTAATGCACTGGGTTTCTAGAGCTCGAATATGGCACTCAATTTATATATTTTTTTCTTTATAATGGCACTATGACCTTGGAAAAGTTTTACTGACTAGGTAGAACTCTTATAACTAGGCTAATCTAGTTATGCTTATCAAGGTAGATTTGTGCACACAGATGAGTTAAAGTAATGGTATTACATGAAACAGTATATTAAAACATACGTGTGCAGTTAATTCATCATATTTAGCGGAGCAAAGACTACTATACACACACACACACACACACACACACACACACACACACACAAACTAAAGGGATGGAGAGATTGCTCAGTGGTTAAGATCCCTTGCAGCTCTTTGATAAGATCCAGGTGTGATTTCCATCACTCATATGGTGGATTACAGGTGTATGTAACTCCTGTTCCTGGGAATCTGCCCCTCTCTTCTGTTCTTCACAGATGATGCATTCAAGTAATCCTCGGAAGTACATCCAGGGTAAATAACGATATATATGAAATAAAAATGAACTTTTAAAGAATAAATGAAATCTAAATTCTCATATTTTGATCTATTAGCCTACAGATAATTCAGGTTTTAGTCCTGATCTATGATTTTGTATGATGCTTCGTTTTAAAAAGTGATCTTTTTATTTACTTTTACAACATATTGATGTATAAACAACTTATCCAAAATTTATTAATAAAAGATAGAAATATTAGGTATGAATAAACAGTCAGTTGGAAAATTTTTGCCATGCAATGAAGAGGTCTTAAATTCAATCCTAAACCTTCTGTGATGAAAGGTGGGAAAGACTTAAAATGAAACAATCCTGTGACTTGCTGGCTAGTCAGCCTATATTAGCAGTTTAGCTTCAGTTCCCACTATAAAAAAAAAAATCCAGTCTCCAAAACCCACAATGGATGACTCCTAAGGAGTTACACCAAGATGGATCTTTGATCTCCATGTATTTGTGTATACTATGCTTGTGAACATACACATTGGCTGGTGGGACCTGAGCTCCTGCTGACCTAGTTTCTGGTGTCCATGCCACCCATGCTGCTTGCAGTAATGGCTGGCGACTGCTCAACTCTTTTCCCTCTTGGAGAAGAGCTATAATGACTCAAAGGAGCTGTAACATTCCTCAGAGAAGCGCCCCCATCCTCCCATCCCCTTGACCAGACACCCCAGGGACAGAGAAGAGCAAGGAACCACACAAATGTAGGGAAAATAAAACAAATGTATCAAAGAACTTACTAGATGAACTTACTAGAGCAAATTTTAGTAGTATATCATGGTATAGTATACTTTTATGTTACATGTAGTACGCATATTTCTTCTCATTAACATGAAAAGTAAAATAAAAACTGTAGTCTCTGAGTCATTATATTTTATCAGTGTGGAAACTAAGGAAGAGAGAAGAGAAGTTGAGTGATTTGCTCAAAATCTTAACTTTAGTGATTTGCAATCTAGAATTCAAATTCCAAATAGTACCTCATACAGAAGTTCAAACCTTAACAAGCATAATTTACTGTTTTTTCCAATCTTTCTTTTTCTTCCCTGTACAGGACTCATCAATCTGGAGAATATTAACAACAACATATAGATATTCCCAATAGAATAAACAAATTGATTTCTGGTATAGCGAATGATCAAATAATGGCCAATCTCTGTTACATATACATTAAAATTGTATTTGTGAGTATGTTTTGACTAGAGAAGTGGTTTTTGTAATAATGTTTTATAGCAATTTTTGTGTGTAGCTCTTGATCTAAGGGAGGAGTCTCCTGAGGTTTCTCACATCCATACTAGATATAGCTGGATGGTAGTTGTGACTCTCCTGTTTAGTGGAGCATATTATTAAGGTTTCATGGTTGTTACTCCTTGCCACATATAGAAAACAGTGTATTGCAGCAGAAGTCTTGGTCCTCTGCTTCTTAGAATACTTTTACTCCTTCTTCCCAAACGTTGCCTGGGCTTTATGTCTGCAGGTCATGTTGAACATATATCATCTAGAAATGAGCATTTCACACTCACATGTTTTCTATATTTTAAATGTGGATTTCTGGTTTGTACTCTTATGTGCTATAAAATGAAGTTTCATAGGTGAGGGGTGAAAACTACAATTCTGGGAAAATAAGGGTATGTAGTTAGAACGCAGTTAAGAATTATACAGTACTGAGTGTATAATTATAATTATACAGTACTGCAGTGTTAGGTTCTCCCCTGGGGCCCATGACCAGTGGAGTTGCCCATGACTGTGGGCAGTTGTCTAGGATTCCAACATCATTTATGATACTGTAATACTTGTTGGATGGCCTTAGTCAAGTAGGTAGCAATAGAACTACCCTTAAGGTGTAAATGTCACCATTGCATTCTTAGGTATATGTCCTCTTGTTACTGTTGTGGATTGTAAACCATGATAGCTGGGTAAGACTTTTAATTGATTTTTCTCCTTGGTAGCTGTAATAATGCCTCCCCTAATTACTCTAAATCCCAGGTCCAAAGTCTATGGAATCTTCAGCAATAGGGTCCTATCTTAAAGTCCTGGGAGGTAACGAAGGGCAACAGCAATAGTCTATATTGCTTTACAATAAGAATTTGTTGTCCCAGGAATAAACCACTTGCTAGGTTGTTTAGTGCCAAGTGCTCATCACTGAACATATATGTGTGTGTGTGCATGTATGTATATGTGTGATACAGTAAAAGGACCCAGCATTATTTACTTACATACACACACACACATATATATATATTTGTTTCTGTGTATTTGTGTAAGAATAATAATTAAAGTAGAAAGTGTCATGAAGTTGAGAGGCGTTGTATTTGAGAGGGAAAGTGTAAAATTGAAATTATATAAATATATAACACAGGTATAAAATTCTCGAAATTTATTTTACATTTTAAAAAGTCATTATTTGGAAGAGAACTTGATCTGAGGATTGATATGACCTCAGTAAAGTAAACTTGAAGCTAACATGGAAGAACTAATTTCCCAGAGGAACTGTGAGATCTAAATAGAAAAAATAGGATTTGTTCCTAAACAAAACAATGAATCATTATTAAAGAGCAAGTGTGAGGACTCTCATTGTGAAATAAGGAGTGTAGACATAATTGTTATTGGAAGTATTAAATTGTCTGAGATTGTGTGTGGGGGTTGCCTACTGTATAGAAACTGAGCCATAACAATAACATCCAAGACAATAAATTTGTTTCTAACTAAAAACAAAACTCTTACATAGATTAAGATTTTGTGATTCTTAATCCTTTATGAAATGGAGGTGCAGTTTAATACTGTTAGTCAGTAGGTAGAGAGTGGTTTCCACAGCAGTTTTTGAAAATGATATTGTTGATATATGGTAATATATCATCCTGGTTTTCAGTAAATTATAATATAATTAACAAAAATACATATTCTAATAAAGCATCAAGTTTGAAAAGTAGAAAGTACATGATTGCCGATAATTAGTTACATTAGACACTCCCAAAGAGCTTACCATGAAAAATTTTTGGACTATTGTATCGACAGATCAGAGCAAAAATTTAACAAAACAAATATGATAATAATGTAATGAAAACCTGTAGATGCATTAGCAATCCAAGAAAATATCAAAGATTGTCTCATAATTAGTAGTTAATGTGATCTATAACTCCTGTGATCTATAATTGCTCCACAGTATGTCATAACTATGAAATAATGAAATTTAAAGTTAACATCAAAATATTACAGAGAACATTTTTGTGAGATAATTAGAAAGCACTATTTATCACCTCTGACATATTGGTCACCTATGACATCCCATTAGGCACAGAATATACAAGAATATATAAGAAGATTCTTTGAAAGCATGTGCAGCAAAGGCTTGCTAAAGGACTTACTAAGTATTAAGCAGAGTGTACTGAGAATGTTGATTGACAAGCTGTTGTTTCCTCATTCCTCCAAGAAGCTAGCAGGACATTTGAATATCTTGTTGAAGAACCTGAGCATGAACCTTCATTCCTTAGCAAAACTGCCTATAGGAAGCAGGGAAGAATTGTTATGACTTATATGAGGTGGAGGGCTGAGGCACTTCAGTGTCTTCTTAGGATTTACTGTCTTTGATAACCTTAAGATAATTCCATAGTCAACACAAAGAGAAAAAGTGCCAACAATAAAAATGAAGCTATTTTACTCTTTACTTACTATTTGACATAATATTTTGAAGTTTTTAGTTATTAAGCAATCACAATCCTCACATCTTACTGTTTACAATATACATTAAAAACATATCACTGTATGTGCCTACATACATCATATATACTGTTTTTAATTATTTTTTTCATAAAATGTTTTGATCATGTTCTGACTCCTACCCCAACTTGTCTCAGTTTACCTTGTCTCCCTTCCTATTCAAACATATACCTCCTTATCTAGAAAAGAAAAAAGAACAACCAAACAACAAACCATAACTCACAAAACCACAAAACTTAACTGAAAATCAAAACAATCAAAAGATAGATAAGACAAAAATGCAAAAAACATCATAAATGTTTTGGGTTGGCTAATTACTCTAGGGCTTTAGGCCTGCTTAGTGTGTAGTTGACACAACTCAGTGACACTCCATTGGAGAAAAATGAGTTTCTCTTTGCCAATAGGTATCAACTATAAATAGCTTTTGATTGGGGGGAAGGTTTAATTATTATTTAAGTTTTAAAAGTAAATTGTAGGCTAGGGAACGGGGCTTGCATAGATCTTTGCTAATCAGATTATTCATTTTTACCAGTTCTGAATTTCTTCCATTAGGGGGCACTGATACACTAGCTTCTCGAGATACTAAATGAAAATTGCCTTTAATGTCTGTTCCTACTTTCCAGCTACTGTGATATATAACAGAAATTTACCTGTGGATATTTACCTGATTAATGGGTAATAATGTCTTTGAGTTGTGTGGAATTTTTACTAAAATGAGAAAGCTATTAACTTAAGTTTTCAGCATATTCAGAATAAAATCTTCTTGAATAAATTTTACAAATGTATTTCTTCTAAAAAGTATTCTAAATAAGAACCCCTCTCCTGTCACATTCTCTAACGTACTAGAAAGAGTTTCTTACACTTTCCTGCATTTGATAACTTAAGGCCCCAAAAGAATCATGACTAATAATGAATTATGAATCTCTAGTTTCTTAAAAGGAATTAAGAGTTAGTGCATTCACGCTGCTCTGTCAGGGTGCCCTAAGGAAGGCCAGAAGGTTCCAGAAGCAATCCTCCATTGTACAGATCTGCCCACTATTCACAGATTACTCAGCAAGGCTGCAAATTTCACAGACAACAGTGAGACACTTAAAGAGCCACACTCAAGGACATGTAAGTGTTGCAGGCATATTTACAATTTTTCTTTAATCACCTCTCTCACTTGGTTTATTAGGTTAAAATAAAGAAATATCTTAATGTGAGACTATAACAATTGGATGTGAGGGAGACTATAGTGAGTATAAGGTATTTTTTAAAAACTCTGTGAGACATCCAGACCTGACGTGCCATTGAACAGGCAATAGTGTTCTGAGGATAGAGGAGAGGGATTGGAGTTATATGGCAGTGTCCCATGACAAGGCTTTGTAATGGCCTTTAGACCAATTTTGAACCAAAAAATAAAAGTAATTTTCCAGTTAGGTTTCCCATTGTTCTAAAGTAATTTGGTACAAATGGCAGAGGTGAGAAGAAAGTTGTGTAGCTAGAAGGTCAAATGCATTATAGAGAAAAGAACTTTTCTTTAGCAACGTCAGGAGTGCTTTGATGGCCATCTTTACTACAGTGCCTTCTTGATGACTCCATTTCTAACTTTTTCCATTTTAATTTTCCCCTCACTTACACTTCATTCTTTTATCTTTCCTTCTTTCTTCTCTGACTCCACTTTTATTCATCCTTCATATCCGAAGTGCTCAATAAGTTATTTCTTTCTATTTGTGTCTTCAAATTTTTATCTTAAACTGAAAAGTGTTTGAGGAAGAAACAATATACATGCATATTAGATGAAGGCTCGAGTATTTCAAGAGACCATCCATTTGTTATTTGTAAAGAAAGGATTGTCTAAGAGAAAGCAATACATTTTGGAAAGCTATCAAGGCTTTTAATCTACTCGGAAAAATTCAGTGTCCCAATAAATGGCTTTAGTCCAGATTGTGCAACACAAAGCTATGGATATAAACAAGATTTAAATTCTGGCTTTAGGTACAGAACATTAAGGTTATTTTTAATATGAAAATACTTAATGTTTCTTACTGATGTTATTATTTTTATTATTTCTGCTGGTTCAGCATTCCTGCCATAAATATATTTGCATAAAGCTGCAAAGCGTATAGTCATATCATATATTACATCAAGAAATAGACAAAAACCCCAGACATAAAGGTAAGTGAATCTTAAATCTTTATTTTTTAATGTAACTTATCCCATGCGTGGCCAGTAAGAATGTGTTTTAGAGTAGTGTTGAAGTTTTGTCTCCATTGTCAATCACCTGTATTAGTTTCACAGAATTTTCTAACGCTCTCTGGATTATTAAACGGGAAGTTTGCTTCTACTGTCTTGGAAGAACTAAAATTTTTGAAATTTCCCTTTGGCTATAATATTTGGAGCTGAAAATGGCACATTTAGATATTCAAAGTAAGTTAAACACAGCTTTTGTGTGTATTGATGTGTCTTAACCATCTATAACTAGAAAGAATGAAATGAAAAATATTATGGCCAGCACATTAATTTGAATCCTGAATTATTGTTTTCTCTTTCTTAGCATATATACAGAAATGGGGGAAGGTTGTAAATCAGAGACAAGATGCTGTTTTAGAATACTAAGGAAAACTGCAGTGTACCAGTCAAGGAAAACAAAAACATCAAGATGCTTTAAGGCACAGCAAAACCAAATAAAGACTCTAGAATCCCAGAAATACATTCAAACATTTAAATACTGAGTAGTAAGAACAAAAATAAAACATTTTGACATGAAAGACATGGACAAATAATCTATGAGAAAATAGTCAAACAAACTTAGATTCTCGGCTTTCTGATATAGGTATGAAAATTAAGAGAGCATTATCAATAATGAGACATGCAAGAAAATAAACTCCAAGGGTTGAGGGGATGCCTCGGAGGTAGAGGGCTGGCTAACGTGTTTTGCTTGCTAGGCCCTGGGATTTGGACTAATTAGTTGAAATAATAAAACTGATGCTTAAAAATATTACCTAAATATTGTCATGACTTTCAGATTGAGAGTAATGGCAGTGAAGAATGAGTTGACCCTCTGGACCTTCAAAGTGTGCTAACGCGTTCATTACCACAGCAGGCACTCAGAGTAAGTACTCTGTAATATATAAGAATGAAGAAAAGAAAAGAACCTTGAATTGCAAGAATGAGAGGTGTATATGGGAAGTTTGGGGGGGGGTGAGGAAGGTCATACTATGTAATAATATTATACTATCAAAATAAAGAAAACACTTTAATAATTTTTGTGGTTGATTCTGTAAAGATGCTTTGCAACTTAAGGAAGAAAATCACAAATAAAACAGTGAAGTTCATTTTGTTATTCCACTCTGCCTATTTGATGCAGTTTTCTTTATGCATCTGTGATAAAACCTTCTGAACATAAGCACATGAGGCAGGAAAGGAGTTTATTTCATCTTATAGCATGAGCTCACGGTTCAACATTTGAGGAACACAGGACAGGATTTCAAAGCAGAAACCTCAATTCATAACAGCTTGCTATTTCATTAAATATTATCTCCAACCAGGGAATATAAAGACAAAGGCATGTGCAGAATTAGTAAAGTAATGTCTCTCACTAACTGGTTTGTTCACAAGCTTATGTATTTATAAAATATTTTTTTATTTATTACAATTTATTCACTTTGTGACCCAGCTGTAGTCCCCTCCCTCATTCCCTCCTAATCACACCCTCCTTCCGCCATATACTCCCATACCCCTTCCCCAGTCCACTGATAGTGGAGGACCTTCTTCCCTTTCATCTGACCCTAGCATGTCATGTCCCATCAGGACTGGATGCATTATCTTCCTCTGCGTTGTCTGGCCTGGTCATACTGCTCCCCGCACAGGGAGAGGTGAGCAAAGAGCCAGCCACTGAGTTCATGTCAAAGAAAGTCCCTGTTCCCCTTACTTGGACACCCATTTGCACACTGAGCTGCCATGGGCTACCTCTGTGCAGGGGTTCTAGGTTATCTCCATGCATGGTCCTTGGTTGACATATCAGTCTCAGTAAAGATCCCTAGGCCCACATTTTTGGTTCTGTTGTTTTCCTTGTGGAGCTCCAGACCCTATTCTTCTACAACTCAGGACCACCTGTTTTCAGATTGCACCACCCAAGGTGAGCTAAGTCTTCCTGCACCAAATAATAATCATGACAATGGCAATCCCATAGACACAACTCCTTGTTAAGACATACAGTTTAATCCCTCTGTCTTTCTGTCTGTCTTTCTGTATATGTATATGTATATGTGTGTGTGTGTGTGTGTGTGTGTGTGTACACACATATATATATATATATAGCTATTAAACAAAGACAGCTATGAAGTTGTTTGGTATTTGAAAGGGTTTCTATCGTTACGTAGCTCTCCATTATGTCGATCTCCCTTAATGTCTTTGTAAAATTTATGTTTACCGGGTAGGAATATAACTACCTTTCTATACTGCTTCTACACTTGAATCTTGTTATTTGATTGCTCTTATCCCCAGACAATTCACAATCTTTTCAGGAACAGGAAATTTGTCACTTTGTTTATAGTGTACTCCCTGTGTTTAGAAGCATTGCTGGCATATGGTAGGTGTTACATGAATTTTTCATGAAGGAAACATTAGCAATGATTGAAAATAGACAATCCTAATTTAATAGTCTTTCAACTACAGTCTTTCAAGTTTCATTCACTTACATGCAACTTGATTTAGCTGAAGGAAAACATGGACTCCTTAGATATTTTATCAATGAAATGTATTAATCGTGCATATTGTAATGCTATTTAGTTGTCGCATTATTCCAATGTCTGAACTAAACTATTGTTACTAAGCAAAACTTAGCATTTCCTGCAAATAAATATGTTGACAGTCTGTCAAAGACAGTATCAACTTTAATGCAATTCTGACTTTATCATTAAATAATGCATCATGGTATATGGTTAAAATATTCTAAGATGTTATTTTCTAACACTTCTACTTTGAGATGAGAGCAAGAGACCTCCCTTAATGCATAACTGTTTACATCGTAGGAACTCTTGCTTTGGGGCAAAAGTCCTTAAAGGAATTGCTGATATTCACTGCTTCAAATTGATTTTCTCTCATCCTTTTAACCTTTTGCCTTAGGCTTTTTTACAGCACTACACTGTAAAGCAGTTCTGTCATAATCATTGATGACTTATATTTATTAAGTCTGGTAGTAAAGTCTGTAAATTTCTATGTGTGCTGGCTGCATCTTGTAAACATTGCCTATTTACTGTACTCTATTTTCTTCCTACATTGTTGGGCTCTAATATTTTGGACCTCTTTTCTGATAATCTTCAAAATCATGTTACAGCTCTTATGCTTAGACTTTATGTATCTGTAGGGGATAGATAGGTGGGTGGAACAAGAATTCTGTGATTTTAAATATACTAAATGATGATGAAATATGATTTTTTCAAGTCTGAACCCCTCTCCTGAATAGCAGTTGATTTTCTTAACATCTGCTTTGACTTCCTGTAGACATCAGTCATTTTCTGGTTTAAGTTACCCCATAGGATATAGAATACTAGCTTGCAAACTGTTTATCAACTTCAGTGATACCTCCCTATAAAGCAAGTGTTTGTTCCATTTTTAGTGAAAATGCTAAGGTAGGATAATTTCATGCATTAATTCTGCTAGTGAACAATCACACTATTTCTAACATAAACCCAGTGTTGACTGATATGTATCTTACTTAGGTAAATAAAATGTCTCTATCTACAAACTTCTCACATGAGAACAGGACTTTGTAGACACATGGCAGGTCTTAAAATCATAAGAGGGAAAGCAGACATGATATATGCTTTCAATCAAACCGACCCATAAATTTTGCAAACTTCATAACTGAGTTCTAAGAAAGGAGTACCCATCAATGCGTCATGAGGAGTTATCTTCTTTGCTATCTACATAAAAATAACTATAAAGCAAATATGTCTGATATAAATATATACATATATTTGTAATGAAATTTCTTATCTAGGATGACAAAGTTTTTTTCGAATAGCCAAAGACTATCTAACAAAACCAAGACTTCCTAACAAAAATATCCAAAACTAGTCCCAGTTTTGAGGTGTTGGTCAGGCTGTCTAAGAGACTTCTAAGACATTATAGGCTCTTTCTATTATGCTTAATTTTTCCCAGGAGGTGGAAGGTAAGTCCTTATTGAAGATAAACTTCATGCAACTTGGAGTCCCTTGAGCTGGAACTGACAAGAATACCTATTTCTTTGAGGATTTTCTCTCATGGTTCCTGAAGCTGCCATTAAAGCTTCTAAAGGAAGAAAGCAACTGATAGTCCTACCAAGGTACTATTATCAATGAGCTACAATAAGACCAGCTTGGCATTATAATCCAACTATGTAATGATATGATAACCAAAAACTCTTTAATTGGGCTTAAGGCCCACTCAACAATAGAGAAATAACACATGGTACTGGAAACCTAGCCAACTACCTAGGGCTAGTTAAGTCATGAATCTTGCAAGAGAACCTACAACCACCATTTTACTAAACCAACATAATCTCTAACTGTACTCTAAATATTTGTCTTTATACAAGCAGACAATTTTAGTCCTCCTTCCTTATCAAAAAAATCTTCCCTTGCGACCAAAAGACATCATTACAGAAAAGCACAATCAATCAAAACACAGATTTATAGTGCCCAGTCCCAATGAACATATCTACAGATCTTTCACATCAAAGGCTTAGGGAAAATTAAAGAAGGGAAAGAAAGGTTGTAAGACCCACAGGATCGAGGTGTAAGCTGTGAGATTGATTTTTCTAGTAATCTCAGAAGCTACAACCACAAAGTCTCATTGGCATGACTACATAAACATGATCTGAACAAAAACAACAAGAGACATGTCAAAGTGAGTGGGGGAAAGCCTGGGAACCTTTAACCCTATACAAAGTACCACAGGCAAATAAAGAAATGTAGAGAGTAGGAGAAAAAGTCCTCACAAAGGATGAGCTCACTGGTTATCCAATACCAAATAGGTATCCCTAAAAAACATGCATACAAGTAGCATTAGATGTACTGTGCATGTTATATTTATGAATTCAAACATTTATGCATGTCATAAAAGTTAATAAAAATGATGCCATGACTTTCAAAAAGAGCAAGAAAAGTTATATGGGTGTGTTTGGAGGGAGGTAAGGACAGTGGGAAATGATTTAATTATGTTTTAATTTCAAAAAAGAAAAGGTAGAAAATGTTTGGTGATTTATAATCAATGAAACTGATGACACTCAGGAGTTATTATTGTTCAATAAAACTATGACCTTTTAAAAAGAACCATATGTGTACATCTATGTTTCTGACAGCTCACTTACATTGAAATATTATAGACATTTCTAATCAAACTTATCTGAAATTAAAGTGAAGCTGTCTACCACCTCAGATCTACCTTGCACTTAGTATTACTCAGGTTAATTATGGTGACTTCATCCTCAGTTAAAAATCATACTGAACCAACTCATCTCTTTCTCATTTTACACTGTCAGCAAATCTTGGTAGGAAGGCACTGAACATGTATTCTGTCTGTGATCACTTCTCATTTCTCGAACAGCCATCATGCTCTTTCATGTCCGTACTTTTCGTAGCCTAAATTACCTTAAGAGCCCAATAATCTTCCTTCTTCTTTCTGTGCTTCCTTTTGATATCTTCTAAAAGCAAAAGTCTACTTAATGTCATTAAGTAAAGTATCACATCATATCAACTGTCTGCTCCGAACGCCTCTGTGGCTCCTCTTTTCAATCGGAGTGAAAGGGAGGTCGAAGGCAACTTCTATCTGAGCAATCACATCAGTAAAAACAGAGACCTTGAGGGAAGAAGGAAGCTGTATGCAGAACATTGTGCTGCAAGAGAAAATAGAAAGCGAACGGATGGAAGGACTAGCATCTTACTCCATTTGGCTGGGACTTAGATCTCTGCTAGAGTCCTGGTGCTTGGCTTCCAGAGGGAGAATGAGGGTTAAATTTCTCACAGGGGCAGCTACAGTGCTTTAGGGTGAGATCCCAGGGCACTAAGCAGTGGTGTGGAGGTTTTCACAGGGTTTTACAGTTTAGCTCTTTTAGCATGAGTTCTTAGTGGCAATGGAAACTCAGGTGTTCCAAAGCCTAGGGCGATGCAAAAGTGTTACAGCTCGTGGTCAAGCTGAAGGCCAAGGCCCATGCCTGGTTGGCTTGCAGCCAAGATACAAGCTCAGTGAGGCCCAGGTCCTGAAAGGCCCAGGCCCAGTGGGAGAGAGGGCAGGCTCAGGACCAATAAGACTTGACCTGGTGGAGATAAATCACAAATCTCAGTTGGTCTTGAAGTTCTCTGACGTGAACTCAGTGGCTGGCTTTTTGATCACCTCCACATGGTGGTGGTGGTGGTGGGGGGGAGGTACAGCCTTGCTAGGCCACATATAATGTAGCTAGTCCCGAGGAGACCTGATAGGGTAGGGGTCAGGTAGAAAGGGAGGAGGTCCTCCCCTACCAGTGGATAGGAGAGGGTAATAGGGGGAGAAGAGAAAGGGAGGGTGGGACTAGGAGGAGAGGAGGGAGAATGTTATAGCCAGGATGCAAAGTGAAGAAATTTAAATAAAGAAAGAAAAGAAAATTGGGTCAATTTTGTTCAATACCGGTAGGGTATTGAAGCCTCATGGAAAAGTAAATGAGTATATTCTGTAAAATAAAGAAACAAACAAAATACAAAACAAAACAAAAAAAGGAAGCACAACAGTTTCCTGCCTAGGAAGGTCGTGGTCTATGTTATTTTCTTCCTTAGTCCTTTATTTTTATCTATAGATAATACAACCACTTATCAAATATTTTACTTTTTTTGCTTTTCTTTCTGCTTTTTTTTTTACATCTAGAATATAACCACCATGCTTGCCATACATGTGCAAAGTCCTAAAACCCAAAATATCAATTCAATATATTTCATTAATAATAAATAATGTAAATAAATGAGAGATACAACTGAAATTTATAGTTCTACTTGTTTTGCCTATTTTAACATATGCTTTGAGAGTATAAAATAGTAAATTGTTATAGATGAATAAAAATATTGTCTTTATGGGGTAATACTAATATTTATTTAAAACTTATTAGTACACTACTTATATTATGACCATCATTGCTGGAAATATTTACATTCATATTGTCATGGAAAGTAAATGTCCCTTGAGAAAATTATTAAAACAAAGAAAACAAGAAATCTTAGTTAACAAAGATTACAGTTTTTCTTGTGAATTACTTTTTTTATCATTTATTTCTATGCAAACCTCTCACAACTCTGAGTTTAATTCAGGGGAGCAATATATAAATTGATATCCTTCACATATAATCATTATAGTAGAAATAGTTATAGTTTTAAATAAACTTATTGAAAATTTTTAAAGTTTCCATGTTCTTAGAAACAAAGATACGTCTGCAATTCCCACGAAATTCCCATAAAATATTGCAGCATATAGTAAACTTTCTAACCTTCCCTCTTAATTACATGTGTGTGTGTGTGAACACATATGGTGAAACGACAGTAACTCTTGGTGTCACCTCAGATTTTTTATATATTTTCCTCAAATAATCAACAATGTCTTAAAAAAAAAATCAAGCATCCTTAAGGTAAATGTGACTTTCACCTTTTTGAATTTTGAATTTGTGAATTTATGCTTTTAATTTAAGATATTTTCAGTTAATATTTGTTTTCATTATTGAGTAAACTATTAAAATAAAACTAAAGTCAAAGCAATTTCTTCCACAGCAGCTGTAACTTAAATTTAATCTCCTGTCAGTGTTGTTTTGGGTATACTTTGTTTTATAGTAAGCTCTCAGGAAATAGTCCTTTAGCATATCTCTGAATAAAGTACTGTAATCACAATAGACCCAGAGAGGCTGACTAAAGGAGCTTTTATGTGCCAGTTCTTTAAAAATCATAGTAATTTAAAAAATCATGTTTCTAATTCCAATGCAAACTATCATTCATGAGAATTTACAGACACGTAATATGTAGAGGGCTCACTTATTTATTGTATATATTATGTATTTTCAAATTTGCCTTTGTGAATTCATATGTACCACATAGGCAGAAGCCTACAGAGTCCAGAAATGGATGTCAGGTCCACTAGAACTGGAATTTTTGGAGCTTATGGGCTGTTCATGTGAATGCTGGGATAAAACAATTGTCCTGTGCAAAACCAGTGAGCACTCAACTACTGAGCCATCATTCATGCATGAATTTGTCAATAAAAAAAACCTAAAAATTGATTGTTAACTATTAAAGTAAGGAGTAAAATGTGTAGTAAAACAGTTATGACAAATGTGCATTGTGTGGTTGTAACAGAAATCAAAGGGGCTAAAGCAAACTCCTTAAGTATTATCTGTCTTAAGTCCACTCTTAGAAATAGTCAGGAAATTGAATTGTGAGTATAAACTAGTCAGGAGTAGCAACCTGTGGGTTAGAGATAGCAGAAATGTATATTACATGAGATCCTTTGCACAGTTAACAGTACTATATAAAAAAGAAGAGACTGACCCTACTGGAGATTGCCAACCTCTGACACTATGAAAGGTGATGCTCTGGTAAACTTGCAGACAGGAGTGTGACAGAGTCATCCTCTGAGAGACTCTACCCAGCAGTGCCTCAAAACAGATGCTAAGAATAACATCCACAGGACATCTTGTGGAAAGAGAAAAGGATCTGGAGATGACAGGAGTTCCACAAGAAGACCAGTAGGGCCAAATAACCTGGGCCCACAAAAGGTTGTTGAAACTGAAGCATCAACCAAGGACCATCATGACTGGAACTCGACCCCTTATAAAGATGTAGCAGATGTAGCTTCATGTGGGCTTCATGTGGGTCCTCTAGTAAAGGACGTGGGGACATGGACTCACTTGCCAGCTTTTTGGTCACCTTCCCTTGATGGGACTGCCTTGCCAGGCCACAGGGCTCTCTGATCACCTCCCCCTGGGGGTTGCAGTCTTGCCAGGCCACAGAGGAAGACAATGCAACCAGTCCTGATGAGGCCTGATAGGCTAGGGTCAGATAGAAGGGGAGGAGGACCTCCCTATCAGTGGACAAGGTAGGGGCATGGAGGAGAAGAAGGAGGGAGGGGGAGATTAGGAAGAGATGAGGGAGGGGGCACAGCTAGGATACAAATTGAATAAATTTTAATAAATGATAATATCATAATAAAAAATCAGTTCCGTTTCAGCCATGTCTCACATTTCTGATATAGTTGTATGTCACTGTTCTTTTAGACGTTTCACTTCAATGTCTTTTCTCTTACCACCCACTACTAGCTCATACAGATCTGTAAAGGACTTAAAGTTTTCTCTCCACACACACATATGCAACATTTGTTTAGTCTCATTCAGATTTACGTGTCAGTTTTTGTAATTGTGGCTTCATGAAATTTCCTTTTTAATGCTACTTTAATTTAGGCATTTCATGTTGTTTTTACGGGTCTTCATTTCTTCCCAAGATTTTTTTCTAAAGGTTTACTTCATTGGTGAAATCAATTTCAAGACATTTCCACATTCCTACATATAATTTAGCTTTCACTTAGTAGTTCAACTTGCTTTGAGGTGGTATAACCGCATACCAAACACAACAAAGAAATTTTTTATACTTGATTCAGATTTTTTTTCTGAAACTTTTGAACTATAACCCTTTAAAAATAAATTCAGCAGGCAATTGGTGCCAGAGTCCAATCTGATTCCTAGTAATTAAATACCAAGGAATGGAGGGTGTGAGTCACTGGCTTTCTAGTAAAGGAATGTCAGTTACCCTGACAGCTAAGGAAGCAGGCAGAGTATCCATCCTTACTATCAATGGCTGCTTCTCCACATGACTGAGTATATATATATTTTTTTCACAAATGCACTTAAGCTTTCAGCTTCTTGGTCATCCAGGTGTAAAAAGAAACACAGTTATCTTTCACCTTCCAAAACTGCTCTTGAAGAGCCTACTCAATTAGTATTTTCAAACAGATTTAGGAACTTCAAATTAAATGTAGGTATGAGCATCCCCAAAGCTTTTATGTCATTTAAATAGATGATACCTAGAAAAGTCTTTCCTATATAAGAGGAGCGGTTAATTCTCCAAGTAAATAATATCAGTTTGTGTTTTAAGATGTCCATGACGAGCCGTCAACATTTACTATATAATAGCATAAATATAGCTAAT
Source organism: Pachyuromys duprasi (assembly GCA_028658305.1). Lineage (NCBI taxonomy): Eukaryota > Metazoa > Chordata > Mammalia > Rodentia > Muridae > Pachyuromys > Pachyuromys duprasi. Next base: position 26,089,285 of record CM053743.1, read on the forward strand.
ATTAGTGAGTCCTGATTTAGAGTGATATTTTCTTCTATTTTTCTTGCCTGCTCCTTTTTTCCCTTAGGCCCTTTCTCTCATCCCTTCTCAGATATTTACCTAGTTTTCCTAAATGACTCAGTGAACATTAATTTCCAAGTTTATCTTCACTGATAATGAACATAATTTTGTATACTGGCTATTTCTTATTTTAATTGACAGCAATCTTTTCTAGTCCTAGAACAATGAGCCCTCTAGAATCTAAGTTTTCTGCACAAGTTCCATTATTTTATCTTCTGTTTTTTTTTATGAAATAGACACAGTATTTTATATACTATCTCATAATCTTTTTGATGGAGTAATATTCCTCTTTTGGACATCCAAGATAAGTTAAGGCCCATCTCTCTCTTGTCATCAGGATAGTCTAATCAACAACAGTATAGTATATGAACTAATGGTCTATTTCATTATTATTTTGAAGTAGATGTTGGAGAAAGAACCCTTTCAATTTTAAGAATTAAGCTGAGGGACTATAAATGTTAACCTTCTGTAGCGATATGCTTTGTCTTAGCATCATTACACAATAAACAGCATACTCCCTTATCAATATTAATAAGCAACAGTAGGATAAAACTATTCAAATGTTCATGAAAACAAAGAGTGTGCTTATTACTGAGTTCCATGGTTCTTGATGCTAAGTGGGTGCTATTTCACACATAGCTCTTCTGAAAAACTTGCAGGAGACTCCAGGACAGCACCTGGTACTAAGAAGTGGCTTAAAGCCCTGAGACTGGTTCTGGAATACCAGTATTGTTGGTCTGGATGGTAACAATAGCTGCTGGTGTGTCTGTGATGCATACAAAGTCAGGCATCACTGGGGGCTCCTCACACCCAATAAATCTAAGGATGAAAATAATATCATTGCCCAGGAGCTCTGGTGGGCCCTTCCTTAGCCCAGGGCCAATATGTTGTCCTTGCTTTTCTGAGATGTAATGATTTGAGGAGTCACCAATTTTGCATTGAGCTCAATGAGTGTCCCTTGAGGTGCTTAAGCAGTGAAGACTTGAAAATCCACTCAAAAGGCTAAAAGGAAGGAACAAGAATCAGCCCAGACGACCAGTTAACTTCACTATCAAAATGTGAATTGAGGGTGCTAGTGTAAATTGTAAAACCAGAAGGAAATCTTTCCTTTTAAATACTTCTCTGTTATGAAATGAACACAGAGGAGGGTGTTATGTCCATAGGTCAGTTCACTAAGTGTTTCAGATTTTTGTGGTTTAAAAAAAAATGTGTGTGCTTTTTAAATGAAGTGTCTTATTACATACGAGTTAATTAGAACAAAATGATTTTCCATATAATAAAACAAGATAAATGATACTATTCTAATGGTATTTGTGTCTCTGAACCTCAAGAGTCAGTGCCTTTGTTGACTGTAAGACATTAAACCCTCATTATTCTAAACAATGAATAATTAGGCTTAAGCTGATATTGTTTCTATTGCTGCCTCCATAGTAATAGGGACAGGTACTGTCTCTGACATGAACTGATTGGCCTGCTCTTTGATCACCTCCCCCTGATGGGGGAGCAGCCTTACCAGGCCACAGAAGAAGACAATGCAGCCACTCCTGATGATTGCTGATAGACTAGGATCAGAAGGAAGTGGCAGAGGACCTCCCTTATCAGTGTACTGGATGAGGGACAGGGGTGGGAAAGAGGGAGGATGGGATTGGGAAGGTAGGTAGGAGGGAGGTACAGGGGGATACAAAGTGAATAAACTGTAATTAATAAAAATTAAAATAATTATAAAAAAGAATGTTCATAATTGAAAAAAAATATCCACAGTAGTACTTGCAAATATATTGTGCTTCTAAGACAAACCTATACAACTGATTGGTTGGACACAAAACTATTTATTCAGGGAAAGAAAGTTTTTTTTTCTTGTTTCCCATATGTTTTGGCATTTTTGAAAATTACAGGTGAACATGTATGTGACATAGTGTCACATCAGCTCAATTCAATGAACCCAAACAGATCCTAGTGTCTCTATTGTGTTCAAAACAGGTTTGGTATCTGATTGAAATAGAAACAAACAAACACACAAACAAAAAACATACTATGGAAACAACAAGCAAGTTGTGATTTCTGTAAATTCAGTTATACAGTCAAGCAAATATAAGCCAGACACTGAATTTTCATAAATGTTCTTCTTCTATTACTCTAGAAAATTTCAGTTTTGACCAAGTAATTTCAAGATTGGCTTCATACTGGGATATAGTCAGTTCACCCTTTTTTTCAGGTTGTGTATAAGCCTTCTCAAGGATTCTGTATGAAACTAAATGAAGCTAATTTTAATAAAAAGCAACTTGGTACAAAACCTTTTTTTTTTTTTTTTACAAACCAGCAAATGCAAATCTCAGGTCAGATCTCTTTATCCAATTCTCAGTATAGATTTTGGAGATTTTTTTTCATCAAATGATGTTTAAACCTTTACCAGAAATATATAAAAAATAAAAAGTAAGTCATAAACAAACACATAATTCAGTTAATATTCTGATCCTAAGTTTAGCCAGGTTTGAGATATCTTGCCTTGAGATCTCCCAGGTTCATTCCTTGAATATTTGTATACTTGTTGCTCATGGAACTTCTCCTCTTATCACTAGTAAGTCTGAAGAAAATGTAGAGGAAGTAAATACAGTCGTTCATAAAGTCACATGTTCTCTGATGTCTGGGAAAACCTGAACTTGTTTGAGGCTATGTAGCATATATCAATACAGAAGAAAACAAGAAATAAAGAAAAAAACAAAACAAACAGACAAAAAAACCTCTCTTACGTTTTGCACATACAGTTAACCCTGGGGCTTGTCATCTCACACTCAGGAGCACAGTAAAGAGGAATGAAAGTGTATGAGTGCACAAAACTTCTCAAGCATTATCCACAGCAGCATCCCAAATTATAAGCAAAATCAAATGCAAAACAAGTGATCACTTACGTATCTAATACGATGACAAAAGCAGAATTATCTAATAAAAAGTAACAAGTGCCTATAAAGACAAAAACATTTGCCCACATCTCCTGGAAGGGATAAATGGATAATAACTACAGGAAAAGATGAGTTTTCTATCTTTTTAAAAATTAATTTAGACTTTTTTGAGACCTTTACATGTAAGTACTCTATTTACATTATTTCCACTTCTCCCTCTAATCTCTCCAATCTTACCCGTGCCCTCCTTCTCACTTTTAAATTCATGATATCTTCTTCTTTATCTACATCCCATAGGTCAATTTAGCGTTTTTTTTAATTCAATTTCTTATTTTTTTATTTATTGTACATCCCAATGTTTCCCTCTCCCTCCTCTCCTCTCATTCCCTCCACTGCTTCCATCCTTCCCTGTTCCCCTCTCCCTTTCTCTCCTGAAAAGGAGACACTCCCGCTCCCCAAGTATCAGCCTTCCCCAGCACATCAAATCACCTCAGGACTGAATGTATCTTCATCCTCTGAGGCCAGGCCAGGCAGCCCTGCCAGAAGGAAGTTATACAAAAGAAGGCAATAGAGTCCTTGTTAGAAACACACACACACTCCTTCCTCCACTTTCCAGGCAACCCATAAGAAGATCAAGTAGCTCATTGGCTACATTTGTGCAGGGGACTTAAGTCCAGGTCACACATGCTCCTTAGTTGATATCTCAGTCTCTGAAAGCCCCCATGGGACTGGGTTAGTTGTCTCTGTTGGTCTTTTTCTGAGATTCCTGTCCCCCACAGGTCCTTCCATCTTTCCCCTAACACTTCCACAGGCCCCCTGGAGCTCTGACCCATGCTTAGCTGCAAATCCCAGCACCTCTCCAAATCCATTACTGGCTGGAACCTCCCAGAATATAGTCAAGTTAGGCTCCTGTGAGTCTGCAAGCCTAGCAGAGTATCATTATTAGTATCAGGGGTTGGCTCTCCACCTTGGAATGGATCTCAGGTTGGGCCAATTATTGGCTGGACTTTTCCTCCATCATTATCCCTGCACTTTTTGTTGGCAGGATAATTTTTGGGTCACGGTTTTTGTCAGTGGATTGTTGTTCCCTTCCTTCCACTAGACCTACCTGGCTAGGAGGTGGTCACTTCGGTCTTCATGTCTGCCCGCCCCTTCCCCTCTTTAGAAGGCTCAGCTAGTTTCACACCCATGTCCTTCTAGGAGCCTACCATGTTGCTGGCCTCCAGCTTGACAAGCGATACCCTTCCTCAGTTTCCCTTCTTGTTCGTAGCCCTCTCACCCCCTTTCCACTTCTCCCCAAATCTGATCATCTCCCTTGTTTTCTTCCCCATTTAATCTCCTGCCCATTTCCCTCTCTTCATCCACTTTTTGATCTATTCCATGTCCCCTTCTGAGTGACATTCCGGTACCCTTCCTTTGCCCCTCCTTGTTACTTAACTTCTTTGGGTCTGTGAATTATAGTATGGTGAGCCTGCATTTTAGGTCTAATATCCATTTATAAGTTAGTCTTTCTGTATCTGAGTTAAATCATTTTGAATGATCTTTTCTACTTCCATCCTTTAGCCTGCAAATTTCATGAGTTTTTTGGTTGTTTGTTTTTAATAGCTGAATGGTATTCCATTGTGTAAATGTACCACAATTTCTGTATCCATTCTTCAATTGAGGGACATCTAGGTTGTTTCCAGTTTACATCAGACAAAGGGCTAATATCTAAAATGTACAAAGATCTTAAGAAATTAAATGTCAACAAATCAAGTAATCTAATTAAAGAATGGTGTACAGAGCTAAACTGAGAATTCACAACAGAGGAATCTAAGATCAAAATCCCAAGTGGCAACACATGCTGGTGAGGATGTGGAGAAAGGGGAACATTCTTCCACTTTGGATAGAGTACACACTTGAACAGCCTCTCTGGAAAATAATCTAGTACTCTCAGAACATTGGGAATAGTTCTACCTCAAGACATAGCTATACCACTCCTGGCTGTATACCCAGAAGATGCTCCACCATACAAGGACATTTGCTCAACTATGTTCATAGCAGTTTTATTTGTAACAGCCAGAATCATAGTCATGCCTTTATTTGTCCTTTGGCTCTCAACACTAGAGAAATGGATCAGCCAAAGAAGTGTGCAACCTAAAGTACTGTGAGTTAGATCTAGATTTCAAACACTGAATATTTACACTGTTGAATAACTTATTCTCTTTTGTTGAAATATCTGTTTTGATTTAATTTTCCTAATTGCTATAGGTACTTTGTTAATATCAAAGACCCTTTTCTTTTTAGTGCATAGTCTATCAAGTCCACCATTTTATCAATTATCACTTCTTTTTTTTTCTTAGAATTTTTAGCACCCATTAATGATGCCCATATGTTACTTCTTGCTGTGTGCTTTTTCAGAACTCCTAGAACATTAATCATAGTGAATTTTACTTCTCTGATAATTCCAGTTACTCTGCCGCTTCTTGTTCTGACCTTTGCTCTGACTCTTTAGGTGCTTATTTGCTTTCTTGTTTTGTCATTTAGTTCATTCGGATATTTTCTTATAGCCTGACATGAAGTACTAGGTAAATGGGTGTTAGGATGCTGAGAGTATGAAGGAAGCATTTTATAATTCTATGACATAGCTTTAATGCATGGTAACATGGACTTGTTTTCCCAGCAGTTCGTTCAGCTTGTGAGTCTTGATGGAAAATGATTAGACTACCTCTTTTCCTCTGTCCATCTCATTAATCAGAGGACATGTCTTTGCCTCATGTTTTCCCGTGTATTAAGGAATCAAGAGAAGTTGGTTAATCTTTGGGCTTATGTGCTGCTTGTATGTAAGTAAGCTGCTTCTTGGAAGGCACCTTGTTTCTACATAGTCATCAGTGTGTAAAACACAAAAATATTCTTATCAGATAATTTTATAAATGAAAAATTTTCTATAAAATTTTATATCTATAAGGTGCCCATGCTATATGTCATAATTTAGGAATATTGAAATTATTTTATGGAATTTGTGTTAATATATACATGTCAAAAATGGCCTCGTTTTCTTTTTTGTGAAAAAATAATTCCACATTGAATACAGAACAATCTCAATGCATTTTATTTTCCTAAAGACTTCCTATAATAACATAGATCAAAGTAGTTTTAAGAATCCAATTGCCTTAACTCATAATTTTTTCACCCTTTATGGTGTAATGTTCTTTAACAGATACTTGAGATATTTTGTAACAGATTTCTCTGTGCTGAATCCACTCCTGGGTGTGCATACAAAGCACAAAAATGCATGAGAGACAGCTCATCTCAGTGTCAGCTTAGAACACAGCATTAATTGATAGTAAAGGTGTCCTGCACTTCTTTACTCTGATAAGTTTTAGACTGTTGGTGACATTCTCACTACAGGGTCCAAAAAAAGGAACAGAGGCAGATTGTCTTTAGGTTATACCCTAAAGATTACGGAAAGTGTTTGATTATCTCTTAGAAAGAGTAAATCATTTGAATTGCCTTTAATCTCACTAAATGTTCAATGCTCACTTGTAAAGATAATATCTACAACATTAAATTTAAAAACATTTTATTTAAAAAATAAAGAAATCAAATTTGCATATGAATATACTTGCAAAATTTTAACTGTTTCCACCAGATGTCTTTAGATAGTTGGAATAACACATTGAAAAAACCAAAAACAAACAAGGACCATTCCCTGTGAGCATTTATCAAGCATTTGGCAAGCATATTATAACTCTGAAAAAAAGTATAATATAGTAGCGTAGTATGTAATGTGATATTTTAAAAGATTTTGTAATATATAGCTTTAGCAGCAGAATCAACAATCATAGCAATACATTTAGAAGTTTGTTTAAAACCGATTATGTTGCAATCACTAACACCAAATCATAAAGTGTATTTCTTTCAATATTCTATGGCAGGTATTTTTTCATCAAATATATAGAAGTAATGCATTCTTCATACCATCACCTGTTTCAACTGTTCATTGAATATTAAATAGATACATTCATTTATTTTATTTTCACCCACATTTAACTACTTGCTTCTTTTACCGTCTCTGTGTCCTTTGAGTTAGCAGCAAATCAGATAATTAACAAGAATTGCTGGAACTATCCTTTCTATTTTAGTCTTAATCCTTCTATTTTAAGTTATTTACCATAGTGAAGTTATTTTTAAAATGAGCAATGTTATAACTGATGCATAGCCTAATAGAACATCTTATATACCTTTTGGACAACTTATAAATTGCCATTTTCCCTGTTTTGGGCATTTCATTGTTTTAATCTATGATTTTGTTAGGTAAATATTTTCTCTTCAGTTCTCATTTTAGGATAAAGTAAACAAACATGCCAAAAAATGAAAATAAAATATTAAGCACGTTACTATTAATATTAAAATATTAAGTGGATCTTTGTGATCTGATCATGGGAATGGAAAAATAAGTAGGGAAGAGGAGCGGAGATATACAAATAAGAAGGTGAAGAAAAATGAAAAGTCATAATAAATCATATTATTAACTATGTACTTAACAATAACCTGTAATGCATATGTATATATACGTTAATATTAAATGTTCTCATGGAGTTTACAGTGTATCATTTGTTACATTTATAGTACTGTATATGAAAGTATATTTTCCTTAATTTTGTGGTAAAACCATTTATATTTGTTAATCAAAATAATCATTTAAAAATTCATAGGTACAAATAAACAATATACTCACGTTTCTTGATTTATTAGGAACTGCACATGAACTTTTCCTCAGTAATATGGTAAAAAAAAACATTCTGCCCACAAATCCATGACATCTAGATAGTTCTCCTTGATCTTTCATTTATTTATACTCTGTTTTAGTAAAAATGGAAAAAAAGAAGAGTGCTATATCTTGTAAAGTGAATGTTTAAGTACTTTATCTCCAAGTTAGTCCTTTCCCTAGTAAGGGGAGAAGAGACAGTCTATGACATGAACTCAGTTGCCTGCTCCTTATTGTTTCTCTCTGGTGTAGTGATCTAGTCAGCATATAGAGGAAGAGGATCCAAGGAGTCCTGATGGGACCTGATAGCCTAGGGTCAGACATTAGGTGAGAACTTCCCCTATCAGTGGGCTAGGGGAGAGGGGTATGGGAGGAAGAGGGAGGGAGGTTGTGACTGGGAGGAGATGGGAGAGTATACTACAAGGACACAAAGTGAACAAATTGTAAAAGAAGAAGAAGAAGAAGAAGAAGAAGAAGAAGAAGAAGAAAAGAATATCTGGTGTGGTCTGAGGAGAATCTGACATGTATTTGGAGATTGTAGTTAGTGAGCAATAAAGTTCATTGAGTGAGCTTAGACAGGAAAAGCTGGAACTATATTTTATTGCAAAATAATTTATGGTGATAAATCGCAACACTGTTATCAGAAAAGAGTAATATTTTGATTAGGAGTTAACATATATAGCCATATTTTATAGTTAGACAGCGGACATCTAGGGAACAATGTCACAAAAGCTTAAAACCTCATGATTCATGTTATACCCTGACAAGCATTTGTTAGAACTGTCATCTACAATAGTGAAAAGTGAACTTTCCACCCAGACAATTCTAAAGAGTAGTTAGAAAATAAACTTTCAGTAGTACGTGCTGGTTATTAGTAGTTGTTTGGGGAAAATACTGTAAAAATTATGGGTCAACATGAATAAACTTAGTAAAAAAAAAACAGACAACGTCGTAATCCTTATATAGGAAAAGTAATTAAAAAGAATCTTGAAAAATAATGACCCAGTCAGTTAGCTAGTAGTTGAATAAGTTGGGATTGTATTTTTATTTAAACAGATTCGTCAGTGCAAGCATCATGAAACATTTGCATTTTGAAACTTTTTATTTCAGGCTTTTATAAATATGCTATTGTAAAGTATTTTACCTATAGTAAATTTACCCCATTTTTTCAAACAAAAAAAAGTTTTATTCATCTTTCGTGAATATATATAGTTTTTAGCTCATTTTTCTTCTCCAGTCTTTATTTCTGCCATCACTTTACCTCCGAATCCCAGCCCCCTCTTTCATCTCCTCCCTGTCCCTCCCCTAGCCCTCCCTTATCCCATTCCTCCCTCTTCTTTGTCCCAGAGAAGGGGAGAGCCCCAACTGGTACCAATCCATCCTCCTACCTCAAGTCATTGAAAGACCAAGTAAGTCCTCTTCCACAGGGGACTGACAAGAGAGCCCAGCTAAGAGAAAGTGACCCAGTAGGAGGTAGCAGATTCAAGTACAGCATCTACTCCTATTGCTAGAAGACCCACACGATGAGCAAGGTCTATTATTTGAGATAAACACTTTTATTTTCTAATCACATTTGTTATTGATTTTGGGTTATCAATACCTTCTATATTAATGAAGGAGGGATGAAAAACACATGGGATGATTCTTACAGTATCAGGAACAGAATTCAGTGAATTAGACAAATGTCTCTAAGGACTTTCTGATGTGAAGTTTACTTGGCAGAAATCGCATTACACTAAAAAATTTCAGAATGTCATTAATGACCAAATTAATGTTGGCATTTATTCTAAACACCGTAAGACAGATTCCCTGGCAGCACCATTGTCAGGAGAGATGGTTTCCATTCCCATGTAAATGACGAAAGCTAATTGCAAATTCTAAAAGAATAGAAGGGGTAAAAGCATGAACACTGTTGTAAGTAGTCAGAATTCCAAAGTATTCTGAATTCTTACTATAAAAATAGTCAATTTCTTTAACATTCTCATAGTAGGTATACTTCAGAATATTTATATTTTAGTTTCCCTAGTGCTTTGTAAAAATTATACCTTTACTATTTACTGATTCTAGCTTATCAGTCTTTCTATAGCAGCTCTGTACATTTTTACAATACATATATGGAGTTATAAAACACTTTAACAAATATAAATACATTCATTTCAATGACTTATATGTAATAACATATGTAGAAAATTAATGTTAGTTTGATCACTAGTTTTTGATCACTTCCCCATGGAGGGACTGCCTTGCCAGGCCACAGAAGAAGAGGCCACACTAAGTCCTGATGCAATTTGATGAGCTGGGGCTGATGGGAAAGATAGCTCCCCTTTTCTGAGGAAAAGAGGAGAGTAGAGGGGGAGAGTAAGAGGGACTGGGACAGGAGAAAATATAGGGATACAACAGGAGCTAAAGTGAATTTAAAAATTAAATATGTCATGTTCAAGGGAAAAAAACTTAATATTACTTTGTTGTACAAAGTATCAGCTATAACTGGAATTAAGTTCTGCTATATAAAAATGTTTATTATTTTTGTTATGTTTTATTAATTCTTTGAAAGTGTCATACGTGCACTCAGTACATATTGATCATATCCAGCCCAGCTGTCCTTACCCCTACCACGTGCCCTTCCTCTTCCTCCATCCCCTCCCAACCATGCTCCCTTTCTCTTCTAGAATTCGCCATGTCTAGATCGGGCTGCACGTGTAAGGTTAAGAAATTGTATTTCATGCTAAATGATTTTGTATTTATTTATTTTCATATGCAATTAAAATTCTTTCTGTGCACCTGGCATTAAAAGGAATTATATTTGCCCTATCTTTGAAATTTTATGACAACGTGTGGGAAGCTGTTATTTATTTAATTATCTATAGTTAAATTGAAATGAAAATAAATCCATTATTTCTGCCCTTTGCCTTTGCTCAAAAACTGAAGATAATAATTAAAAGAAATTATTATAGTAAACTATTTTATTGTTTCAAGTTACTATTATACGTTGGTATTCTTACAGAGATATTTGTTTCCACAAAAGTAAAAATATCAACCCTTATTTTAAAAACATGAAACTATCAAATAGCAAATATATTCAGTGTGGTTAAAATATTTCTTTCTTTAGAAAATCATTTAAAAGTAACTCAACAAAAGCAATTAATCAAAATGCTAGATGAAATTGTTAAATAAAGTGATCACACATATTTAAAATAAAATATAGTATCTTTCCTTCTTGTCTCTACTTACTCCACACCTCCTATATAATCTCCCTGCTCTCTCTAAAATTATATTTTAGTAGCTAAAATGTACTTCATGCCAACCTGTTTCCTTTAATAAAAGGACAATCATTCATATCATGAATCAGTCTTGATTTAGATATAGTACTCCAAGAGTTATAATTGCTTACAGATATACACTATGTTGAGAAGTTGACAATCATCATCCTAATTAAATCAATTAAGTTTGAAACCTCAATATTCTCTACTCATTCATATTAAACAGTATGTTAATTATTCACCTCTTTGTCAGTATTTGCCAAGCTGCTAGGAGAAACTCAGTTCTGAAAAGCTAACCTGGAAGATTCCTTCTGGGACATGGACATAAGCTATTTTGCTCCATAAAAAGTCTGTTCCAGTTTCTCACACAATGTTAGATATCACATCTGATCAGCACGCACTTGAGCATTTCAAAGATGAGCTGACAGCACTTTTTGGTGTGTGAGTGATGGGTAATGCCTAACACCAGCTGTCTTTTCAGCTGTGACCTGACACCTAGCCTGTCAAATGGCTCAATCAAAAGAATCAGTGTGATAATGCTGTACCTCTAAGTAAGAGCATTGCTTCGAGTCACAGATTCTTGCAATGTCCTTTGACAATTTACAAAAAATAAAGCTAGAATCAACAAAAACCACACAGCATGTTTCCTAATGTATTCTTTCGCAATAACAGATTTGGGTAAGGCAGGATCATTTTCACTGACAGTAGCTTTCTTTCACATTTTATTTCCTTAAAAAATAGCATTTCATTATATTAGTTTATAATGTATTAATTTACCATAGAGAATTGTCTTTTGTTGACCCACATTTTTTGGACTGTGTATTTGCTCTTAGTATCTTATTGATACATTTTACAAAGGTCTAATTGGTAGATAATATAAAACGTGTTTGTGGTTTTGATACTATAAGTTCCTAAATCAGTTTGTAAATGGAAATTTAAAAGATAAAAAGGTAACGAATGAGTCCTTTAACTTGATTTTGTAAGTAGCTCAAGTTTTTTTTAAAAAAATGCAACATACAGCTATTTTAGTAACTTCTTAAAAAGAAGTGCATTTTCCTATCTTTTCTCTCTGTCTTTTCAGCCAACACATCAACAAGGCCAAATCCTAATGATTATCATATCTTAATGATGTTTTATGATAAGAATTATAAATGAGAAAAGTGAGCATTTTAAATTCTGTACTACTTAAATTGAGATTAGAAGGTCATTACATCTATGTGATACAATGAAATAGTATTGTTTCTTGAATCAAATGAAAAGCAGGGCCTGTCTCTGACACAAACTCAGTGGCCTCCCCTTTGATCACCTTCCTCCGGGCTGTGCAGCCTTACCAGACTACAGAGGAAGACAGTGCAGCCAGTCTGATGAGACCTGATAAGCTAGGGTCAGAGGGAAGGGGAGAGGTATAAGAGAAGAAGAGGGAGGGAGGGTGGAATTGGGAAAAGATGAGGGAGGGGCTACAGCAGGGATTAAAAGTGAATAAATTGTAGTAAATAAACAAGCAAATAAATAAGTGTATAATATTCATGTCAAAATATTCTGTCCCTTTCACAGAAGTTGGTAGGAACCATTGTCAGTTCTTGCTTTGTGTTGTATTGAGTAAAATTATTGCTTCAAGGGTCATTTAGCTTCCTTCTTGAGAAATTTGAATTCTGTGTTCTGTGTTTTGTTCATCAGAGATGATGTCTACACTGTCTTAAGTACATGGGCATCTAATTCTTCAAGTGTCTTTAGTATTTCTAGAAAAAGTACCTTACTACAGAGGGAAATTATTAATACTAGATTCATTGTTAGTTCTGTGAAAAAATAAGACAGAAGGAAGGAGAGTAGGAAGAAAGGAAGGAAAGAAAGAAGGAAGGAAGAAAGGAAGGAGTGAAAGGAGAGAAATTTTTGAAAGAACTGTTTTGATTGGCTTGGACACTATTGTAAGGATAGTCAAGAATATATGCCTTGCTTCCCATGGTTTATTAAGTCAAAGATAAGCTACATTTGACTGATTTTAAATATACAAAATTTCTATTTCCTCTTGAACTTTGAACTTTGCATTAGTTGTTCCATAGTTCCTCCTAAAACTTCAGTAAGGATACAGATGTCACTGGTAAACATTAACTGCCCACTAGATCATCTGGCCTGTTTATTTTTATCCTTCTATCACATTGAATAAATATGAACGTATACTCTAGAGTCCTATCATTTAAAGTATTAACAACTTTAAAGATTAGACAAATAGTCATTCCATATTAGGAAAAAAAAATGGAACTAAGGGGAACAGGAACTGTTTCTGACATGAACTCAATGGCTGGCTCCTTTACCTTCCCCTGGGCCCCCAAGGGAGGAACAGCCTTGTTGGCCACAGAGGAGGACTTTGCAGCCAGTCCTGAAGACACCTTATAAGCTAGAGTCAGATGGAAGGGGAGGAGGGCCTCCCTTGGCAGTGGACTTGGAAAAGGACAGGGAGGAGATGAGGGAGGGATGGTGGGATTGGTAGGGAATGAGGGAAGGGGCTACGGCTGGGATGATGCAAAGTAAATAACCTGTGATTAATATTAAATAAATAAAAATTATAATAAAATATTGCAGCACTTTATAGTATATGACCATCATTTAAGGAAGTCATGTGTGATTAAAATTTCTCAATTTTTCATGAGCATCTTTCTGTCTCACACAGTGGTTGTCAGTCTTTCTAAAGCCATAACACTTTATTACAGAACTTCATGTAGTGGTGACCTCCCCAAAACCTTGAGTTTATTTTCATTGTACCTCATAAATGTAATTTTGCTACTGATATGAATATAATGTAAATATTTTGGAGATAAAGGTTTACCAAAGTGGTCATGACCCACAGGTTGAGAACTGCTGATATAGCACAAGGCTATGAATGATCCCATTTAAAATCTTTCCGTTGCTAAAGCATATTAAAACAAACAATAAAACAGAAAAAAAAACAAACTAACAAACTAGAAATCTGTTGACTCCTTGAGATAGTGCCCTAAGTTTCCATTGGAGTTCCACTAAAGCAGCGTTTGAATCCCACATATACTCAAAATTATAGCACAAAAAATGTTAACGTTTATTTTTTTCCTAAAAGAGAAAAGGGAATTCATTTGTCATAAAACATTCACTGAACTATTCTGAGTGCTAAGATATCAGGGTAAAAAGAAGAAGAAAAAAAAAAACAGGCTTTCTCTCATGGAAAGAGAGGCATTCAGACAAACACTGGTTCTAAACAATAGACAATCGAGAAATATTGCAAAAGACTGATAGATATGAAAACATAAACACAAAGAAAATGGAAGAGAGCATAGAAAGCATGGAGAAATTCCATGTATCAATGTCAAGGAATTCTCTTAATACATGAACAGGGGCTAGCCCAATGACTTCTCAAGGAAAGGCACATGCCTGCAGAACAAAATTAATTCATTTAATTCTCCAGGAGCAAATAAAACTCCTTCAGATTTTCTGCTCATGCTGACAGATACATATGAACTCACATATTCAGATGAAGTAAGTAAAATATTTGGGCACAGAATCGAGAGAAATTACAGACAAAATAGTGTGGGTCTCTGAACATAGTTCTTAGCTGTTTCATGTGGCCTGAGTTGTGAGTGTAATCGTGCAATTTGCCGAATTCTGATGATTCCATTCTGGTTACGATAAAATGCACCATTAAGGAGATTGGTGGGAAATGAATCCAGAAATAAAAATGCCAGTAGTAAATATTTTCCGACTTTCCAAAGAACTTTAAATATCCTGAAGCCCAATGTGAGTAGGTTGAAATTATAATTCATATTTATAATTTAAAGAGTGGTATGAATGTGTAAAATAGAATAATAAAGTATCCCATAAAATAGAGCTAATCTTTTCCTGAGGGGTTTGTTTACTTTTGTTTGTTTGTTTGTATGTCTTCCTTTCCCCAAAGCTTATTCCACCAAGTTCTATACATCCCTTCTCCTACCCCATGAAATTCCACACTGTTTTTAACTTAGATTTATCACCAAACAGTAGGAAGCAGAATTGTGACTAGAATAGTATTTCGTTTCCAAAATTAGCTGTTGGTTGTTACACAGTCTTTCATCCTCCTTCCAAGCATTTCATCATTCCATTCACTTTCCAGATAAATTTTTCAAACTATTTCAAATTTTAGTTTTCATTTAGAGAGAGGAGATGAATGTGTTTTGCAATGTGTTTGACATTTTCTATATTTATACATTAAAGCTTCATTCTATTTGCCTAGGAAACCTACTTTTATATTCTCATAGTTTAATATTCTATTACTCTTATGTCTCCTTATTCTAAGTCAGTCTATACTATCAAAGAAGTAAATGAACTAAAATGATTACTAAAAAACTGCAACACTTTGCTCAAAACTTTCATTTGGAGACTGCCAAAAATATTAATGGCCAAAGTTTTAATTAAGCTTTATTGATTTTATTGATCATGATCTACACTGCATACAGAGAAAATTGATTTGGGAATACATCCTACTATATCTATGCCTTCTTTCCTAGGTCTAAATTACAGAGTAGAAGTGGTTGAATGATTTTTTTTCTGTTTATCTTCCAAATATCATCACCTGTCAAAATATTTATTCAATAATAAAATGCTAAAATAACATTCCCTGAAATTGTGAGAGACAGGCTTCTATGAATAAGTAGCAGCTGGCGTATTTACCTTCTCTGAGGAGAAGTAACAGAAGCTCTTTGTGTCAATCAATATGAAAATGTAATTTAATCCAATGAGACAAAAATCAATTTTCTCTTTTTGAAGTTTCAAAGTAGTTAAATATCACCTATTCTCCTTAATTAGTTTTTGATATTTGTATAAACTCACCTTTAAACTTCATAACAATACAGCTTTTTGTTTGAACTTCAGAGTCCCATTCTCAGTTGTAATTGAGTTCTGTTTTAACTGTGGGAGAGAGAAAGGTGAAATATTTTCTCTCAGTGAAAACCCATGTTGTTTTAATGATGGTGAATCATACGGACAGGCTTCAATGGTCAGAACAGCCTTCTATTGTATTCAACTGCTGTGAGCAGATGGCATCCTCTGTCTGCAAAAAAAAAAAAAAAAAAACTGACTACAGCGAACTCAATATCATATTTTATATAGCTTTAAAGGCTAAGTAGAACAGTATCTGATATGGATGTTTGTAAAAGCAAGTATGACCTTCTCATATGACATATGTGCCTTTTTTCAATATCCTTCAGTTATATACTTATATATATATATATATATGTGTGTGTGTGTGTGTGTGTGTGTATGTGTGACAGAGAGAGACAGAGCTAATACAAATGATCAAAATATAAGGAGATAAAATGAAAGAAAATGTTAACATTTAGTATAGCATACAAATATCATATATTTAATATAGCAGATCATAATATAATGGACACATAATGTAGTATAATAAAATAGTTTATAACGTAATTGGCAGATCATATGATCAGGTGACTCTGGTTAGAAATTCATAAGTGTTAGATGGAAGGGGAGGAGGTCCTCCTCTATCAGTGGACTTGAAAAGGGGTAAGGAGGAGATGAGGGAGGGAAGGGGAGGATAGGGAGGGAATGTGGGAGGGGGCTATGGCTGGGATACAAAGTACATAATATGTGATTAATATAAAATGAAAATGTTAAAATTAAATTTAAAATTAAAAAAAATGAAAAAGAAATTGGTAAGTATGTAAGGGAGAAAAAATAGCTATTTCTTCATATCCCAGAACTGTTGGAAAAATACTTGGTTAAGGCCATTTTTCAAGCATTTCTAATATTTTTTCCTTTTTATACACAGATATTGTTTCTGTGGCCTTTCCAAATAAATATTGTGATACTAAACTTTATTCAGATTTGACATCCATCAGAATACAGCCCTCAGAGGCTCTTATGACAAAAATCATACACTAGGCCACAAGAAATCACTGACTCTTGAGTTGTCTGCACTTCTATTAATATGAAGCTTGGCCACCCAGTCAATGAGACTTTCCCCTCTTGAAGATAAATTGCTGGTTATAGTCTCATATTTCTTTTTTCCTTTTTAAAAAGAATTTTATGTATTATACTTTATTCACTTTGTACCCCCCCATAAACCCCTCTCTCCCCCCTCCCAATCCCACACATCACACATGCCTCTCCCCAAGTCCACTGATAGGGGAGGTCCTCCTTTCCTTCCTTCTGATCCTAGTCTATCAGCTCTCATCAGGTGTGGTTGCATTGTCTTCCTCTGTGGCCTGGTAAGGCTGCTCCCCCATCAGGGTGAGGTGATCAAAGAGCAGGCCAATCAATTAATATTTTTTCATTGCAAATGCTTTCCAATTTTTAACTAATGTTGTCTATTAACAGAGCTGTGGTTAAATTTCATTTTTTATTAAATAAGCTTTGGGCATTAATACACAGAGAAAAATAAAGCATAGACAATAAGAAAATAAGTTTTCATCTAAATTTGATTTTGTGCAAGAAACAGATTTTTCTTTTGATAATGAGTCCTTGATCATTTGTTAACTTGTGTATACTCTTGGATAAAACAGTGATAAATAATTTCAGAAAAATGATTTCTCCATAAAGCATTATCAACTAATATATACATATAGTTTATATTTTATATGACACCTACAAAATCTCTAGTTTTAAAAATAAATCTCTATAATTTTTAATAAAAATGGAAAGATTGAAATGAAAATTATATTAGTATTCATTCCACTTATTATACATTGGAGTATTATCATTTAAAATACATAAATATGGGCAATTAGGATAATAAATATTAGTTCTGTTTGAAGTACAAGATAAAAAAGAGAATACTTAAATCTTCTGATTCACAGAAATATGTAAATAAATATGTTTTCTCTTTTTTTATTAATTTATTTGCTCACTTTCTATCCCGAACATAGGGTCTCCCTCTTCTCCTCCTGTTCCTGTCCTCTATTCCACTTTCCCCTATCCTCCCTCACCTACTTGATATGATGTGTCTTTCTTGGTACCATAGAACTTCTTCTTCCCCTGTGGTTTGGCAAAGCATCCCAGTCAAGAGGAAGTGATTGAAAAACAGGCAACAGAGTCCATGTCAGTGACAGCTCCTCTCCCCTTTCTAGAGGACTCACATGTTGGCTACCCATTGTCTACATATGTGTAAGTAGACTAGGTAGCATTCATGCATGGTCCTTGGTTCATGCTCTGTAAGCTCCCTGGGACCCAGGTTGGTTGGCTCTGTTGGTCTTCTTCTGGACTCAGATGTCTTTTCTGGATCCTTCTATTCTTCCATAAGACTTCCTGCCCTCAGCCCAATGTTTGGTTGTGAGTCTCCGCATCTGTTTAGATCCATTGTTGGGTAGAGTCTCTCAGAGGACAGCTATCCCAGTCTCCTATCTGCCAGCACAGCAGAGTATCTTTAATAATGTCAGAGGTTGGCTGTCTCCACTGGGTGGGTCTCAGGTTGGGCCAAGGATTGGTTGGACATTCCCTCAATCACTGTTCTGTCTTTATCCCTACATATCTTAGAGGCAGTGTAAAATTTAGGCGCAAGTTTTTGTGGATGGGTTGGTGTTCCATCTAGTTTGAGGGTGTAGGAGTTCAGTCTAGTTAGAGGGTAGCCCCTTCAGTCACTATGACATATGCTACTAAGATTCTCCACTAGATTCACTCCCATATTCTCCAAGGAGCCTAATCTATGGTGTTTCAAGTCACAAATATATGTGTGTATGTGTACATGTATATATGTGCATATTTGTATCTGCATGCATTACATAGGTGATTTACTTAAATCTAAATGCTGACATATGTCTCTCGATATTAGTATTGTAATTTGCAGAAATCTGTTGATTTTAAAAGGTTTGAAAGGTGTTTAGTGTGTTGTGGAGCACTCATTGTCTGCAAGCTGTGTTTCCACGGAACTAGCACTGAAAAGGGCTGGGACATGAAGAAGGAGAGGAGTATTTGGGTAAAGGCGGAATTACCATCTGACAAGGCTGTGGGTTCCCAGTCTTTGTCTGATTCCTTATTTCAACAAGTGGTCTCTTCCTCACATGCACATTCCAACTTATCCTGACTCTTACTGTGCCTCCTGTGACACCACTAGAGTCATTGCTATGCTCTTTGGGCTGTCAGACTCTAAAACTGTCATAAGTATCAGCCTCATTTCTCTCCAAATTAACATGGGTATGTATTTACTGTGATGAAAAATAGACCATTGAAAGCAGAAATTGTCAAAAGTGTCCTGAATATTAAGTTTCAAGAAGAGCTGATGACCTAAAAATTGGTGGAAAGATAGGCTAGGGTCAGACAATAAGGGAGGAGGATCCCTCTATCAGTGAACTAGGACAGAGGGATAGGGAAGGAAGAGGGACAGAGGGTAGAACTGGGAGAAGATGAGGGAGGGGGCCACAACTGTTATACAAAGTGAATAAATTGTAAATAATAATAATAATAATAATAATAAAGACAAATTATGGGAGGAGAAATAATAGGCCATTGATTTCTGGGAAAGTTTCCACTAATGAATACTGTGTAGTTTGGTTGAACATAGTGCTCTACTGTTCTTTATTATAACTATAATAATAATAATAATAATAATAATGACTTTGCTGACTTCATTGGCCCTTGTAGATTAGAGACAATGGAATAAGTGTGCCTTTTTGAGAGGTCAGCAGGGGATATCTTTACCTTGAGGGATCCAGAGCTTTGAGCAATGAGCTGAGGGTAAGTGATGACAAGAAATCCAGGTCAGCAGAGGCCAGAGAAGAGGTGAAGAGGCAAAAATAGAATCAATTGAGGCCAGCAAGTACTCAGCAGGAGCCAAAGTATTTCTGAGCTCATATTGTACCCTCCTTGATAACTCGTAGCTATGTGTTGGAGAATTATCCTTGGTAATTAATCTTGGAGCTATCTACTGGCATGTCTACGTACCAATGCCACTATTCTTAAAATTCTCTATGCACTGGAGAGAACTTCAGACACTTTCAACAATAATATATTTAAGTGGTTATTATATCAATCTGGAAACCCAAAATATCAGAACACAGTATGTAACATATTAATAAAATGAAACAGAGAGGGTGGAGAGAAAAGACAAGGAAACTGTAAACAGCCTTAATAAACATATTTAATGACTGAGGAACAGACAGACGTGGGCTCTTGCAAATTTTCATTTCCTTAGAGACTTTCGAAGCTATTAGATATGTAACATACAAAGAGTCAGAAGTTAATAATAAATAAACCCTTCTTGACAATTTAAGCTACCAAAATGAAAAAAAATATGAACAACATATAAATGCTGTTTTGCTTTTTAAAAAAGCAGATGATTATTTATGAACTTATGAATGAGAGCATTATGATTTTAAGGAGTAGCGCTGCTTAGAGTTCTTTTCAGATCATCTAATGTATGAATAATAAAGTTTCTGTGGCTTCCCAGATGCTGTAATTTTAATTTTTTTTGTACCAGAAAGTGGTATTTTTCTTCTTCCCCCAGGTATTCAATGAAAATCATTACTTCTTTACATGTTTATCCAAAATTTTTTACCTGCTTTTAAGCAAATAAATATTAAGGTGGTTATATTTAACTAAATATGGTGTTGATATACCATGGAGGATAACTAACCTAAAATTGTTTGCATGTTAATTTAATATTTAAACAAACTAGAGATTTGAGATTAATAAATGGATAATTTAAGTTTTTTTAAATGAATGTAGATCTTGGTTTTTGTGGAATACTTGCTAATGCAACATTGTGGTGTTGATTTGTTTCCCAGATTACTTATTGCTGGATATTTCCATTGGAGTCAGCTGAATAATAGAAATTTGCTGATGAATTGAAGAGCCTGAATAAAACCAAAGCTATTCAGAAGTTCATGTTTGTTTTTTCTATGGTTCACTTGTTTAGTGTGATAGATGTTCTGCCTGCGATTTTTTCTGTGCTACTCATGACCCCCATTTTTTCCAACGTTTGAAGCAGACATGTAACAGAATAGTGTATAATGTTCTCCTCCAAGAAACTCTTACCCTTAACATCATCAGTCCAGAAAAAAAAAATGAATCAGTGTATGCCTAATGGTTCCTCTTTCTCTTTGCTTTCCAGTCACAATGATTCTTCCCACAAAATTATCTGCAACACAGGATAATGTCCAGCCTCATATAAGAACAAAAAAACCTCTCAGTGAATGTTTTATCCCTTCTCAAAATTATATAACATCATATTGTTCTGACAAATCCTACATTATATCCAGACAAATATTATAAGAGTTCTGTCTATCTGGGTTAAATTCTGGTGAATTAAATTTAATATTAACTACAATATATATGTATATATATTAAATATTCTGTGAAAACATATTTATATTCTTTGAATAATTCCAAATTCAGTTATTTAATTAATTTATTTCAAGTAGACATACTGGAAAATATTTGCCTAGTAATGCATTATTGAAGACCCAGAAATAAACTCACACATGTACAAACACCTCATTTTTTAAAAAGAAGCCAAAAACAAACAATTGAAAAAAGAGAGCATTTTCAACCAATCGTGGTGGTCTAACTGGATGTTTACATGTAGAAAAATGTGAATAGATCCATATTTTTTGACAAGCACAAAAGTAAAGTCCAAGTGGATCAAAGACCCCAACACAAAATGAGACACACTACATCTGTTAGAAGAAATATTACAAAAGAGCCTTGAATACATTGGCACAAGAGACATCTTTCTGTATGGAACACTAACAGCTCAGACTCTAAAATCAACAATCAATAAATGGGTCCTCACGAAACTGAAAAGCTTCTGCAAAGCAAACGACACAGTCACAGAATAATTCGACAGCCTACAGACTGCAAAAAGATTTTCACCAACCTTTTATCTGACAGAGGGCTAATATCCAGAATATATAAATAACTCAAAAAATTGAACACCATCAAACCAAAAATCCATTTAAAACATGGGGTACATAGCTAACAGATAATTCTCAACAGAGGAATATTGAATGGTTGAGAAACAGCTACAGAAATGCCAAACATCCTTAATCATCAGGAAAATGCAACTCAAAATGACCCTGAGATTTCACCTTACACCCATCAGAATGGCTAAGATAAAAAACTCAAGTGACAACACATGCTGGAAAGGCTGTGGAGAAAGGGGAACCTTCCTCCATTGCTGGTGGGAATGTAAACTTGTGTAACCATTTTGGAAATCAATCTGGTGTTTTCTCAGAAAATTGGGAATAATGCTGCCTCAAGATCCAGCTTTACTACTCCTGGATATATATCCAAAAGATCCTGAACCATATAACAAGGACATTTGCTCAACTATGCTCATATCAGCGTTATTCATAATAGCCAGAATATGGAAACAACCTACAAACAACCTACATGTCCCTCAACAGAAGAATGGATACAGAAATTGTGGTACATTTACACAATGTAATACTACTCAGCTATTATACACAAGAAAATCATGAACTTTTCAGACAAATTGATGGAACTAGAAAAGATCATCTTTACTAAGGTAACCCAGAAGTAGAAAGAGAGGCATGGTATATACTAACTGTAAGTGGATATTAACCATACAATATAGGATAAATATATTAAAATCTACAGACCTAATGAAGCTAAACAACATTGAGGACCTTAGAGAAGATGCTAAATTCTCATTCAGAAAGGAAAACAGGATAGACACTGGAGGCAGTAGCAGAGAGACAACAGAATGGGAGTCTACCACAGTTGTCCTCTCACAGACTCCAACCAGCAAGAGATGGAAGCAGATGTGGAGACTAATAGCCAAACTTCGGACAGAACACAGGGTGTCTCATGGAAGAAGGAATATATAGAAGGACCCTGAGGGCACAGGTGCCTCCTGACGCATCAACCAAAGTCCTTGTATAGAGAGGACCTTAACTCCTTGCTCAGATGTAGCCCATAGATATGGTTTCCCAGTAAAAGAAGAGGAGTCTGACCTGAAATCGGTTGCCTGCTCCTTGATTACTTCTCCCACCTGGGGCAACCTAGTTAGCTCCCCAAGGCAGAGGTTCCAGGCCCTCCTGATGGGACGTGATAAGCTAGGGTCAGACAGTAGGGGAGGAGGACTTCCCATCAGTGGACTAGGGGAAATGGATAGGGGAGGAAGAGTGATGGAGATTGGGATGGGGAGGAGATAACAAAGGGGTCTACAACTGGGATACAAATTAAATAATTTGTAAATAATAACATTAGTAATAATATTAATAATAATTTAAAAAATACTGTGAGTATAAAAATAGAATTGAAATGTGAATTATTGATATATATCATTGTAGTTAAATGTCACATGTAAAAGTGCATGAAATTCATATCCTCCCCCCTCTGGTTACATTGCTTTCAGCATGTTTTCATAAGAATTACTATTTTGTATTTAATGTGTAAGTTTCCTTTAATTCATGTACAGATATGGTTTATTTATTTATAAATAACATCTTGCAGACACAACAGGACTAGTTGGAACATATGGATAACAAACTCCCAAAGACTGTGGCCACACATATAAGACCTTATAAGGTTAAACCTTATAAATCTTATAAAATCCCAGAACCGAGATGGAACTGGACATAGAGTTCCACTTCTAACCAAAAAAATTTTTGCAGTTCATAACGGCTTGCAATAGCAAATTCAGCTTTCTCCAAGGAATTGTCACTGGGTGTATTAATCAAAACTAAGGAAGATCTGGTGGGCAGAGGTAGTTGGCCAATACAAATTACTTTATAACTTTTCCTGGGATTTTTGTTTGTTTGTTTTATCATATTGATATTCTTTTTTGAGCAATTGTTTTTATTTCTTTTTTATCTGAGAGGAAGAACAAAGTGAGTAAAGATGTGAGGAGTTTAGGGGGAAGATAAAAAAAGAATAAAAGACGATTTGCTTAATTTTATAAGATCTTTTAAGACTTTTAACAACTAATGCCTTTTCACATTTAATTCCTTTCTTTCAGCATGTAGAGAAGTGAGGAGGCAGGTGATCAAATTTGACACAGGTTTGAAAGGAAGATATATTAAATAAATTCTACTAAAACACACAAATACATTAGTAATTTAGTAGAATTATAGTTTTCATCTTATCATCTTGAAGATACATGTAAAACCAAAATAAAAATAATTAGTTTTGTTCATTTTTAGGAATAAAATGTATCTCTTTCTCTCTCTCTATATATATATATGTAGAAATGCACCAAATTACAAAAAAATTGAAAAGAAGTTTGTAGTTATAGAAGCAAGTTTCACAAACTAAAAATAACTGTTTATCATTTCATTCTAAGTGGAAACTTTTGTCTTAAATGATAATTACAGTATGTGGGAGGAACACATTCCTGCTAGGTTGTGATAATGGAAATTTTTAAGAGAAGCAAAATAATTTGCATTATTTATTCAGGCTTTGCAATAAACTAGTGATATAAAAATGCTGCCAAGTGAAAACAGAAATAAGGACTGTTTCATAGTACTCAAAGAAACAAAATATCTCATTCTTCAATTTTGCCTTTCCTTGTAAATGTTGAAGATAAGAATGCAATTTCCTACAGTGTTGTCATTTTTCAATTCTACTTCTTCTTTCCTTCACATTCCATGTTCTAAGATCCTTTCTGAAGAAATGCAAAGAATTCTCATTAATTCCCATTCCTTCATGGGAACCTTCATGCTCTTATTTCTCTTGGAAGTCAAATATGAAAACGAAAAGATTTTCCTGTTCTATGGCCTTTACAAAGACAAAATAATAGTCATTTGGGAAGTAATAAACTCTTGTCCTTACACATAAATATTATACATGTATATATAATTATAAAGTGTCTTATCTTGTCAAAGCACTAATATACAATGAAAAAAAGTCACCTACTAAAGCAGGTGACCATTCTGATGGCAAGCAGCTCTTCAACAAATTGCTGCAGAGGGCTGTGTGGTTCAACTTGACAAGGATGGTGAGTTGGTAAGAAGAAAGCTAGCTCATACATCCTCGACTCCAGAAGCATTGCTTCTCTATTGTTTTTAGCAAGCAACAGAAAATGGCGTCCTCTGGTTTTATATTGTATAGACCTAAGAGTCAGCATGCTTAGCTTTAACTAGCCTTACGGTCTTCACATAGACCTCACTTATCCTGACACTTAATAACCTGTGTGATAATCTGGTGGCTAGGAACTGCAGGTTATTTTTCCGAAGTCTGAACATTTTCATGGTTCTCATTAACTCTCTCTCTGCTTCTACTCTGCATCCTCCAGCTGTCATTCTGTTAATCTGTGTCTTTAGCTGTTGCACATTGTCCACATTTTGCCTTCATGGACTGCTAGAATGCTTCTCTCTCAGGTCTAGAGAGAACATCTAGAAGTATCATTGATTATCATTATTATTGAGTATCATTGGTAATCATTGATAGATGTGTCCCCAATCATTACTGCTGCCCAGGACACAAAGGCACTGTGCACACACCAGTGCTGTCACCGGGACCTCTTCCCGTGGTCCCTGCCAGGACTGCTGGTTCTGACACAGACTAGCTTCCTAGCTGCTCTCTCGCTTTTGCTGACAAACTGATTAGTTGTCTGTGCAGCTGCTTTTCCACTGCCCTTTCTGCTGTTGCTGCTTTATAGTCTCTGCTACTCCTTTCTGTTTGCAGTGCAATTCTCTATAATCAAAACTGACAGATGACCTCTTGAGAAAAAGCTTTCACTGGGTTTGCTGTTCAGCTCCAGAGGAGTTGGCACAGGAGTGTTGTAAACCAGCTGACTTACTCCTGGTTTTTGGTTAAGGTTTGTGCATTTCATCGCATCATAGAAATTCTTTTCTTTGGGAAAAAAAAAAAAACTTTTATTAGGGGTGGTGTAGAAAGATGGCTTCAAAGTCCAGAGCACTTGTTATTTTTTTTAAGAGATTCTTGTTTAGTTTCACCGCCTTCTATGATTCCAGCTCCAGGGGATCTGATGCCCTCTTTTGTCCTCTGTGGGCAACAGACCTGCAGACAATGCTTAAGCATATATGCATCTGAAACACTTATGCACACAAGAGAAAAATAACATATCTCAAAGGAAAAGGGGAATTTTTAATTATTTTTTATGATTATCCTGCATGAGTGAGATTTCAGGTGACCAGAATGTGGAATTAGACAACTTTTGGGAGCCACCCATCTCCTTCTACCATGGTCTCCACTGATTAGACTCAAGTCCTCATTAGTATTTCCCTACAGGTATGTTTATTTTTCTCTGTGCCACCTCATAACCACACTTCCTTGCCATTTAGCACAGGTCACAGCAGTTCTGCTTTGCCACTAAAGGACTTGCTCCCCTCTGGCCACCATGAAAGTGATCGCAGGATTGAGAGTTAGCAGCGAGAAGTCAGCTACCAAAAGCTCCAGATTGGCTTGGTTGAAACAGTATCTTTAAGATCCAGGAAAATCAGCTGCAATCTTTGTGGTCTCAAAATATCCAGAATGTTCAAAACAACTAGTGATGTGCAATCCAGCTCCTCATTAAATTTATACTGTTTTTGCTTAGGGCAGCAAGAGAAAGTACAACAACTTAATAGGAAGTCAGATTGACTGTCTGTAGCATCTGCTTACTTATAGGAAAATGGGCTTCACACAGAAGGCTTCCAGCATAATCTTAAAGATCTTACCATTAACACCAAAATTAATTTTAACACTTTTTAACAGCCCACTGCCTCTGGAGGAAGCATACCCTCATTTGTCTCACTAACCCAAAGCTAAAACGATTCATTAAAGTTTGGTGGCCAGAACGTAAGCATGAGTGGAAGTAGTTTTGTTTTAAAATAAGTCAAGTAAATGTGCTTATTGGAAAAAGAATATTTTACAGTATATATTAAGGTTTGGCATGATACTCAATGGGAGATCCTATGTATTGTTTTAGTTCCATATACAATATGTCGCTGAAAGTTGACATATTGATCTACTTAGTGAAATTCCCTCTACCTTAACATGATAAGAAACCCCAACATCATGCAGTGTCTTCGCTATTATCAAAGTCTTTAGGATAAACATACTAAAACCAATAGTCCTGAAGAAGCTAACTAACAAGGAGGACCCTAGGGAAGAGGCTGAAAACAAACTCAGAAGGGCGAACAGGATAGGTAAACATCTGAAGTAGAAGACAAGGAAGAGGACAGGAGCCTCCCACAGAGGGCTTCAGAGAAACTCTACCCAGCAGGGTATTGAAGGAGATACTGAGATTCATAGCCAAATTTTGGGCAGAGTGCAGGAAACCTTATGGAAGAAGAGGGGGATAGAAAGACCTGTAGGGAACAGGAACTCAACAAGGAGACCAAAAGAGCTAAAAAACCTGGCCATGGGAGGGGGTGGGTGCTGAAGAGACTGATACTCCAATCAAAGACCGTGCATGAAGAGGACCTAGAACCCCTGTTCAGGTGAAGCCCACAGGCTGCTAAGTTTTCCAGCGGTTTCTCTAGTAAGGGGAGCAGGAGCTGTCTCTGGCATGAACTCAATCTTTGATCACCTTTCCCTATGGGGTGCAGCCTTGCTAGGCTACAGAGGGAGGAAGATGATACAGCCAGTTCTGATAAGACCTGATAGGCTAAGGTCAGATAGAAGTGGAGGAGGTCCACCCTTATCAGTTGGCTAAGGAAGGGGCATAGGGGGAGAAGAGGGAGTTGGGGTGGGACTGGGAAAATATGAGGGAGGTGGCTACAGCCAGGATACAAAGTGAATAAATGGTAATAAACAAATTAAAAATGAAATAAATTTTTGGTGTAATATTTGGTATAATGTTTTTGTGGAATATATACAATTTACCCTTGTTCATTCAAATGCTGATTTCACTACTCCACTCTCTGGTTTCAATCTGCACATTGCTTTGTGATGTTTATTAAAGTATCACCTATGCCAAGTCTGTGTAAACATGTCACCATTTGTTCTCTGTATTTTCAATAAAACATCCAGCCAATGTTGAGCAATGGAGAGAATAGGGTGAGATATCCGGTTCCAGAAGGGAGAAGAAGGAAGTGAGTGGGAGTAGTAAGAGAGCAAAAATCAACAGGAGAGGACTTAGAACCATGAGGAGAGATGAACCAGACTTAAGATATGACTAAACGCAAGTATAATGTGGGAAATCTGAATGGGAGGAAACTATGGGGGCTTGGAGATTTAGGATGGAGTAACTATTGCCCAGCGTGGTGCTCTAGCTTAATTAAATAAATGCTAGGCTCTGTGCGGCGATTTGGGTACACAGATGGTTTAGGAATAACTGCTACTTAATAAAAAGATAAATCAGTATTAAATACTTCTAATCAACCAC
>CM053743.1:26118002-26142872 GCA_028658305.1 Pachyuromys duprasi
GGGATTGATTTTATTTTCTCTCCATTGAGTTTGATGTTGGCTATAGGCTTGCTGTATTTTGCCTTTACTATGTTCAGGTATATGTCTTGTATCCCTGCTCTCTCCAAGACTTTAAACATGAATGAATGTTGGACTTTGTCAAATGCTTTTTCAGCATCTAAGGAGATGATCATGTGGTTTTTTTCTCCTTCAGTTTATTTATGTGATGGATCACATTGTTGGATTTCTGAACCACCCCTGCATGCCTGGGATGAAGCCTACTTGGTCATAGTGGATAATACCTTTGATGTGTTCTTGTATTCGGTTTGCAAGTATTTTTGCATCAATGTTCAAAAGGGAGATTGGCCTGAACTTCTCTTTCTTTGTTGGGTCTTTGAGAGGTTTAAGTACCAAGGTGATTGTGGCTTCATAGAATGAGTTTGGTTATATTCCTTCTGTTTCTATTTTGTGGAATAGTTTGTAGAGTATTGGGAGACTTTTGATGACGGCTTTTATTTCCTTAGGGGATATAGGACAATTTAATTGATTTACCTGGTCTTGATTCAGCTTTAGTGAGTGGAATCGACCAGGGAAATTGTCCATTTCATTTAGATTTTCCACTTTTGTAGCATAAAGGCTTTTGAAGTAAGACCTAATGATTGTTTGGATTTCTTCAGTGTCTGTTGTTATGTCCCCTTTTCATTTCTGATTTTCTTGATTTGGATAGTGTCTCTCTGCCTTTTAGTTAGTTTGGCTAAGTGTTTGTCTATCTTGTTGATTTTCTCAAAGAAGCAGCTCTTGGTTTCATTGATTCTTTGAATTGTTTTATTTGTTTCTAATTTATTGATTTCATCCTTGAGGGTGATTATTTCCATTCATCTACTACTCTTTGGTGTGTCTACTTCTTTTTTTCTAGGGATTTAAGGTAGTCCATTAAGTTGCTTGAATGATATGTTTCGAGTTTCTTCTTGAAGGCACTTAGAGCTATGAACTTTCCTCTCAATACTGCTTTCATTGTGTCCCATAAGTTTGGGTATGTTGTGCTTTCATTTTCATTGAATCCTTGGAAGACTAATTTCTTTCTGTATTTCTTCCCTAACAGAGCTGTCAGTTAGTAGCAAGTTGTTTAGTTTCCATGTATGTGTAGGCTTTTTGTTATTTCTGTTGTTGAGGTCCAGTTTTAATCCATGGTGATCAGATAGGATACAAGGGATTATTTCAATCTTCCTGTATCTGTGGAGGCTTGCTTTGTGACCAATTATATGGTCTATTTTGGAGAAGGTTCCAAGAGGTGCTGAGAAGAAAGTAAATTCTTTTGTGTTTGGGTGAAAGGTTCTGTAGATGTCTTTAGGTCCATTTTATTCATGACCTCTGTTAGAGACATTGTTTCTTTGTTTAATTTCTGTTTTGTTGAACTGTCTTTTGTTGAGAGTGGTGTGTTGAAGTCTCCCACTATTAATATGTGGGGATCTATGTGTGGTTTCAGTTTTATTAATGTTTCTTTTACAAATGTGGGTGCCCTTGTATTGGGGGCATAGCTATTTAGGATTGTGATATCTTCCTTGTGGAATTTTCCCTTGATGAGTATGAAGTGTCCTTCTCCATCCCGTTTGATTAATTTTGGTTGCAAGTTTATTTTATTAGATATTAGAATGCTATCCCTGTTTGCTTCTTGGGTCTATTTGCTTGGAGAAATGTCTTCCAGCCCTTTACTCTCAGGCAATGTCTATCTTTGTGACTTAGGTGTGTTTCTTGCATGCAACAGATTGTTGGGTCTTGTTTACGCATCCATTCTGTTAGTCTGTGTCTTTTTATTGGAGAATTGAGTCCATTGATGTTGAGAGTGATTAATGACCAGTGGCTGTTGGATCCTTTGATTTTGAAATTGGCTATGGTAGTGAGTTTGTGTGCTTGTCTGCTTTTTGTTTTGCTGTAAGTGAGGTTATTTATTTATTTTGTTTTCTTGAAAGTAGTTAGTTTTCTTGGGTTATATTTTTTCTTCTAGTATCTTCTGTAAAACTGTATTTGTATGTAGATATTGTTGAAATTTGTTTTTGTCATTGAATATCATGTTTTCTACTTCTATAAGGACTGAGAGTTTTGCTGGGTATAGTAGCCTAGGCTGACACCTGTGTTTTCTTAGGGTCTGCATGACATCCGTCCAGGTTCTTCTGGCTTTCATAGTCTCTGTTGAGAAGTCAGGTGTGATTCTGATGGGTTTGCCATTATATGTTACTTGGCCTTTTCCCTTGCAGCTTTTAGTATTTTATTCTTTGTTCTGTATAATTACTGTTTTGATTATTATGTGACAGGAGATTTTCTTTTCTAGTATAACTTATTAGGTGTTCTGTAGGCCTCTTGTGTTCTTATAGGCCTCTCCTTTAAGTTGGGGAAATTTTCTTCTATGATTTTGTTGAAAATATTTTCTGGGCCTTGGAGGAGGGAATCTTCTTTTTCCTCTATACCTATTATTCTTAGGTTTTGTCTTTTTATGTTGTATTGGATTTCTTGGATTGTTTGTGTCAGGAATTTCTTAGATTTATTGTTTTCTTTGATGGATACATCAATTTCTTCCATTGTATCTTCCACACCTTATATTCTTTCTTCCATCTCTTGTAGTCTGTTGGTTATGCTTACCTCTGTAGTTACTGTTTTCTTTCCTAGGTTTTCCCTCTACATGATTTCCTCTGTTTGTGTTTTCTCTAATTTTTCCAATTCTATCTTCAGATCTTAAAACATTTTGTTGATTTCCTTTACCTGTGTGATTGTATTTTCCTGCATTTCCTTCAATTCCTTCCCCTGTTTATTTGAACATTCTGTTGTTTCTTTTATTTTGTATCAGTGATTTAATCATTTCCTCTCTGAAAGCCACAAAACATTTGTCTGCATCATCCTGTATTTCTTTATGGATGGCCATAATCTGTTTTACTATATCTCCATCTAACTCTTTACGCATTTTAATTGCTTCCTCCAGTAACCTCTTCATAAGCATAGATGTAAGGTCATCTTCTTGAATTTCACTTATGTTAGGGTGTCCAGGGCTACTTGCTCCTGGGTAACTGGGTTCTGAAATGCCATATTTCTTTGCCTTTTGTTGGTTGTCTTTTTACACTGGCCTCTACCCATCTGGCTATCTCAGGTGTTGTCTCTTAATTTCTGGCTCCTGCTGCATCTTGGAGTGGGGAGAATCCCCTTGGCAGGGTTCCTCAGCTTTTTGGGTATGCTCAACTGAATGGTAGTGCATCTCAGGAACTGTCACAGTTCACCTCTGGTATATGTACCTATGCGGTAACTGTGGTGTTCAGGAAGACTCTCCTCTCATCAGAGAAGTCCTGGAGATGGCTGCCCTGCTGCTGGGCTTTTTCCTCTGAGTTTAGTGATCTGCAGTTGCTTTTCTTAAGGTATAGTTTTTGGGGTGTAGCCCTCTTGAAGAAACCAGGGAGTCCTGCAGTTTTGTCAGTTTAGCTAGGGATGACTACTTGCAACTTGGACCAGTAACTGAAGGCTGCTCTGATGGTTCTCAGGCTTTTGTAGGTCTGAGGTTGCAGCTGTGTGACCCTGTGCCCTAGCAGTAATCAATGGCAGGTGAGCAGGGCACTCATGCCTGCAGTAGAAGGCTAGATCCCAGAGCCTGGGTGAACCCAGAAAGTCTTCTGGAGCTGGGTGTCCTGAGTGATGAACCTGATGATCCCTCCGCTGTGAGGTTTCCTCCTGGCAGGGACACCCAGACTGTGTTTTGGGGATTACAATTCTTTCTTGGATGGGGTGTGGTATCCACAGACACAGGCACTTGCATGCCTCTGCCTTGCTGGTGATTGGGTACCTGGACGTCTGCTGAAACTGTAACTTTTCCCAAGAACTTTTCAGGGCTGGGCATGTCAGCTAAGTGCTCTCAGGTCAAATCTGCTGTTCCCCTCTCTGTCACCAGACAGAGAGACTCAGTCTCTGGAGCCCTGGGGCTCACTGTTCTTTTTGGAGCAGCTAGTCAGGTGTGCAGGCCGGACTCTGTGTCCCTGGCTTTGGGCTGGCACCTGGGCGTTCGCTGACCTGGTCTTTTTCCAGGGATTGTTTGGGTGACCTAAGGTCAGTCCTGATCATTTCCTGCATGGTGGGGTTTTCTCTCCACTGAAACTCCCAGTCTCTCGTGTTGTGAGGCCCGCAGTTCAGTCTGAGATAGTGATCAGAGCATGCAGGAGTGTGGCTATGTGCTGGAGACCAAGAGCCTGGTGGAACCGGGACCTCTTTTGCGATTTAGCTGGTAGAGCTGAAGCTGATTGAATCCCACCCCATGGGATATGCTCTCATCTGGGAAACAAGGTTTCTGGTGTTTTAGGACCGAGAGTTCTGTCTGCTGGTTACTGTGCAGATCCTGTTGCGCTGCTGGTCAGAGAGAGTGTCCTCCAGGCCCTGCCATCTTGGAACCCAGTGAGTGCTGCCTTCACTATATTTTAATGATGACTGTCATCTTAAAGAGAGGCCCATCATTTTTTAGATATAATAGCAAAGTAGCCTCTAATTGGTCTTACTCTTCCAATGTCGGCTCTATGAACTGTTTTCAACCAGCACTTAAAATGTTATTACTATCTCAGACTATGACAATCACCTGCAAACCAACCCTCAGATCAACTCTTAACTCTTTTCTAGTGAAAATTAGCTCCTCCCTGCAATGCCTGAAAACATGTTGGGGTCTCTCTTGAAACCTGAAGATCCTATGCCCTTTCAGTACAGATTTGGTTGTCTCTTCATATTTTGTTGCTTTTTGTGGGCTGGTAGAGGAGGGTGAGATTTTTGCTAGTAATCCTCTTTTTGGCTTACTTCTACATAGCCATAATATTTATAATCCATGATTACCGAAACATCTCAAGAAAACTTTGCTGCACACTCTAGTCAATGTTTGCAAAGCAATTCTTAATGATTATTTCTTACTTTGCTCATTTGAAGTTTCTTTTTTAAGCATTTATTGAGTTATGGATTAACTCAACATGAAGTATTAATGTTTTTGAAACACATAAAAAGCACTATGAGGATAAAGACTATGCTTCTTTAAGCCATCATCATTTGCTAATAATGAATTTTCCAAGTGAAAAATTTGTAAGCACTGTTATTATTTGAAAAGCCACCCACTAAATTATTTTTCACATAAAATAAAGTCAAGGTGCTAAACTTGTGTTGCAGAAAATAGTCATTTAATTCAAAACTATGTTAAAATTCTTTCATATTAACTTGTCTAGTATTCCCTCATCTTGAAATACACCATAAAATAGTTGTATATAATGGAGTAATGGCAATGATATTTTTGAACTTATATTTAGACTACTTAAATTAATAAAGCAAAATATTCTAAAAGGTACCTAAATAGTACTTGCATATGAAATACTTATAACTTAAAATGATGCTATTCTTATAGGTTAATACATGAAAGCAAAAATGGCTTACATGAGTAATTGAATAAAAATGACATTATACTCTATTAGCTCAGGCACCACAGAATAATCTGAAAATGAGGCTCACAGTAAAATGTGAAATATTTTTTCATCAGAAATAAAAAGTTATTGAAAGCAGACTTAAAGTGCAAAGGAAAATCAAAAGGACTATGAAAATATGTATAACACAGATGAAGGAAAGAGGAGGGATAGCAAGTTAGATTACTTTGAGGAAAATAAGGTATTGATGCTGTCTTAATGGTGGCAAAGCTAGCAGTAACAAGCAAGTTCATCATCTTCAAATATCTTTATCATGACTGCATACTCGAGATTTTATTTTAAGAAAAAATGATTGAAATAATTGTAGATCAACAATAGCATATATGCTGAGTCCTGGCAGAGGACTTCTGTATAAAGTTTCAAGGAAAAAAAATCTAGGAATATATAGGATAAAAACACTAAAATCTGTACACCTAAAGAAACTAAGCAAGAAGGAGGACCCTGGGTAGGATGATCAATCCTCATTCAGAAAGGCAAATGGGATGGACATCAGAAGAGGAAGAAAACAGGGAACAGGAAAGGAGCCTACCACAGAGGCATCTGAAAGACTCTACCCAGCAGGGTGTCAAAGCAGCAGCTGAGACTCATAGCCAAACATTGAGAAGAGTGCAGGGAATCTTACAAAAGAAGGGGGAGACAGAAAGACCTGGAGGGGACAGGAGCCCCACAAGGAGAGCAATAAAACCAAGAAATGTGGGCCCAGGAGGTCTTTTCTGAGACTGATACTCTAACCGAGAACCATGCATGGAGATAACCTAGAACCCCTGCACAGATGTAGCCCATGGCAGGTCAGTGTCCAAGTGGGTGCCCTAGTAACAGGAACAGGGGCTGTGTCTGACATGAACTCAGTGGTTGGTTCTTTGATCTCCTCCCCCTGGGGGGTTCAGCCTTGCCAGGCCATAGAGGAAGACAATGCAGCCAGTCCTGATGAGACCTGATAGGCTAGGGTCAGAGAGAAGGGGAGGAGGACCTTCTCTATCACTGAACTTGGGGAGGGACATGGGAGGTGATGAGGCAGTGGGGGTGAGGTTGGGAGTGGATGAGGAGGGCGCTACAGCTGGGATACAAAGTAAATAAAGTATAATTAATAATAATTAATTAAGAATGATGTAAAGAATATTTATAAAATATATAAAAATAAATAAATAAATTGCAAAAACATCTAGGAAAACAAAGGATAGTTTGAAAAATAAAGTTTGTGAGATCTCAGACGTACTAGGTACTTGAAATTTGACAGTTTTCACAGGCTTATCCTCTACATGCAGGTCTCAGCTGGACTCTGAGCATTTAATATGATTTAGAAAAGGAAGCCATATGCAAGAAGAGGGAGATAGGCAGACCTGGAGGGGACAGACCTCCACAAGGAGAACAACAGAAGTAAAAAATCTGGGCACAGGGGGGCCCTGCAGAGACTAATACTCCAACCAAGGAGCATGCATGGAGAAGATCTAGAATCCCTGTTTAGAGAAAGCCTATAGTTTTCTCAGCTTCCAAGTGGGTCCCTAGTAAGGGTACAGGGACTGTCTCTGACATGAACTCAGTGGCTAGCTCTTTGATCACCTCCCTTTGTGTGAGGAGAAGCCTTACCAGGACAGAGGAAGATGATGAAACCAGCCTTCATGAGACCTGATAGGTTAGGGTCAGATAGAAGGGGAAGGAGGTCCTCTCCTATCAGGGGTCAAGGGAAGGTCCATATAGAGACAAGAGGATGGAGATGAGGGAGAGGGCTTCAGCAGGGATACAAAGTAAATAAATTGTAATAAATAAATAAAATTAAAAAACACTAAAAAATAAATTAATTAAATTAAACCAAAACAGGAACGGAAGCCACATTGTCTTCCTGCCAGTGCTAACCAACACAGTGAACATGGGTGTGGCTGAGTGTTCTGATGAGAACCGAGAGACTGTCTAAATTCACGTATCCCTAGAGGCACGCGTATCCGCACCCCTGGAATGCTGCAGACATGCCACTTTATTTACCACAAGAATCTGTCGTCATAGGAAGCCAACCTGACCCAGCAAAGAGACTGTTAGCACACAACCCAAGCAGCTATGCTACATGAGAACAAGAAATTTCAAGCAGCAAAGCTTTCCATGTGAAGCGTAAACAGTGTAAGGTTATAACTAAAGATAGTTATTTAAAATTTATTAAATCTTCAATTTATCTATTTAATATTTATGTTTTTTTTTTCTTTTTAAAAGTTACATAATCATACAAAAACCAGAAAACAATTAATCTTTCCAAAAAATTAAACACACACACACACTATAGAATACACAGCTAAATGTAATGACTGTGATGTTTAACCTTGTCTGTCTCTTTGATATGATGTACCCTCAACTAAGAGAAAGACTTCTGGGTGAGTCTGTAGGGGACTCACATGGCTGACTGAGAAGAGAAGACCCTTTCTCAGAGTAGATGGTTTCTTCTATGTTGCAGGTCTATATAAAAGGAAGTCCAATTCAAGTTTTCAATACTTATTTACTCATTGTAATTTTTGTCACATCTAGCCCAATATCTTTCCCCTACTCCAACCTTTTCCATAACTCTCCCAAATTCATAAATGCCTTTAGATTTTTCTTAAACATAATCACACATGCATATAAATACATCCACTGATTCTGTTCATTGTTTTTCAGATGTGCTGCAGTTGCTCGTGTGCATGAAAAGGCATGTAGGTGTGTGTTTATATAAAGCTTGGATGCTTCTTCGGCAATGGCCTGCAGTGTCAATATCACTCAGTGCAAAAACGTCATTCTCCTACTCAAAATGACAAAAAGCATTAATGATACGAATTAAAGATGTTTCGGTGTCATGAATAATCATTTACACATTACTCTTTGCTATTCTTTTATATGTTCCAGGAGTAAGGTATGGTTTTCATTCATTTCATTATTCTCAGTAACCATGGCTCATTGAACCATTATGTTTCTCTTCAGTGTATGAATATTTCACTAAATGGATGAGTAGATGGTAGATGAGTTAAGAAATAAAGTAACATGATGTGAAAATAAAAAGTTACAAGAAAAAAGTAATCTTAACTTCTTGCTTGCCTCTTGCAGATAAATTCAGCTGACAGCTGACTTTCCTGCCACCCTCTGCTGATACAAGGCTGACCGGTTTTTCATTGTGTTCTGAAGAGCACCACCTTCTCTGATTGATTCTTGATCTTTGTTTTTGTGGTTACTTGACTTTAAACCTCTGCAGCATGTAGAAAATCCTTGTTAGACTATGCAGACACTATTGTACATGCCATTCCTGAAAATCTTTTCTCAGATTAATATATTTATTCTATTATCTTTTTCTTAAAACTATGTATTATCTTAATGATGTTCCTTTAGAGAACCCTGATGATGACTAAAATTAATAAATGATTTTATCTGAGCATAAACTTAGTCATTTTTTTCTTTAGTCAAAACATTTGAATCAGAAGAATAAACTTCTGTGATAGCCCAGGTTGTTCCTGAATTTTCTTCAGACACAGAAGGTATGATATAATCAAAAGAGATATGAATTACAAGTGTTTACTGTACTAAAATAAACAGCATATTTGAAAATTTGGATGTTCTGTAAAATACAATTGTAAGCCTTAGAAGGTAAAGAAACTTGACAAAGAAAATTCCAAATGTCATTATTCTGGAGCAGTCACCACCGTTGGCATTTTACTTTTAAAATATAGTATTATTAGTGCATTAAGTATAGAAATTATTTTTAGTGCCAATGGAGCAATTACTAAAACTTTTATTATATCATGCAGTATGCTTATCTTGCATTCTATATACATTTTTAATTTCCATGTTTATGTTCTATTCAGTATTTTTATGAGAACAATGTGGTGAATAAATCATATAGCTTTGTTTTTATCCAATCAGCAACAATGTGGATGACATGAAATGCTGACTCTGACTGAAGTTGATTTAATTAGGTAAGAATCAGTGCTTAGAAATTTTAATAAGTACTGCTGTGCAATTAAGATTTTGATTAGTAAAAAGTGAGAGAAGCTACAAGAGAGGGTACATTAAATAATCTATACATGATTTTGTTAAAATAAATATAATTGCTAAACGCTTTTATAAAAAAATTTTAAAACATAATTTTATTTTACAGTTGGTGATTTTATTAGCTTGTAATTTGACTCTGTCCTCTGCTTTTGAGACACAGTCTCCTCTTACTACAGCCCAGGCTGTCCTGGAACTCATAACAGCAGAGCAGTCCATACTTCTCAGCCTCAGTGTTAGAAATACAGGTAAGAGCCACCATATCCATCTATAATAAATTTTAAATAGATGGAAAAATTGCAGTTCTATGAGCTTTTCTTCATCTCTAATTCAATATACATTTTAAGAGTTTGTCAGATAATATGATACGCTAAGTACTGAGAAATAAAAAATATGATTGGAATAGACTGCCATGTCCCACCTGGTTTGGGTACTAAAACCTTGGATAGGAGCAATAAGCAAATTACAGCTTCATAATGTCAAAACCACTCCTGAACAGACCTAAAATGAGGTTGTGTCAAGTATGGTT
Source organism: Pachyuromys duprasi (assembly GCA_028658305.1). NCBI lineage: Eukaryota > Metazoa > Chordata > Mammalia > Rodentia > Muridae > Pachyuromys > Pachyuromys duprasi. The sequence continues at coordinate 26,127,993 of CM053743.1, forward strand.
GTCTATCCATCACCACTAAGAACCTCAGAACACATATTAGATAAAACAAAGGGCAGGAGCTAGCTAGTCTTAAGACCAAGTCTCTGGAGTTTATCAGTCTCAGACTGTGAATGCAGTATCTACTGTCCAGAAGACAGTAGCTGCAGTTACGAGGCTTTACACACACTGCTTAGGCTTCTACAAGCCCTCCTACTCAGACTCCCAAGGAAATCTATGGCATCCCTTTTGAGACTGGCCCATATAGATTATGGTTTTGCCAATTTACAATAGACCAGTTGCTTTCAGGGTTGTTGACAGGCAATTCAGATGTAAAAATACACATTCACCCAGAACTTCTCTAACTCTGGGTTTCCTCCAATCCCTGCTATACATGTATTTCACACCCACAGTGTTCAGGTCTAAGGAGCTTGGGAAGATGAAAACACAAACAGGTAATACTGTTTCACTTGGTGGTCTGTCTTACAATGTCATAAGACATACAGGGGCCAAATTCATAGAGATGTACTGTTAAACTTGGGATGGTAAGTACATTTTGTTTTACATGATATATTTAAATAAATAAATTACAATTAGTAAGAACATCAGCCGGCTGCCCAGCCTATTTTCCCTACCACAATCAATCTGTTAATGAATAAGCACTATTCAAAATGTCACAGTCCTTGGAGATGATTCCATTTTGTTCAGTTATTACAGTTCCTGAAGACACTTTGACTTGAAGGCCCACTTCATTGAAATAGAAAAGACATTTTGCACTATAAATGCAGTTGTGCTAGGATGATGGAGCAGATGAACATCGAAAAAGGAGTTAAAAAGAGACGTAAAGGAAAGAAAAAGAGGAAGAGAAGAGGAGGTAGAATAGGAGAATAAAGGGAAGGATAAGGACGAGGAGCAGGAGAGGGTTGGAGTTAGGGAATTAAAGTCATATTCAAAGGAGATAGATAGAATGGTATCTTTGGGCTGTTGATTTCTGGGGTGTTTTTTTTTTGATGTGAAAAAGCTGTATATAGTGTTTAAACAGTGTTTAGCTGTATGTAGTGTGTAAACAGTGTTTAGCTTCACTGTAAAGTGTGAAGCAAAATAGTAATTAGATATGGTTTGACTGTTCTATGAGAAAGGGATAGTACTGTTGCTACATGACCTGGCTAGAAAATGTGGTTGAATATGGTGAAAGAATTATTGACATTGGAGAATTAAAGAGAAAATGAAGGAAAATACTGAAGGAACAATTAAAGAGAGAAAGCTTGAGAGAGTTACCTGTTCCTGGAGATGAAAGTATGGAGAGAATAGTAAAGATGAATCTCTTCCAACTCAAGTCCATTCTGTGCAAAGCAAATAGAAAAGGAATTATTGTTAGAACAGATAATTTTTATCTGTTATCTCGTAATTTTAGATCATTACTCTGTCTGCAACTGCAGATGTTTGTAAATCATTTAATAATAAATTCATGCATATTTTTATCAGTATTTGACTTCAAAGGGTTTTTATTTAGTTCTAGGCACAACATTTGTTTTATAAAACAACATGGCTAGTATAATTTCAGTAGAACTGTATAATCGTTCTACTGAACTGAAATTGTCCAGTTTTCTTACACTATTTAAATTAAGTATGAGCCATATGAAAAACACATTACTGGTTACATATAGAAAATAATAAGATGCTTTTGATCATATTTTATGATTTCTCTGAAATCATCCTGAATATTTTCTACTATTTAGACGAAAAGGAAGAGTAACGAAATATCACTATAAAATACATAAATAGCAATGGTCATTATATCATTTTAACTGTTTCTTTATCAGGCAATTTATACATATCTTTTTTATAAAACTACAATGATCATAAATGTTCACACCATCCTTTGTGTGTATAATACACAAATGACATTATCTCATTTAAAGTTGTAATAATGAAATTTATTTTGCTAACCAGAAAACAAGATTAGCTAGTAGTTGATAAGATATTTAACTGTATGTTGATTTCTAGGGGTATATTCCAGCTTTCTATTTTGAAACATGTATTTCATTTTCAAATATGAACAACAGTAACATTATAGCTTCTATATATTATGCACAATTTAGGATTGTTATGCATTCTACACTAGTAAACTTACTTCATCTTATTTTTATCAGTCAATAGCTTAAAAGGTTCTTAAAATAATAAAACAAAGGACATTTTAAACAAAAATTACCATTTTTGACCTTGAAGAAATTCTTATATTTTAAGTCATTTCAGGGTTAGATACAGATATTATGACCTCATTTCACTAAGTGATACAGCATTTGTTTGATAAAAACACTCCCAAACCAGGCATGAGAGCTCATAGCAGAAATCCCAGCACATGAGAGGCTGATGGAAGCATGACCAAAAGAAGCTAAGCAAAAATGGACCCTGGATAAGATACTAAACCCTCATTCAGAAAGGCAAACTGGATAGACTTCTGAAGGGAAAATAAACAGGGAACAGGACAGGGCCTCTGAACGGCTCTACCCAGAAGAGTATCGAAGCAGCAGCTGAGACTCATGGCCGAACTTTGGGCAGAGTGCAAGGAATCTTATGAAAGAAGGGGGAGAACAAAAGACCTGGAGAGGACAGGAGTTCCACAAGGAGAGCAACAGAACCAAAAAACATGGGCACAGGTGTCTTTTCAGCACATGTTATTCTGTACACTACTATTCCAGTGTGGACAAGATATTATTCATCTCTCTAATCGCACACCTTGAAAGACAAAACCTGACCTTAAAAATAACCCATCAGTATTTGTAATAATGTCCCAACAAAATCAGATCTTCAAATATAGTATGCACAATATGTTATGGGGAAGGGCAAAGAATCATATGTGAGCTCTTATGGGCCCTGATAGATGACTCAGCAGATTTAAGTGCATATTCTTCTTGTGTACGACTACAATTATTTTTCCCAGCAAAACTCCTCTAACTCTGGCTTCTTGGAGTCTGTTACTTCTTCTGGGCCATGTGGTACTCTGGTCATGTGCTCACAAACACATAGAGACATAATTCAAATATATTTAGACATAATTTAAAAGCTAAACTAAAGTGATAAAAAAAACCCTCATGTTAAATTGTTTCTATATATTACTATCGTGCTACAAATTTCAATTATTTTAAGGAGTGAACTAATGACTTGCTGGAGAGAAGGAGCAGCAGTTAAGAGCATTTCCTGCTCTTGGAAAAGACCTCCCTTTGGTTCTAATCATCCACCTCAAGGTATTTACTCTTGCCAATAATTCCACTTGCACAAGATCAAAACCTCTTCCGGCACTCATGGCACCTTCTGTACTTCACATGCACCCAAGCAGTCATACATACATACACATAAATATAAAACTAAGTTAATGAAATGAACCCAAATGAATTTGTTTTGTAAATAGAGAATAATTGACTTTTGTTGTTGTTGAAAATAAACAATAAGTACCAGATAATGATGCTCCTTTACAAAACATATTTACAATTTATTATAAAAATATTTCATTAGAGAAATATTCCAGTTTATAACCGACTCTTTTCATCTCTTGTCAGTATGATTATAAATTTTATTAATTTGCTGTTGTCAAGTATATAATGAGGCATTGTTAAGTGAATTAGCAATATTATAAATCAACTCAGAAAAAAATTAATGCAATTTACATTCAAAATTGTTTCATTTGTGGGTTGCCTGTAGAGAGGAGATGGGGGAGGGAGGCTAGCATGGACTTTATTTCTTGCATTTAGATCACATCTTGCTAGCAGGACCGCCTTGCCTGGCCTGAGTTGAGGATATTCTTAGTACTGATGTTACTTGATTGCTGGGGAGAGTTGATATGGGAGAGAGATTCTCCTCTTTTCTGGGAGGAAGGGAGAAGGGAAGACAGAAGGAGGGTGAGAAGGGGCTGGGAGGATAGGAGGGAGGGAAGGGACACCCTTGGGATGTAAATTAAATAAACATAAATATTTTTTTAATTACTTCATTTATATAAGACAAAAAATTAACTGCAAAATGTATGTTTCTATTTCCCCATGTTTTAAATTTAAACAATTTTCATAGATTAATATATACAATTTTCAACACTGAAAATTCAACACTTCTATCATTTTTTCCTTCTATGATCATGATTGTTATTATTGATATCGTAATAATTACTGGGTGGTTTACTACATCATATTTTACAGTTTGAGATCACTTTATATAAACTGTAAGAAGAGTGAGTGTATTGTGGTCTTTCTAATCTTTTCATCAGTGTGTGGTGTGTGTGTGTGTGTGTGTGTGTGTATGTATTGGGAATTGACATGCACATAGAAGTCAGAGGGTGATTTGTAAGCTAAGTTTTCTCCTTCTACCATGTAGATCCTGGGGTCCTAATTCAGATCACTGGGCTTTATTGTAAGTTTCTTTACTCACAGAGTCATCTCACTTGGCCCAAGAATATAATGAATATTTTATATGCATTTACTAATCATGGTGTTTCTCATAATTTCAGCTCTTTTTCAAACTTATAATTGTTCCTGGCAAATTTTTCTAATCACAGTGAATATGCACACTCATGTGTGTGTGTGTGTATTTCTCATTTATATCAGGCATTATTCAAATGTCCTCTAGTTGCTGTCTGCCAGTTTTGTCCCATTGAAAGTTCAATGTATCCTATTGGCCACATTTGTAAGCGATACCAAGTGAAACTCATCATACAACTGTCTTCATGAATATGCAATGATCTTAACTGTAGAGAGATTTAAAATGTGTTATCTAATACTTTCAACGTTATTATTAACCCTATAAGGTATCCGTCTGCTAAAGTAAAATATATATAAATGTGAACCAGTATGTAATAGGTTTGAAGGTTACTGAATCCAGAACTGGGAGATAATAAAAGCACTCTCTTCTGCATTGGAATTCCAGATAAGAACGCCCATAAGTAGCAGAGATAAAAAGAGAAAGTTAGAAATATTTCAAATGCAAAAGGCGATGCGCTACTCTGCAGCAATTTTCAATTGTGTTATATATAGAAATCAGATCAGCCATTGTTTTCGAGCCTGCTAAATAAAACTAGCCTGCTGGAATGGCATGCGACTTGCTTGACCTCTCAGGGCATCCACAGCAGTATTTAACTGGTGCAAAGGGAGCACTCTTGCAAGTGTCTCCTGTTTACATGCCACACGCCCCTGCTACTTCACACAATGTTCAAAAGGCACAAGTCCCTGGAACGCAAGAGGGAATTTCTATTCCAGGGACTTCCACAGTCCACCATGAGGAATAATACAAGAAATTTCCACTCCTTGTCACAACTTGTACTCTCAGCAGGCCCGCTAAAAACAACTCCAGCAGTCAAACGTTCAAAAACGACTCACTTTGAGATTGAAATACTGGATGCTCATACAAGAAAACAGATATGTATTCTGGATAAGGTAAGGTTTGTTTATCTTTTTAAATGTTTCTTGTTAGGCTCAAAATTACTGATTTTTCTATTTGATGACAGGACTTTGCTAAGTGTATTTCTAAATTTCAAACTTAATTCTTGAATGAAAAAGATGCTTTATATACTGTACCAAGAAGAAATAGTTGCTGCATTCTCATGCTCAACTTAAAATAATCATTTTAACTGATATGATTTACCTTGCATTTCCTGTTATATTGCCTACAAACCAGAAGCAAAAATATTTTAAACAAAACTCAGATTGCATGAAATATTTTCCTTTAATGCTTTTTAAGCAATAAAATGTACATCATTTTAGGACTGTTTGTATAAAAGAGGAAGTAAAAACCCATGAAAGTTAACACTATTTAGTAATATCTCAAATGTAGGCATTTTAGCATATTGTTTGCGGTTGTTTATTTTTCTGAAGGTTTCACCTTTTAAAGAACATTCTTTACATTCTAAAAGAGTATGGCTTATTCATGTCTCACATCTCTGCATCTGCATAACCAGATGTTTGAAGAAGAATGTTACAATCTGAGTATCACAGATTAGCAAATTTAAGAATGAACACATATGTGCTCATTGAGGTGTAAGTTCATGTATCATATAGCAACATATTTTTCATAAATTTCAAAAGACAAAAACTTCATTACAACAGAAATATTTTCAAAATAATTTATTTATGTGGTTCCATGGTAACACTGTTGTTTGTTGTTTGTCTAAACAAACTGTACAATCACTTATTGTATTTAACCATGCTGCAAGTGAGCTGCTAGAGAAGAAGACTGCTCACTGCTCTTCGTAACTGTCAAAAATACTATTTATTTTCAAATTGTCCTAGGATTGGTAGCTTCCTAGCTGAACAAAATGATTTCCTTTTAGGCACAAAATAAATATTAAAATGTTATATTTTAATAAGGTCACGAGTAACACAAAGGAGACTCCAATAATCTATTCCTATATGATTGAAGATCGTAAACACTTACATTTCTGTAAGGGAGAAATGTGTTTTAGCTTAAAGAAAATTTGATATATAGATTTTATATAATTTCTGTTTAATATTAAAAACGTTTTCTTTGATTTTTGAAACAATGTTTTCAAGAATAAGAAAACTGTTAAAACTTTAAATCTCAGCCAGACAGAGCTGGCAATTGCGATATTTTATTATAAAAAGTCTCACTGCATAAAAAGTGCACTAGTGACAAAAGTAATGAACAAAAGGGCAGGGGAAAACTTACAAATTGTTACCTTAAAATGATAAAAAATGTAAAATGTAAATTGCTAAGTATTGTTCTCATGCCTGATATTTTCTTTGAAGAAACGAGAATAAACTTCACTTACTTAGATATAAATTAAATTGGAAGAAAACGAGAAACTTGCTCTCTTAGGAATTTCACACATCAACTGTAAAAATCCTAGGACTTGCCTTTGGAGTGGTAAAATTTCACAGGGATCAACCCCATATTCACTTTGGATTCCTCACCACCCTATATCTACTTTCTTTCATTCATTCACCCCCTTTTCTTTACACCTGTTGTTCCACTGTTCTTTTATTTTTTTTCTTACTGAAAATTCGACCCAGATCACAGCACATGTTATGCCAGTCACCTACTATAAGCTATCACACCTGTACATGCTATAAGAGTTTGAGTGATTAAATTAAATCTCATTTTATTTTATTTTTTGTTTTATGGTTTGTTTATTTGTTTGTTTTGCTTTATGTCAAAATTTGGTTCCATAATTCATGAAAAAGAGATATGGATAAATGTGCATTTTTGGTTGTCCTTTAACGGTTTGAAATAGTTTGAATTTTTAGTTATTGCACACTGATTTTGTCCGTGGTGGTCTTTCTCCTTGGGGTAAGTATGAAGTGCTGCATTTCTCTCAGGACTTGCTTTGAGTGTTCATGTTGTCACCCTCTGTGTTCCTCTCCTCTTCCTCTCTCCATGCCCACCTCACCTGGGCCTTTATCTTCCACACTTTTCAGAACTGGAACTTGCAGAGTCATCAGTGCAGCTGTCCAAAGACTGCTGAATGCCATCCTCACGACCATGCTGTTACAATGGGTCTGCAGCATTTTCTGTCATTAATCAAGTAGAAGTCTTCTCAAGACATTCGTGTTGAATTCCACAAAGATTTTTTTTGTAGTATTTCTTTGGTGATTAAAAAAATATATATATCTCTGCTGATTCATCATCATCCAACTCATTGTTATTTATGATCAAACCTATCATTTGTCTGTTTATCATCATCATCATCACTTCACCAATATCTTCTATATATCTGTTTCTTTTATAGACATGCCTAATTTAGCCTATCTGAAGCTGATAATATATGGGACATCTTAAGATAGTGATTTAAACATAATGTGAACTATTTTTAATTGCACTCATTATTTGGATAGGCAATATTGGTCCATATAAACTCTAAGAAAAAAGTCTAACAAATTTAGTTCTATTACTTTGTTTCTGACTTGACATGATATTTGATATCTTTAGTTTAAAATAGTATTATCAAATAACATGAGCAGACTCTCTCTAGATCTTGCACTAATTAGCCTCCCTAGAGATCTCCAAGTAAATAAATGGAAACTACCCTTCAAATAACTCTCCAGATACTCATGGGAGTCGTGATTCATCTCTTAATCTTACACCCCACACAATCCATCTTCTTGACAATACCTTCAAAGTATATCCAGACTCTGACAGATCCCTGCCACTTCCACTGCCAGCTTGCTTATATCTTCACCCTTCATTTGTCATTATCACCTACAGTGTATTCCCTACATGGCAACCAGAGGTAGCTGTTAAATTGTGTCAGATAATACACTCCGCCTGGCAACTAGTCTATGCATTCTTTTTCGTTTTCACTGTCACATTTTCCCACAGGCTGTTTCTAAAGTTGAAACTTCAATACAAACCAAAATTTCTCCTTTCCCCCAATTTTCTACAGATGTTACTATATGACACCATTTTTCCATTTATTATTTGGTTTGACAATAGTATGTTGGATTCACAAACTGAGAGGTTTTATTGTTTCTTTCACTTCTGAATCTTCAACATTTAAATCATCACTTGGCACACTTCTAAGCAATATGTCATTAGGTAATGACTCTCACTGAAATAGAGAGCATGGATATTGCTATCTTGTTCTAAAGTGACAGTTTTTAATTGGAACAGTATAAATAAAGGATGCACATTTTGCTATTTTCTAGCTATATTTAAAGCAAATGTAAATCTATTCCCATACAAACACATTTCTTCACATCATTCTATCAAAGGTTTCTCTTTGTTTTCCCCAAAGATGGTTGGATAAATTTATATTTAAATTAATATATAATTAATCAGTAGACAGCTTTATTCTGATCGCAAAGCCTGTCATAATCCTCATGAACCATCTAGAGATGTTTACGTAACTTTTTTTAATGAATGACTAAGATGATAAATAGTTAATGATGATACAAAGAAGAATTTTAAAAAATACATTGTTAAGTGGCATTCCTAAGACATTTACTGGAACATCAAATATAAGAGACTGTATATAAATGTATTTTAAGGAAATGGTGAATTATTAACACTTAGCTCCTATGGTTGTCTCCTTTATCTAAAAATGCCAGAAACTTATCTACTGCTAAGTCACTTATTCAAGAGCAGAGCAAGGACATAAAGCACAGCGAATGATAGATGGTCTAGTATCTTCCCATTCTGTTTTGTTTGATCTTTATTCAAAAGAGAAGAGGGTCCTTCCTTTTCTTTTATTCTGTTTCTGTCCTTAGCTTCAACAAAATCTTTCTGAAGATTTCATAGAAGCACTAACACTGCTCCATTGGTTCACATGTGACCTACTGTTAGAGAACCATGGAGATAATAATGGAATTAGATTGCCTTACAAAGAACGTCTTTAAATAGTTTATCCAAAATTCTCAAAATTCTTAACTGTGAATAGTGTCACTTTAAATGATAATCTTTTTTATATTAATTGCAGTTTATTCACTTTGTATCTCAGCTGTAGTCCTCTTTCCCATTCCCTCCCAATCTCACCCTTCCTCTCTCATCTCCTCCCTGCCCCTCTCTAAGTCCACTGATAGGGGAGGTCATCCTCCTCTTCCATCTAACCCTAGTCTCATCAGGACTGGTTGCACTGTCTTCCTTTGTGGTCTGATAAGGCTGCTTGCCCCTCAGGGAGAGGTAATCAAAGAGCCAGCCACTGAGTTCATGTCAGAGACAGTTCCTGTTCCCATTACTAGGGAACACACTTAGACACTGAGCTTCCATGGGCTACATCTGTGCAGGAGTTCTAGGTTATATTCATGATGGTTCTTGGTTCGAGTTTCAGTCTCAAAAAAGACCCCTGGGCCAGATATTTTGCTCTCATTGTGGATCTCCTGTCCTCTCCAGGTCTTTTATCTTTCCCTTCTTTCAAAGATTCCCTGCACTTTGGCTATGAGTCTCAGCATCTGCTTTGATACCCTGCTGGGTAGAGTCTTTCAGAGGCCCTCTGTGGTAGGCTCCTAACCTGTTCCCTGTTTTCTCCCTCTTCCGATGTCCACCCTGTTTGACTTTCTTAGTGAGGATTGATCATCTTACCCAGAGTCCTCCTTATTGCTTAGCTTTTTTAGGTGTACAAATTTTAGTATGTTTATCCTATATTATATGTCTAATATCTACTTATTAGTAACTATATATCATGTATATCTTTCTGCTTCTGGGATACCTCATTGAGGATGATCTTTTCTAGATCCCACCATTTGCATGCAAATTTCATGATTTCCTTTTTTTAATTGCTGAGTGTGTAATTCCAGTGTGTAAATGCACTACAATTTCTGTATCCATTCCTCCATTGAGGGACATCTGGTTGTTTCCAGATTCTGGCTATTACAAATAAGGCTGCTAAGAACATGGTTGAACAAATGTCCTTCTTGTGTACTTGAGAATATTTTGGATACATGCCTAGGAGTGGTGTAGCTGGATCTTGAGGAAGCCCTATTCCTAATTGTCTGAGATTCATTTCTAGAGTGGTTGTACAAGTTTACATTCCCACCAGCAATGGAGGAGGGTTCTCCTTTCTCCGTGTTCTCTCCAGCATGTATTGTCACTTGAATTTTGGATTTTAGCATTCTGATGGATGTAAGGTGAAATCTCAGAGTTGTCTTGGTTTGCATTTCCCTGATGACTAAAGATGTTGAATATTTCTTTGTTTCTCTGCCATTCAATATTCCTCCATATAGATTTCTGTGTTTAGCTCTGTACCTCATTTTTAATTGGATTCCTTGATTTGTTGCTTTTTAACTTCTATAATCTTAATTTAATATGCTCCAAACTGGAATTGGCATTTTCCTTACATTGACTTCTGGCTTTCTTCCCTCAGAATTTCATATTTATACCACTAACACGTTTTTGTGTCTTTTCTTTTATTTTTTTTTTCTTTTCTCTTTTTACCAGTACCCCCTAAGCTCCTCCATCTTTCTTCCATACTCAACCTCTCTGTTCTTTTCTGAGTCCTCTCCCCTTTATTTTCTATGTTATTGAATGAATGATGCAACTTGCTGCTTCTGACTATTTAATTCAGATATATCAGAAAGTTATTAGAAATGAGAGAGTGTTTTTTTGGTTATTGTCAAACATATCTTATTCCTAAAAATCAAATATTACAATTTACCCTTTATAATATAGAAAACACTAATATAGGCATTTCCCCTACTATTTGAGGCAGATGAAGAGCCTTATATATTTTTACATACATGAAATAAAAGAGCATTGTTCAAAATGTAAACATGAATAAAACATAAGCCTTAAATCAATATAAAAATAAATTCAGACTTAATAGTCTTTCAATTTATTTTATTGAAAATAGATTCCTCTCTGAAATAGTACATCCTGACCACATTTTCCCTTCTCTCCACTCCTCCCCGCCCATCTCCGATGTCTGAGCTCCCTGACATCCATACCATTTTCCTTTAGAAAAGAGCAGGCCTCCAAGAGACAAACACCAGACAAGACAAAGCAAGATATAACAAGGCAAGGCAAAAGCCCTCAAACTGGACAAGGAAAACCAATAGCACAAAACTTTGATAAATGTATGCACTGTGGAATAGTATAGGGTAACTGGCATATCTATTACTACAAATACCAATTACAGGTTTTTGTGGAGAGCATTTAAAAAATCCTCTTATAGTAATTTTTAATTTCTGGTGCTTTATTATAAAGTATATTCAGCTTGACCTGGAAAACCTGTTAGAATTTGCTAAAAGTGACAACTATTTTTAATTAAATTTTTATTTTTTTACATTAATTATATTTTATTCGATTTTTATCCCAGTTGTAGCACCCTCCCCCCTTCCCTCCTAAACCCTCATCTCCTCCATGTCCCTCTCCAAGTCCACTGATAGAGAAGTCCTCATTCCCTTCCATCTGACCCTAGCTTCTCAGGTCTCATCAGGACTGGCTGCATTGTGGCCAGTCCATTGTGGCTCCTCTGTGGCCTGGTAAGACTGCTCCTCCCTCAGGGTGATCAAAGAGTCAGCCACTGAGTTCATGTCAGAGACAGTCCCTCTTCCCCTTACTAGGGAACCCACTTGGATACTGAGCTGCCATGGGGTACATCTGAGCAGGGGACAACTATTTAAAATCAATTTTAAACCTAAAGACCAACCAATATCTTCTTTCTCTGTCAACCCATTCCCCACAGGAGCCATCTTCATTAGTTTAGTTATTATACAAGTTTATTATTGTGAGCACTTAATTAAATTATGTCTGCATTTGCATTTAAATATATTATCACAGAAGAAAAACATTTTTATGATTAAACTATGTATTGGCTATTATTATCTTCTAATATCTTTTACACACACAAGTGAAGCAGGCTACCCCAGTCTACCTCCTCAGCAGGTTTTCAAAACCTCTCTGTATTGACAAGCAGGGTAGTGATAACTGATTACCTTTTTATAAGTAGATAATTTCTGCAATAAGTGTTTAATTGAACTATTGTATGTTTTTGAAAATAGCTTAACTCATAAAATTTTAATTATTATCTTTATTGAATTGCTTTTCTTGTAGAAATTAAGCATGCAAGATAATGTCAGGAATAAAGAAATCTATACAGTGAGTGACAAATTAAGTATTCATGGAGTGCATAACAATGTGGGAAGCAGGGATCTTTCTTGAAGAAATAACATTTACATGTGTATGAGAAACAATGGGTAGCAAGCCAGATGGAGAGAAAGCAGATGATATGGCAGACATCTAGGAAGTATATGTTATATTTGGTTGATCATGGTGATAGACGGGGAGGGTACAGGCAAGATGCTGGTTTACTTCCTGGAGCTGTTACAGACCTTGGGTTGACATAATTTACTGGCCTGAATGGCATTTAATTGTTTGTTACTTATCCTCTTGCTCAGAGAAGTAGAAAGCTTCACAAGCACAGAAACATACATAACACTCACACATGAAAATAATATATTAAAATAGAAATTACTGTAAGTATATATATGTGTGTGTGTATAACTTAACGTTATGATTTCTTTGCTGAATTAATAACAGTATTTTAGGTGGTTATTTGAGAGGAAGCCCTGTCTGGAATTAGTATAAAGACCAATAGGGAAGGGGTTCTGCTGGGAAGTTTTTATTTTGTAGATAGAAGATCTTTGGGGCTTGAGAGATGGCTCACAGGGTAAGAGCACTGGCTGTTCTTCTTAGAGGTACTGAGTTCAATCCCCAGCAACGACATGGTGGCTCAGAACCATCAATAATTGGATCTGGTGCTCTCTTCTGGCTTGTAGGTATATGTGCAGGAAGAATACTGTATAATTAATAAGTAAATAAATCTTTAAAAAGAAGATCTTTCAAAAAGCTTACTTGTTCAACTTCATTCTTTCACTGTGCTCTCACATATCAATATTAATTTTATTTTTAATTAATGTGTATGTGCTTATCTCTTCCCCTCCTCTATCTCTGTGTGTGTGTGACCTGCCTGAATTATGTGGGTACAGGTGCCTGTGGAGACCAGAGGCTTCAGAATTCATGAATTGGAGTCACATATAATTATTCCCAGTACCCATGGAGTTACCCTGCATGGGTACTGGGAATCAAACCAGGGTCATATTCAGTGGTAACATGCTATCTAATGGCGGAACCATCTTTCCAGTTCCAACTCTTACCTCATGTCACTGTCAGCTTTGATGCCACCAAAACCAAGAAATTTGGCTGTCTCTGGACAGCGTTCCCTGTGTCCTGAACCTGAGGAAGTACTCCCGCAGAAGATGTCATTCTGATGATACTGGTCTCTGGTTAATCACAGATGACTTTTTAGTCCACTTAACCAACATCTGGCATCCTGCGAAAGCAAAGGTTTCTTTTACACAGGCTCCCAATTCAAATATATAATATAAATGGTTTTGATAAAGTCTGGAAGGAATCCCAAAATTCCCTCTGAAAAATCATAAGCCAGATCTCGACTGTCTTCATTTCACTGGCCATCCCTATCTTCAAAGTTTCTGCAGAACAATAAATTAAACTCTCAACCGTCAGCTTTTTCAGCCAAAAGCATGAAAATCTTTCCATAACCGTTCCCAAAATTAACACGGACAGTTCTCTCAAAGTAATATTCTAATTTCTGTTATTCATTATTGCTCTAGTTTGCTTTCTTTTGTTGTGGTTAAAAAACTGACTAAATGAAATTGGGAAAGAAGGACTTTATTTCATCCTGAAGCTTAATTCTGTCAATGGAAGCCACGATAGGTACTCAGGCTGGTAGCAGAGACCTTGGAAGGACACTGTGTACTGTTTAGTTCCCAAGGCCCATGCAGTTTGCTTTCTTATACATCCCATGACCATCTGCCCAGGAGTGGCCCAGCTTACAGTAGGTTCTACCCTATAATCAGGAAATCCCTGAGTACACACTCACTGGCCAATCTGATTGACAGAATTCCTCAATATAGGACATTTCTTGCCAGTGATTCTAGTTTATGTCACATTAACAAAACCTAATCAACACAGATGGGTAGGGTCCAAGTAGAGACTAATATTTATACTAAACACGTTCATCTCACAGAGGTGATACACTAAAAGTTGGTATGTGAAGTTTTTTTTTTCCTCAGATGCCCTAATTTTATATTATTAGAAGCAGAGAAATGATTGAAATTTATACATATAAGTTATATGCAGAGATATAGATACGTGATCGGCATAATGAAATCACAGAAGATCTACCCAGTCCTAAATTATCCATAATTAAAATAATTTACATTTGGTCATGATACTGAGTAGCTATATGAAAAGGATTAAAAGTTTCCTAGTTAAAATAGTATGTGAAGGTATACTCATTAGGGTTTCTTGAATTGGCTATTGTCAAATATCCTCAAAAATATTTTACAATACTATAACCTAAAGAAGCTAAGCAAGAAAGAGGACACTGGGTAAGATGATCAATCCTCACTCAGAAAGGCAAACAAGATGCACAATAGAAGGAAAAAA
>CM053743.1:26143372-26243779 GCA_028658305.1 Pachyuromys duprasi
CCCCCCCCCCCCCGGATCTAGCCAGGCGGTTACTCCCTGGCATGTATGGGGGAGGGTCGAAGAGTCAGCCATCAAGCTCAAGATGGGAAACAGTCCCTGTTTCCCTTACTAGGGTCTTCAATTCACCAATGAGTTATCGGTATAGAAATCTCTTCCACCTAATATTTCCAATGTCTCCGAAACACAGAAATGTCATCAGGACGATACCTTTGCCAGTAGTGGCAACAGTAACAGCCTCTAAGCGCTCTACTCTTTTGACCTTCTAAGCTTTGACAGAAGCCACAATGCACTAAAGACACCTTAGAGGAGCTTAGACAGAAAAGCCAAGTAAACATTCTTACCCACTTAAGAGCTTTCCACGTGCAAAATTTCTCAGGCACCAAATCACGAGTATATCACATCTTACTTGTGGATTTTCAAGCTGAATGTCATCAAATAATCCCTGTTGAGCTGCTAAGATTTAAGGAAGTAACTGGATCCCACAGGTCTATTACAGCATGATGTGTTTGAATTTCTCTGTCTTCCCATTTCCAGAGATTCATTTTGAACTGTGTGCCTTTGGTATTGTTCTTTCTTTTAACTAAGGATTGTTGTACTTCTGTTTTCATTCTCTTCTCACTTTGTGTAAAGCAGGAATTATTTATTGTCCAGTCCTGTGGCCAATTAATTTTTTCACATTGTATATTTTTTTAATTTTTAAATTTTAATTATTATTATTTATTACAATTTATTCACTTTGTATCCTCGCTGTGGCTTCCTCTCAACCCTACCTTTCCTCCTTCTCTTTCTATGCCCCTCCCCTAGTCCACTGATAGAGGAGGACCTCCTCCCCTTCTCTCTGACCCTGTGCATTTTTCATGTTTGAAGACTTCCAACTTGGCAATTATCCCTTATTTGATTTTGAAACTCATTTTCTAATGTAATTAGTAATTTTTCTAGCAAACATTTGATACATTTTTGTCTTAATGGTCACTTATTTGTCTATACAGGTCTATGCATCACTGAATACAGATTTATTACCTCATCACTCAGTGAAAACAGTTAGAATCTGAACTTAATTTAATCATAATTTACATATACAGTAGTGATACTAATTCTACTCTGATCATGGGAATACTTCAAAAGTCTAAAATTATTTTAATTTCTGCATTTCTTTTTTTTTTAGTTTATTGCTTTAATCTCAACTTTTAGTAATTTTTCCCCATAATTTAGTAGTACTATTATGGTACTGTTTATAATGAATTTATTTAGTTGTATGTGTTTTTGAAACTTCTAGGACACATATTTTAAAGAAATTCACATCCATATTACTATCCAAATTCTTGACAGATGACATACTTGCTATCAGCTGAAGGATTACTATAATATATAAATGTTTAATTATAGAAATAGAATAAACACATATTTACATATGAATATGTCCATATCAATATCTATTGAATTCACAGAAAATTTATACTTAACATCTCATTTTAGGGTTTAATTTATTAAGAAATAGTAATAAAGTACAAATTTCCTGTAATGTCACCCCCCTCATTTTTGGAGAGACTTTATGTAACTCAGCCTGGACTCATGCTTGAAATGTTTCTGAAGCTGACTTGTTGAATCCTTTGCCTTTACTGCTTAAGTGCTAGAATTATGGGATTGCCCAGCACACCCGGTTTATGTGGTGCTGGGGAGCAAACATAGGTTTTCACACTTCTTCTAAGCAAACATGAGGTGATCTACATCCCTAGCCACAGATAAGTATATAGGGACTACCAAGATAAGAACTTAGATTAATGGATTCTATGTCTGGAGAGCTAACTGTTACACTATGAATCTGTTTCACTTTCATGTAAGCTCTTTGAAGTCCTTGACCCCAGTCACAATTCCTACTGTGTAGTCCTTGTCTTATGCTTCAGATAAATTAGCTTCTCAGAGAATATTAAGATAGGATTTTTAGTTTGGGGAGAAATCATATTATTTTCTTCTTTTGTTTTGTTTCGGTTTTGAGCTTGTATCTTTGCATCTGGAGTTAAAATATTTATGCTGTTTCCTGATGTTGTGTGGGTGTTCAGTTCTTTGATTGCTGTTATCCAATCTGAAACATCATATATAAGTCAAATGGGGGTATTTTTAAGTCTTGGGATGGCTTGAGTCTTAGTATTCACAGATCTGAAGTACTAGTTCGTAATCTAGGATCATACCCCAAGCAGTCCCAAGACAGTTATGTGTGTAGAAATGATTGCAAGATATTAATTAGGGAAATTGTACTGACTCTTGAGGTTCATATGGTAGTGTCTGAGATTCAGCTCTATGGAGCATGGAAAGCACAGGATAAGGACTAATCTATGTTCTAACACAGTCGGCAGTGAGTCTCCAGGGAATATAATGACCTGGAAGGAAAGATAGAAATGGTCAGCAAAGTACCCTATTTTGGGTTATTGGTAACCTAAGGGGATCAGAATAGAGGACATTAAGGAGGTTATAGATAGCTTACACTGGTCTCCACTAAAGGTGGTAGCCATGGGAGACCCTAGAAGAATGTGAGTCTAATTGAGGGTGTGTGTTAGTCACAAAGGAATGGGGAGAATGGCTGAGAAAATTAGCACACGAAGCACTAAGGGAAGTCTATCTATACCATGATTGACAGCAGCATCCCAAGGAGATAGGGCATGGCCAGGGAGGATGCAGTGAGGTTTTGGAAATAAAAGACAAACTATGAAGATCATAATGGAATGGAAGGAAATTACAGGCAGTGTACCCAGGTCCTAGCCAATGGGTGTTAGCTTCGCTAATATAAAAACCTTAACAATACTAAAATATTGTTCACAGTCTCATTAAACAGAAAAAAATAAGATAAGAGAAATATATTCACTCTTTAACTGTAGTTTAAGAATAATGTAATGTAAGGCATTCGAACAATTAATTTGTGCTTGATTTCTCATGCCTATTTTTATTTAACTATTTAAAAGTAGCCATATTTACAAATCAAACAAACACAATAAACACGTGCACATATAACCAACATATATTTCACCTATCTTCTTAACATACTTGAGAAAAAAATCAAGTTGTTATAGGTGATCACTAAAATGTGCTTTCAAAGACCACACATAAGAAGGTGTAAAGAATGAATGGTGAAGAGGATTTTGAACTCAGAAAATCGATAAGAACAGAAAGCCCAGAAACACTATTGCTAGAGCCTGCCTGCAGAGTTGAACAATTCCTGAGTGGGGAGTGAAGACTAAAATAATTAAAGCAACTCACACTACACATGGGATCACCTTGAGGGGGCTGTCAGTAAGACTCAGCAAGAGTTTATTCCACAATTCCCTTTTATAGGCCAAGCAAAAGAAGTCACAGCAATACAAGAAAGAAGTACCTGGGACTTGCCAAGCTTGTTTTCTAAAACTACTTCCCTGTAGCAGATATGGTCCAAGGTCACAGAAATAAGTTTTAAGGAACTTGGTGAAACATCCTCTTTTCTGTCTCAAAGTGAAGGTCAAGGTGAAAACATAGTTTTTCCCTGAATAACAAAGCAGCTTGACAAACAAGCAGCTCTCCACAGACTACAATGGCTTGATGTGTTCTGGTGAAACTGTTAGCTTCAATAAGTTCCCAATATAAATAAATAATCAAATTGTATTCTTTTTTTAATGAGTTATTTTCAGAAATTAAAGCTAAAATATGGTTAACCCATTATACAATGAACCTTGCATGTGTTTTAGTGTATTCAATTGAGGTTCTTGTGCAATATTTTAGCATAAAGTCATTCATGAGACCATATAGGTCACTTGTCTCCTGATAGTTTTATATATTATAAATTTTCTAATCTATCTTCTGTATGAGTCAAATTCACATAAGCACCTTTCTCTCAATAAATCATTTTGCTTTGTTTTAATTGGTTGTATATTTACTCAATATTCTCTTGATTGTTGAAGACAGAAACCTAATATGTTGAACAAATGAAGTTTTATAAAATATGTCTAGAGGAACATACTGATTGGACTTAAACTACTATAGCTATATGTAAATAAATGTTTTCAAAAGTAATATTCATTGTTATATTACTTGTTAACTATTATATTACTTGTTAAAGTAGACTTCAAAAGTTATTCCAAAATATAAATTTACTGATATTTAACCAATGTTAACATATTTTCTTAAATTATTTGTATAGCAGAAAATACCATGTTTTTCTTATAACTATTTTTCCTTCTTGCAGGTGACTCAGACATCAACTATTCATGATGTCAAACAAAAGCTTCACAAAGCATGTGAGTTTTATTTATCTATTAAATTGTATATTAACTTATTTTCAGATTGGCTCAAATTTATCTTTAAGAACAAGTTTAGTTATATACAAGTACACAGAAACTATATTTTAAAACAGAGCTGATTAATAATTTAGTAATTAGTAAATCTTGATATAAAAGACTTTCATATTTGATAGTTTTTGATGCTTTAACATTCAACATGCTTTTTGCAGTACTGATCATGGGAATTCATGACAAGTATTTAGAAACCAGGTATTTATCCACTGAATAATATCCCAAGAAATATATTTAATTTTCCGTGAAAATGTATATAAAATTGTTTTAAGGCACGTTTCAATGTTCTGTTCTATGAGAAAATTCTTAATATATAAAAGCATTAACTTAAAATATATTTCTTTCATATTATTACAAAACATTAGATAATGATTTTATTCCAGGTATTTAAATCAATTAAATTTATTCCACATATAATTACTTTACAATGTTATAAATGATATTGCCTAAATTTACTAGTGGTTTTATACTGTACTACAAACAACTTTCCATAATTTGCATGAAATTAGTCATATTTGGCACATTCATAATTTTATATCCAGCTTCTACACTGATATTCATTCTAATTGTGAAAAACAGTAAAACAGAATTACTGGCAATTATGATTTTTTACTATTTTATTAGAATATGTGTTTTTGTATAATAAAGAAAATTAAGCCAATGTTAGAGACATTTTTGTTGTTGTTGTTCAGTTTTTATTGAAAAGTGAAAATTTTCAATGACAAGAACAAAGCCATGTCTAGATTTGAGAGAGGAGTACAGGATCGTCCCCTCTCTGTCGTATGGCCTCAGACTGTCATCAGATATTAACAGGGAAGGACATTAGGGTGGAATGGAGCTCCAGATAAGGTCGTTTGGTGGCTACAGCTTAGTTTCATTTTATTGTGGTGTTTTCAGTGAACACCATGTTTTACTCTAGACAAGACTGACAGCTGTCATTTTAGACAAACATTTTCCAAATAGATGATTCTCTATATGCAAAGCTCCCTTTGGTTATGTAGATTCTTCCCCATTGTGCTACATTTATTATTTATGAACCTATGTTGATACATCATAAGGTCCTGATGCTTTGAGGTTTAATATATGTCATTATATTTTATTCTTATATTCAACAGAACATGTATTTTGGGAAACATTTGAATTTGTAAATTAATATATTGATTGAGTGTATTAAAAAGAAGGTAAAACTGAAATAATAATTAAATTATTTATTTTAGGAGAAATAGAAAATTTTATTAATACATACATGTATATATAACTGTTCTGCATATCACTACTTCACACATCGGATATGGCCATATACATCTGTATGCTTTTGCTGTGAGGTTAGGAAGCTTGCAGTTATTGAATTTCAAGTCACCACGGACTAAATAGTGAGAAGCCAGAGAAAAATTAAAGTCTTTTTTTAATTACATAATCTATGTAGGTAACTACCCTGGTTATTCACTAAGTATTGCCTACTCACTCTTACCCTATGTACATATTTTTAGGGGTAATACAATCTTAGCATAAAGTGCATATCACATTAAAACGGTAATTGCAATGCTAAACATTAAAATGTCAAAAATTCAGCCATAGGAAATTATTTAGGGGGGAATTATTTAGGGGAAGAGACATATGAAAGTGACTTACAAAAAAAAAATAAGAACAAGGTCTCATTGAACGCGGTGGCAGCTTTTGGGGTTTTGGGTGGTCTCTTCACCAGCACAGCTTGGCCTAAACATAGACATATCTAAGGGACCTGCAGCTGGCATTGATCTTGGCACCACCTACTCGTGTGTAAGTATCTTCCAGCATAGAAAGGCAGAAATAATTGCCAATGATTAGGGTAACCGAACAACTACCAGCTGTGTTGCTTTCACGGACACAGAACCACTAATAGAGGATGATGTAAAAAATCAGGGTTTTGATGGTACACGTCTGATTGGACATAGGTTTGATGATGCTGTTGTTCAGTCTGGTATGAAGCACTGGCCCTTCATGGTGGTGAATGATGCAGGGCAGGCCCAAGGTCCAAGTAGAATACAAAGGGGAGTCAAAAAGTTTCTACCCAGAGGAAGTGTCCTCTATGCTTCTGACTAAAAGGAAGGAAACTGCAGAAGGCTGTTACCAATGCCATGGCACAGTGCCAGCTTACTTCAATGACTCTCAGAGGCAGTCAACAAAAGATGCTGGAATTATTGCTAGCCCCAGTATACTTCAAATGATCAATGAACCAGCTGCTCCTGCTATTGCTTATGGTCTAGATAAGAAGGTTGGAGCCAAAAGGAATGTGCTGATTTTTTGTTTGGGAGATGGTACTTTCTATGTGTCAAGCTTCACAGTTGAGAATGGTAAGTTTTGAAGTCAAATCAACAGCTGGAGACACCCACTTGGGTGGAGAAGACTTTGATAACCGTATGGTCAACCATTCCGTTGCTGAGTTTAAATGAATGCACAAGAAAAGCATCAGTGAGAACGGGAGAGCTGTTGGGCATCTCTGTGCTACTTGTGAACTTGTTAAGCCCACCCTTTCCTCCAGCGCCCAGGCCAGATTGATTGTCTCTATGAGGGAATTGACTTCTAAACCTCTGTTATCTATTACCCGTTCTCCATTTGAGGAATGAGTGCTCTTCTGTGGCACACTATGCCCTTTAGAAAACACCCTTCGAGTTGCCAAACTTGACCAGTCACTGATCCATGATACTGTCCTAATCGGTGGTTCTACCAGAATCCCCAAGATTCAGAGGTTTCTGCAAGACTTCTTCAATGATAAAGAACTGAATAAGAGCATTAACCCTGATTTTATCTGGAGACAAGTCTGAGAATGTTCAGAATTTTCTGCTCTTGGATGGCACTCTTCTTTCCCTTGGTAAACTGCTGATAGAGTCATGACTGTCCTCATCAAGCAATACCATCATTCCAACCAAGCAGACTCAGACTTTCACCACCAACTCTGACAACCAGCCGGGTCTGCTCATTCAGATTTATGAAGATGAAAGGCCCATGACCAAGAATAATAACCTGTTTGGAAAATTTCAACTCACAGGTGTACCTCCAGCACCTGGTGGTGCCCCTCAGATTGAAGTCACTTTTGGTATTGATGCCAATGGAATCCTCAATGTTTTGCTGTAGGTAAGAGCACAGGGAAAGAGAACTCGATCACCATCACCAATGACAAGGGATTTTGAGCAAGGAGGATATTGAGCGCAGGGTCTAAGAAGCTGAGAAATACAAAGCTGAGGATGAGAAGCAGAGAGATAAGGTTTCCTCCAAGAATTCCCTGGAGTCCTATGCCTTCAACATGAAAGCAACAGTTAAATATGAAACTTCAAGGCAAGATCAATGATGAGGACACAGAGAAGATCCTAGAAAAGTATAATGAAATTATCACTTAAATGGATAAGAATCAGACTGCTGAGCAGGAAGAATTTGAACACCAGCAGAAAGAACTGGAGAAAGTCTGCAACCTCATTATTACCAAGCTGAACCAGAGGGTTGATGGCATGTCTGGAGGAATGCCTGGCAGCTTCCCTGGTGGAGAGGCACCTCTATCTGGTGGTGCTTCTTCCCAGGCCACTATTGCAGAGGTGGATTAAGTCAATCGAAGTAGAGGTGTAGCATTGCTTCACAAGGAAACATTTGAAGGACCCAAATTTAGCAAGTTAAATGGCAGTTTTAAATTTAAACTGCTACAATAAGTTAGTAGATAATCTCAACAATGGAATATGGAGAGAAAACAATAACATTGCCTCTTATAAGCACTGTATCCGAAATGAAAAATGCACTGGCTTTACAACATGTGGAAAATGCAGTGTCTAATAAAACTATTTAAAACAATAAATAAAAAATAAGAACAATTTGTATAAATTTTGAGAAATACACAATTGGCAAAATTGTGATCAGATTTAACAGCTATAAAAAGAGTTGGATATATGCCTAGGAGTAGTATAGATGGATCTTGAGGAATCACTATTCCTAATTGTCTAAGAAAGTGTCAAATTGATTTCCAGAGTGGTTGTACAACTTCTCATTCCCACCATCAATGGAGGAGGGTTCCTCTATATCCAAAAGATGCTCAAGTACACAACAAGGACATCTGCTCAACTATGTTCGTAGCTGCTTTATTTGTAATAGCCAGAACCTGGAAACAACCCAGATGTCCCTCCGTTGAGGAATGGATACGGAAATCGTGGTACTTTTACACAATGGAATACTACTCAGCAATTAAAAAGGAGGAAATCATGAAATTCGCAGGCAAATGGTGGGACCGGGACACGATCATCCTGAGTGAGGTATCCCAAAAGCAGAAAGACACACGTGGTATATACTCACTTACATAGACCTATAAGATAGGATAAATATACTGAAATCTATACATCTAAAGAAGATAAACAAGAAAGAGGACCCAGGATAAGATGATCAATCCTCACTTAGAAAGACAAATGGGATGGACATTGGATGTCGGAGAAAAGAAGTAGCAGTATAAGAGCCTACCACAGAGGGCCTCAGAAAGACTCTACCTAGCAGTGTATCAAAGCAAATATTAAGATACATAATCAAACCTTTGGCAGAGTGCAGGGAATCATATGAAAGAAGGGGGAGTTAGTATGACCTGGAGAGGACAGGAGCTCTGCAAGGACCAAATATATCAGGGCACAGAGGTTTTTTTATAGGACTGTTTCTCCAACCAAGGACCATGTATAGATATAACCTAGAACCCCTGCTTGACTTTAGCAAATGGTAGCTCAACATCCAAGTGGGTACCCTAGTACAGGGAACAGGGACTATTTCAGACATGAACTCAGTGGCTGGCTCTTCGACCCTCCCCCACTCCAAGGGAGGAGCAGCCTTGCTAGGCCACAGAAGAGGACATTAAAGCCAGTCCTGAAGAGACATGATAAGCTAGAGTTAGATAGAAGGGGAGGAGATCCTCCCCCATCAGTGGATTTGGAAAGGGGCAGGGAGGAGATGAGGGAGGGATGGGCGGGATAGGGAGGAAATGTGGGCTGGGATACGAAGTACATAACCTGTGATTAATGTAAAATAAAATAAAAATGTTAAAAAAACAAAAAACAAAACAAAAAAATTGTTGGTATTTATTAACTACTGTTAATTAATTTTCTTTGACAAATGTAGTTCTAATTTTAACATGCTTATTAAACTTAATAAATTAAACAATTCACCCATAATTTAAAGATATAAATTATGTTCCTTCTTTTCTGCATTTATACTATGTTGTAAACATTTGGCTATTTCAGTTTTTATAAATTGTTCTGTTATATTAAATTAAATATTAAGGAATAATTTCATTTTTGTATTTTACTTATTGTGCTTGAAAAATTAAAATGTTATTAAAATGGTTCATTTAAAAAGATTTGGCCAATGGGAACAAAATAAAGTCAATAAAGTCATGGATTGGTTGGTTTATGATTTTACATTCATAGCATATTCTAAAATAGATTACTTACTGTCTTAGAGTTAATATTTCTGTGAAGAGACACACTGTCCATGGCAACACTTATAAAGGAATACACTTAATTGTTGCTGTCTTAGAGTTTCAGCTTGTTAGTCCATTATATTCATGTCGGGAAACATGACTGTGTGCAGGCAGACATAGTGATGGAGAAGGATTTGAGAATTCTACAACTTGATCTGCAGGCAGCAGAATGGGACTGTGGTCTTTCTGAGCATAGTTTGAGCAATGAGAAATCAAAGTTTGTCCCCACAGTGACACACTTCCTCCACAGAGGCTGTTCCAACAAGGCTATACCTCCTAATAGTGTAAAATATTCAAACATATGAGTCTATGGGGGCCAATGCCTATTTAAATCACTACATATACACACATATATAGTCCCATAAATAATTATATAATAAAAATAATTTTATGCAGGTAAATTCACAAACTTTATGGCTTAAAATTTTATTTTCTGAAAATAAATTATCTTCTTATTTTTTATGTCATTTTTTTCAGGCCTTTGGATTTAAAATTGAAATTATTTTTTGTATTATCATTATTTTTTATATTTTTAAATTATTTTTATTTTTATTAATTACAGTTTATTCACTTTGTATCACTCATGTAGCTCCCTCCTTCTACCCCTACCAATCCCACCTTTCTTCTCTCTTCCCCACCTGTGCCCCTCCCCCAGTCCACTGATAGGGGAGGAAGACCTCTGATCCTAGTCTATCAGGTCTCATCAAGAGTGGCTGCATTGTCTTCTTTGTGGTCTGGTAAGGCTGCTCCAACCTCAGGGGGAAGGAAGCCATGAAACTATTATCATTATTAATTAATTATAATTTATAAATGTCGTATTCAAT
Organism: Pachyuromys duprasi; assembly: GCA_028658305.1. NCBI lineage: Eukaryota > Metazoa > Chordata > Mammalia > Rodentia > Muridae > Pachyuromys > Pachyuromys duprasi. The sequence continues at coordinate 26,153,992 of CM053743.1, forward strand.
CTTTGGAACTCTCCCTCATCTCCTCCCAGTCTTCCCCTCCCTGCCTCTTTCTCTCCTATGTCCCTCCCTAGTGCACTGTTACAGGAGGCACTGCTCTCTGACCCTAGCCTATCAGGTCTCCTCAGGACTATCTGGATCCTGTGGCCTACTGACGCCACCTCACCAGGATGATCAAAGAGCAGGCAATGGAATTCATGCCAAAGACTGTTCCTGCTTCCCTTACTAGGGTACCCCCATGGAGACTGAGCTGTCCACTGAGATTTTTGTTGTGTGTTAGTTGTTTTGTTGCTAAGTGTTTATACTGATTTTCACATTGCCTGAAACAAGTGAGATTGCAAACAATAGAATACAAAGTTTTCTTCTGTTTTCACACAAACTGGCAGAATTTTGTTTTCTTGGTGAACTTAATGTTGGCAAGCATGAGAAGAAACTTCAACGTAGTTTTGATTTACATTTTCTTGATAGTTATTGATGATAATTAGGTAATTCAATTAACCTTACCTACCTAATTTTTTTTTACCTACCTAACGTTAAGACTTTGTACTTTCTTTGTTGTTTTTCTGATTTTGTTTTCTAATTCCATATTCATCTTGACTCGAAATAATTAAAAAATTAATCTACCCTTTTCTCTTCATATTTTCTGCTTCATATTAAGCTACCATCTCAGGATATTATATGCCATCTTCGTAGCTTGTAGCAAGGTCTGTTTAGCATGCTCAATTTTCAGCTTATTAAATAATCTATCATTTAATTTCTATGTACTTAATTAGAAATTAAATTAAACTACACAATCTTGGTATTGTGGATCATAACAGACAATTATCTCACACATTTTATGTCAAATTTACGTGGTAATTTACTAATGTTGAGCCTTTAGCACGTCCTGATTCTGCTCATTACTCCACATCCGACAAAAGCATCTTATAATTCATAACTGATAGTTCTATTTTCTCACTTCCACAGTCATTTTCATGTATTTGCAGTCCCTTTTATTTCCAACAGCATCTTCATGCTCTTTGTGATAAATATGTGCCAATGATGGCCTCTGTTGCTTTTATACTTTCAGACTTTTACTGTAACTTTCCAGAAATAATTCTCTTCATATACTCCTTAGATGATTTAGCTATCATGTCTTCAATTATCAATATTCCTCATACATATTTCAGTTTCTGAAAAACAAAGTCACGCATTATCATCCTTATTTTTTACATGCTTAGATCTGGTTATTCAAAAATACAAATTCAATATAAAAAAGCTTGTGAGTCACAAACAAATTACTAAAACTTGTTAAACTACTCTTTGAGATCATCTGTTATTTGGTCTTAGAAAAAGCAATACATAAGACAGGAACTGATTTTGGCTCTAATGCTTAAGTCTGTGTATAGACACATGAGCCAGCTTGATGAGTGGCTCTCAGTGTGAGTGCAGCTTTGGATGACATGCATGAGCTCATCTAAGATAATGAAATATGCATCATGTCAATATAATCCTTAACTACTTTTTAGACAGAATATATTGTTTTTAGATGTTAAATTGTTTTAGATTTTTGAATACTCAAAGATAAAAGGTTGATACATGTGAGGAATGGATGTATCTGTCTAAAATTGAGAGGCAAAACACGGGAACAATCATTTTGTGTTGCTCCTCTTGAAGTAGACATATTCCATCCTAAACCAGAGATACTCAGATATGGCCTCATGTTTCTTGGATTCTAATGGAATTTCTTCACTGCCATTTAATAAGCAAGCTTCAGTAAATAACTTTTTTGTGATTTAAAGTTTTTTTTTTCTGTTTGACAGTTTCATTGTGCATTTAAATAGATTTTAGCCATTTTGGACCCCTAGTCCCCTCTCTTCTGCCGCTCCTTCTCATACATAAGTGCAAAACCCAGTAACTTAGACTTCATGGGTTTAAAAAGCTTCTGCTGTGCAAAGGGAACTATGAATTGTGGGAAAATGCAGCTAGCAGAATGGGAGAGAATCTTTGCCAATCATATATCTGATGGAGGAATAGGGTAGAGAACATCCAAAGAGCTTACAGAACTAAATACCGAGAAAGCAAACAATTAGATTAAAAATGGTCCACCAGAACCAACATCAAGTTCCCAAAGCAAGGAACACAAATGGATAATAAGCACTTAAAAGAATGTTCAACACTCTTATTCCTGGCTGGCCTGGAACTCACTATGTAACTCAGGATGGAACAGAGATCCACCTGTCTCTGCCTCCGAAGTTCTGGGATGAAAGGCATGCCCTGTTTGCCTGGCTTTGTTCAACACTCTTTTCTACCATTTTTCCAGGAGGTAAAGTTAAACCTTTTTTAAATTTTTATTTTTATATTAATTTCAGTTTATTCACTTTGTATCCCAGTTATAGGCCCCTCCCTCCCTCCATCCCTCATCTCCTGTCATGCCCCTCTCCAAGTCCACTGATAGGGCCGGTCCTCCTCCTCTTCCATCTGACCCTAGCCTATCAGGTCTCATCAGGACTGGCTGCAATGTCCTCCTCCGTGGCCTGGCAAGGCTGCTTATCCTTCAGGGGGAGATGATCAAAGAGCCATTTATATTTTTAAATTATTTTTATTTTTATTTCAAGAGGTTAACTTTTGAAATACAATGGTCATGCTGCTGCCCTTGGCCTGGATGTCTTAATTGATCTTCTGTATACACCAGAATTCTAAAAACTTGTTTCTAATGCCAGTGGAGGAATGGACTTGCTAGGGAGAGCAAGCAGGCAAGTCCTTTCAATTGGCTGCCAGCAGAAGGTGTGGCCCAGATTAAAGGTGAATCCCCCCCCCCCAGAAGATCTGGATGAAAAGAACACCTTCCCACCCTTAAGATCCAGATTAGAAGTGGGTCTTTCCACTTCAAATGATTTAGTTAAGAAATCAGCAGACTTGGAAAGGGGCAGGGAAGAGATGAGGGAGGGATAGGAGGAATAGCGAAGGAATGTGGGAGGGGGCTATGGCTGGGATACAAAGTACATAACCTGTGATTAATATAAAACAAAAATGTAAAAAAAAATAATAAAAAGAGTCCCTCACAGGTGTGCCCAGCCATGTGCGTTTTAGTTAACCCCAGGTTTAGTCACGTTGACAGCCTAGAACAGCCACTACATACAACAAAAGTAAATCTGAAGATTTTATTGTATGTAATCAGCAGCAGTGAGACTTTCCTCTAAAGCTGAGAATAAAGAAATTTTCAGTACTTTATGCTTTATTAATGGACTGACAAGTATGAGTTGTACTAGAATTTTTTCTGTTTTGCTACTCTTTTTTTTTTTGCCTGCAATTTGTGTAATTACAGAGTGAAATGAATTTTAAGAAAATATTTTCACTTCCAGAAAAAAGAAATCTCTGGTGTATGTCTTATGCTAAATGTTTAGGAATAAATTTTCTGACCTTTTCCTAAATTCTTGATTATGCCAATGATTCATCCTGTACACAATTTATGATGCTCATGTTCAGGACAGACCCTGTATACAGTTATTCTGGTTGGGTTTTCAAATTTCAGAAATGTATTTGTTAATTTTGTGTATGTGTATGTACATACTACTTATACATGTGTGCCATGACAGGACATTAAAGGTCATAGGACACATTTCATGAATTGTTTGTCTTTTTACAATATGTAAGTCCTCAGGATTGTGCTCATCAGGCTTAGCTGCGGGTGTTACTACGTGCTGTGCTGAGTTTCATGCTGATCCCTGAGTGGATATTTCATACAATAATCTCCAGGCTTTGGGAAATTTACTTACTCTTCTACAGAGAGGACAGGGTTCTTACTGAATTTTGAAAATAAGAGCATATGATTTGAAAGTAAGAACATTAGATTATTTCTTTTAGTGGATTAAGAATAAGAATATTTACCTTTTTTTTCCCTTAAGTACAAAATTTTCCTGCATCAAATTCAATTCAAATGGTTGATTTTCTTTTAGTGCTCTTTTTTCTTCTTCTTAGCTTAAAAGAACATAAAAAAATATTTTTTTATTCAAGTTACTGTTTCTGAGTTACCAAGGGAACAAAGGAAGAAAGAGCAGGTTTTATAACATGATATGGAGCAGTCACCATTAAGTCCCCAATAAAAACAGAATAGGGGAGAGAGTTAATGACTACCACATTGTATCAGTAAACTTCTTAAAGTTGAAGTCTATTCACAAATTTTTGAAGTATTTTTGTTCTTTTAAAAATAACTTATTTGTTTTTATTTTATGTACACTGATGTTTTGACTGAATGTATATCCGTGTGAGGATGTTGTATCCCCTGGAGCAAGGGTTACAGAGTTGTGAGCAACCTTGTGGGTTCTGGGAGAGCGATAACCCTCTCTCTGACCCTGGGTGCCCTGGAGGCAGGTGATACACAGATGTCCATGCTGGCAAAACACACATGCACACAAAATAAAACAAGAAACAACACATACTCCCATTGTTTTGCGGCCCATGTGCTGACCAAGCTGCGCATCTACTACATATGAGTAAGGGTCCTAGGTCCAACCCGTGTTTGCTCTTTGGTTTGTGGTTCCGTCTCTGTAAGCCTCTGCCAACCATTGGGAACATGCCAACTCACTCTGTAGGACTTCTTGTGATGTCCTTGACCCCTCTAGCTCTGTCTATTCTTCCTCCCACTCTTCTACAAAACTCTGCTAGCTTGGCCTATTGCTTGGCTGTGAGTCTCTACATGTGTCTCCATCAGCTGCTTGATGAAGTCTCTCAAAAGTCAGTTAAGCTGGGCTCCTATCTTGAAAGCATAGCAAAAATTCATTAGTGGTTTCAACAGTTGAGTCTCCCACATTGGGTGGGTCTCAAGTTGGGCCAGTCATTGAATTACCCTTCCCCCAATCTCTGCTCCATCTTAATCCCTACATTTCTTGCAGGCAAGATAAAAATTTTAGGTAAAAGCTTTCATGGTTGTGTTTGTGTCCACCTCCCTCCACTGGAAATCCAAACTGGCTACAGGAGGTGGAGAAATCAAGCTCCTTAACGAACGCCCTGACCAGGAGTCTCAGCTAAGGCCACCCCCAGAGACTCCGATGAGCCTCCCTTGTCCCAGAGAATCCCTCCCACTGAGTTCTGCTTTCTCTCCAGGTCCTTTTCATCACCCCAGTCACCCTGTTCCCCAGCTCCCTACCATCCCCCAACTTTTTCCACCCTTTCATCTACTTCAGATGGCTATTTCATGTCCTCTTCTGACTGAGATTCAAGCATCCTCCCTCAGGCCCTCCTTGGTTTCTTTGGGTCTATGTATTGCAGCATGGTCCTGTTCTTTATGGCTAATATCCACTTATAAGTGGAGTATATACCATGTGTGTCTTTCTGGTTATGGGTTACCTCATTTAGGATGATCTTTCCTTCTTCCACCCATTTGCCTGCAAACTACATGATGTCTTTGTTTTTAATAGCTGTGTAGTACCACATTTTTAAATTAATTTTTTTTCAGTTCATGAACATCAAGGTTTTTTCCACTTTCTGGCTATTACAAATAACACTGCTATGAACATAGTTGAGCAATTGTCATTTGGGTATGGTGGAGCATATTTTGGGTATATGTCCAGGAGTGGTATAGCAGGTATAGAGGTAGATCTATTTCCAGTTTCCTGAGAAACCTCCAGACTGATTTCCACAGCGGTCATACAAGCTTTCAGTCACACTAGCAGTGGAGTAGTGTTCCTGTCAGAATGTTCTTCAACAGAATGTGCTGTCACTTGAGTTTTTGATCTTAGACATTCTAATGAGCGTAAGGTGAAATCTCAAGTTCATTTTGATTTGCATTTCCCTGATGACTGAGGATGTGGAGCAATTCATTAAGCGTTTCTCTGCCATTAGAGACTCTTCTGTTGAGAACTGTTTATCTTTGCATCTCATTTTTTTTTATTTGGGTAATTTGGTTTGCTGGTGTTTAATTTCTTGAGTTCTTTATATATTTTGCATATTAGCCCTGTGTCAGATGTTGAGTTGGTGAAGATATTTTCCTATTCTGACCGCTGTCTTATTGATAGTGCCCTTTGTCTTGCATAAGCTTTATGGTTTCATAAGGTTGTGTTTATTAATTGTTGATCTTAGTTCCTGTGCTGTTGGTGTTCTGTTCAGGAAGTTTTCTCCTGTACAAATGAGTTCAAGGCTCTTGCCCACTTTCTCTTCTATTAGATTTAGTGTGTCTGGTTTTATGTTGAGGTCTCTGATCCACTTGGACTTTAGTTTTGTGCAGGATGACAAATATGGATCCATTTCTTTTATTCTACCTACAGACATCCAATTATAACAGCCCCATCTGTTGACAATACTTCCTTTTTTCCCATTGTATGGTTTTGGCTTCTTTGTCAAAAATCAGCTGTCCATAGGTGTAAGGATTTATTTCTGGGTCTTTGGCTCAATTCCATTCATCCTCCAGTCTGTTTCTATGCCAGCACCATATCATTGCTATATAAGTTTTTGCTATAACTATTATATTTGAGAGGTTTGGATGACAGGAAACAGGATGTGCTCAGAAATGTGAAGAGATCGAAAAAAATGATGGATACATGCTCGAAGACACTGACTTTGATGCACCTATCAACTTGATGATATTTATCTTGTTATTCCTAAAGAAGTAGAATGCATTAATAAAGAAATTACAGAAAAAAGAATCTTTATGCTTATAACTGGCTAAATTTTTAATTACTCTTATATTAATGAAGATAACATTCTAAAAATGATTTGTTCATCTTATGCTTTGTAGCATTAGTTTATATTGCTCTTATACAGTTTTATTAAAAATAATATGGCTTCAGAATTTCTTCTGTCTCTAGTCTTAGAAAACTTTACTGGCTTTTTTGTCACTAACTCAAAATGAAATTTGAAATGAGCTATTGCATTTCTTTTTCTGGAAATGTGAGTTATAGTCTTAAGCCTATGCTCAATGAGTCATAGGACCCATGCTAAGAATTTCTCTTTGTTTGCTTGGCACTCCTCCCAATCACATCATACCCTAGCATCTACCATCTTCATAAGGTTTAGTTAAACATCTTTGTTGAAATCCAACTGGTTAAAGCAACATATGAATAGCTCACACCCTTAAGGTATTGGCACTGTGTGGTGAGCTTTAGAAGATGTGGCCTCACCAGAGGAGGCTCATCAGTGGAGCTTGACTTTTTTTTTTTCCGAGATAAAGCACATTTAATTTCTATTTAAAAGTACAAATTTATTATAGGGAAAAATAGCCTGTTTTATCTATTCAGTACCTAGCCATTAAAAATTTTTACTTGTAAACCACACTTTTAAAGCATGGCTTAATTGTTGAAGCATAGTAATCTGTCCATCACAAACTGTTTGTCACTGTCTTTCACTTTTTAAAAAAAAGGAACTTGACTTTTAAGTGCTTACCTTATCCTACCTTAAGCCAATTAACTTCTCTGTTTCAAGCCTAAAGTTGAGGAAGCTTCGTATTCCCACAACCATGCCTTCTACTTGCCACCAAGCCTCCTTACCAAAATGAACTACTAACCACCTGGAAACATAGGCCAAAGCAATCTCTTTTACTACATGTTGTTTGGTCACGATGCTTTAATCAGAGGAGTAACTGAAGTAAATGAAACAATTACTTTGCTTAAAACCATGTCGCCCAGTTGCATCCATTTTTCTGCAAATTGCATGACTTTATTTTTTTCCACATTTCATAAATATTCCATTATATGTAGGAATCACATTTTCATTATTTATTATCTGTTGATGGACAGCTAGGCCGAGTTTATTTCTTTGCTATTGTGAACAGTGTGATAAATATGGACATAAATTTGCCTTTGTGGCATTCCTTGACTATATGTCCAAGACTGGTATAATTGGACCATAAGATAATTCTATTTTTGACATTTTAAAGAAATCTTCCATCTAATTTCCATAGAAGCTGTAGTTTAATCTCCCTCCAACTATTTAAGGGCTTGTCTTTTCCCATGTTTTTTTCCAGTGCTTCTTACACTTGTTTATCTGATAGTGACTGTTTTCACTGAAATGAGATAAAATCTCAAATGTTTTTAATTTGTCATAAGATACAACTCTCTGATTGCTGGCATCATTGAACATTTAAATTAGACTTATTTTTTTAGCAAAATTCTGAACTATGTAGCCCTGGCTGGACAGGAACTCACCATAAAAATCAGACTGGCCTCTAACATACAGAGATCTACCTGCTTCTTCTTGAGCACTGTATCTCAACCACCCCTGGCTGTGCTGTTATATTTTTAGTGATTATTTGTAGTACTTTTCTGACAGTTGCCTATTTTTTTTCAGTAGTGTCATTTCTGTTTGGCAGCTTTGTTTCTTTATTGATTACTGTTTTCAGTTCTTCAAATACTATAGATATTTCCTCTTTTTCTGAAGGTAATAATTTTCTCCCATTCTTTGGGCTGTCAGCTTATGCAGCTGTTAATTTCTTTCCTATAAAGACATTTTGTTTCATGTACTTCATTTTGCCAACTTTTGCATTCAAATCCTATGTTACAGGGTTCTAATCATACTTGTTTTTTTTGCATATAGCTAGGTCTCAAAGAGTTTTCTCTGTTGCTTTTTTTTTAAATCTTAGTAGTCATAGTGCTTCTTGCTTTAAATTAAGTTCTCTGATCCAGTTTGAATCAATATTTGGTGCACAATGAGAGAAACGGATCTACTTTTTTCCTCTTGATTGTATACATGCTTTGTTACTAGCACCACCTGAAACAATTTTATTTTTTCAAATACACACTTTTCCACCTTGTCAAAGGTTAGGTTTTTATAGCTGAATGAATTTATCTCTGAGCCTATCTTATTCTATTGCTTTATACATTTGTTTTATGTAGTATCATGATATCTTTATCACCATTGTTATGTAGTATAGTTTCAATTCAGATGAGCAATGAGATGTCTCTGGTTTTCATTCTACTTGGAATTGTTTGCATATTCATAGTTCTCTGTCTTGCTCTGTTTCTTTTGGTCCTTCTCTCTCTCTGTGTCTCTCTGTCTGTCTCGTGTGTGTGTGTGTGTGTGTGTGTGTGTGTGTGTGTGTGCATTTCCATAATAATTGTAGGACTGATTTTTTTTATTTCTATAAAAATGTTGCTGGAATTTTATGAAGATCACACTGAATCTCTAGTTTTATTTTAGCAATATAAAATTTGTTTTTAAAACATTGATTCCCACAACCAAGGATCATGTAAGGTTTTCCTATCATATGATATCTTCTTCAGTTTCTTTCTTCAGATTTTTAAATCTTTGATTGTAAAGAACTTTCACCTTCTCGGTTAGTTATATTATTACTTGGTATTGTTTGTAACTAAACATAGTCTTCTTCTAGAAGACTGATGAAGAATTATTTTTAAGAAGAATGACAGGGTAAACACATTTGAAGAGACAGATTAACACCATAATGTGTGTTAGACCAAAGAAGTTACCCTAGAGAAGATATGTGACTAGATTCAGGGATGAGTAATATGACAAAGAACAACAACAAAAAATCAGTTACCTTTTTATTATTTTTATTTTATATGCATTGGTGCTTTGCCTGCTTGTATTTCCATGTGAAGGTGCCAGAACTCCTGGAGATGGAGTAACAGAAAGGTATGAGTTGTCATGTGGGTGTTGGGAATTGAACTCAGGACCTCTGGAAAAAGCACTCAGTGCTCTTAACTTCAGAGCCATCTCTCCAGCCCTCACTGTTACAATTAAATGTGAAAGACGAGCAAAATATTTAAAAAGGTATTTCAACTTTAGTTTCTTTGTTTAGTTTCAAAAGAACGGAAGTAGAAAAATTTAATGCCCCAGTTTGGTATTGATTTTTCAACGTCCCTGGGAAGAGGTGTTATATAAGCATTTGGACCACTCTATAGCTTATGGATTCTAGGAAATGCTGAGTGGCTTTCGAGGATAGGGTTAGGTGCTATTTACAGAAGTTGTGAGTTACTTGATATGTATTGCAAATTCCTGTTGTAGCTCAGGATACTGGGAAATGTTGCTGTAGCATCTCTGCCTTGTCAGAATAAAGGGAAGAATGGTGATAACATCTTTGTGGACAAGAAGCTTTTGTAAGACTTTCACAAGGTACGGTTGTTGAGACTGTCATAAACTTACAGACCTTTTATTGTGGTGAACTTGAAAGATATTTTACAGCTGACTGAGTATCAAGAAATATAATCCAGGGAAGTACTGAGCAGGAATGAGTGGACTGAAGAGAATTCAAGTCCAATTAACTTTTGCAAGCATGAGAATCTTTTCAGGAGAGTTAGCTCCAAAAGGATATTAGTGGGGTAATAATTTGTGAATATTGTGAATAACAGGTTGCCATTCTACCTGAAGACTGATAGGGTAAAACAAGAGTGCTGTTATACAGGGACATTTAGTATAGGAATAGCCACTGAGAATCAGCCATGGGTAGAGACATTTTACATTGGGAGAAACCTTTGAAATTGTAGAGAGGGTAGAAAATAAGGTGAAATTCTCAGGTGTTCCAAGCTGAGAAGCTATGGTCATTGGCAGCATGGGACTTACACACTCTAAATACCTCAAGCAATGGCCATTTTCATATGGAGCATGGTTTTGTGGGGTAAAAATGTGCTGTATTCCGAGTCAGTGCAATGGTTCATATTAAAGAACAGTATTTGATATGACAAAAAATGTGAACAGAAGTTGAAGTTAATCTACCTTAGCAAGATTTCTAACTAACACCAGCTTCATCATACACCTTCAGAAGCCCTGACAATCTTTCCGTGATATTGCTGCTGGTGCCCACCAGCTTAAGTAGTCACATAATATGTATATTTATTGATCTTGCTTTCCACATAACCAGTGTAAAATGGAGATATGCACATGTATATAAGTGCTAAGAAAGAGCAAGAGAGAAAGGTTGACACAGGAAAAGATTGGGCTAAAAGCTTTTGTTTGGGTGATTCTATAACTTGAAATTTTTCAATACCTGGTGCCTGCCAGTGCAGCATTCAATTAGAAAGACCAAAGCCAAAGGCCTGAGAACATCAGTGTCAATGGCTATACTCCCACAGGGGTCCTTCAACGTTCAAGAACAAGAAGTGCATCACTTGAGAAACAAAGGTTGGTGTCTTGGCTCAAGCAAAAAGCAAGGTAGCCTTTCCTCTGCCCTTTCATTCAATGCCGGCCCTCTACACCAGACTGAGAGCTAGCTTCTTTGTTCAATTTGCAAAGATCTCTGCTGGGATTTACTGCTTACTTAAAGGATCATCATAGGCTTTGTAAGTGTCACATTACGTTTGCTGGGTTCAACTACCCTTCATGTACCCCAATTAAAAATTGCTTGTTGCACATTGCTTTCATGTAGGAAATATTAACTTCCCATTTTCAAGAAAATAATAAAAAATTAAATGTATTTCTTTGTGAGCCTCTTGCAGTCCCAGTGTTTCTTTCCTCTGATTTTTCATTCTTCCCAGACTAATTGATTTTTGCTTTGAGCTGTTTTTGTTAGTAGTTTCATGTCTTTATTCAAACCTCAGTCATGAGGTTTTAAGTAACAGATATGTTTAACATACTCTTGCCACTGTGAACATCTTTTCAACACTGACCAGTAATGCTTATCTATTCAACTGGTAAGCAAATATGCAGTCTTTTACCTCAGGATTTTGCCCAATTAGAAGTCCATCTGTTACTGCTTTTCTTCTTGTTACATGTGAGTACATGTGCATGTGTGCATGTGTGTGTGTGTTCGTTTTGTTGAAATGGGATTTTCTTATACTGGCTGTACTTCAACTATCTCTGTAGCTGAGGTGACTTTGAACTCATGATCTTCCTAACTCAACCTCCCCCTGCCCCATGCAAACATGTCTCACCATGAATGTTTTCTGTTTGTTTGTTTTTGGTTAGGGTCTCTTATTGGTACAAAATATTGAATTATTTTATGTGTACACAGTTTCTCACATTGAACAAGTCATTTCAGATTTCAAATTCTTATTTCAAAGTCAGACCAAAATATCATTGGTAAAATTATACTGCTAGATATATAGAAAGTAAGTCTCTGATATATAAATATAAATTTGGTATGGATTTATAGGTCTATGCATAGGTTAGTTGACTAGAATAGTTACCTCATTGTATGAAACTTTTATAGAGTATTTTTACTTTCTTTCCATTTCAATGGCAAGAGCTGATAGTCATAGCTACCATCATAGGGAATCTCCTAGTTGGCTTACATTTCATTTATCCATACGAAGCACAAATGCTTAGCACACTGTATGCAAAGACAACATGTTTTCTGACTCAAGTTGGTGTCATAGGATAACACATGTTTTTCTTCAAAGTTTTCATCTGTAAATTAAAAAAAATAAAATTTAAGAATACTTTAAAGTGGGAGCATACCATCTTCTCTTAGGACATGGCAGTTTGTTCCCCCCCCCCGCCTTATATACATCTACAAAAATTATAGTTGATGATAATCTCTCAACAAGCTTCTTTGGCAACAATCATCAAAGAAAACTCTGTAAACAAAGTGTATTGTTAGAACATGAAGCCTAATTAGTGAGTCATTTTTGACAAAGAAGTATATTTCCAGTAACTTCTAAAAATCTGTTATTAAATATTTGATATCCTGAAAACCTAGTTGCACTCTACTTTCGTCTCTGTGTTAATTGCTAATTATGAAGAGATACCAAGAACTTGTTCTAATGGAGGTTTGATGCATTAAAGTGGCAAAGAAAAGTAGACGTTAAGCACCCCCATAGATACATAATGTAATTTAAGACAGGGACATAAAATCAGTGTGAGGGTGTAAAGTAACTGCATTCAGAAGGGTCTGGTTTTCTCCTCAGTACCATATAAATAAATAATAAATTGAGGGTGGCAAACACCCTCAATTGCAGTCTTTGGAAGACAGAGGCAGATGAATGTGAGTTTGAACCTAACTTGGTATACTAAGCTAGTTTTCTGTGTCACAGTATGCCTTAAGGTTTCTGTGGCAGTGTAAAACAAACAAACAAATGAACAAAAACAAACAAACAAACCAACAAACACAACCAAGCAACCACCACCACCATTATCACCACCAATAACCAAAGAAAAACACCATTACCCAAACCAATTCACCACCTTGGTAGGAACTTTTTTTTCTCCTTACTTCCAATACTTTATTGTCCAGGGTCCTTATAGCAGGAACTCAAAGAAGGTAACTGGATGCATGGAAAGATTTAGCCATTACATTTAAAGGCTATAGAGAAGTATTTTCTAGCTAGAATGCTACTTATGGCTTTTTCAACATGCGTTCTTACCATATCCACGACAATTGAAGCAGGAGTGGCACCAACCAAGGTGAGATGGAAGCTCCCAGATCAATCATTTATCTGGAAAACTGATCTCATATTTTCATGCAGGCCACTCTGTTGGAGACATTTTCACAGCTGACGTTCCATCTTGAATAATGACGTCAAACTGACATAAAACTAGATACTATATAGTTATCCTGTAACCAGGAGAAGAGTCTAACTGAAAAATATGAATTAAGATAATTATCAATATGACATAAAGCAGGAGGTTAAAGATGAGATAGAAAGCTTGTTTATGAAAGTTTTAAATCAGTAAAATTTTAATATAGTACAAAAATTTAGATGAAAGATTTATTATAGCTTCTTTCCTGCTTCCTGAGGGTCATTATATACCAGCTACTTTTCCAACACTATGTCTACCTCTGTGCCACCATGCCCCGCCCCCGTTGATAATGGGCTAAGCCTATAAAACTGATTTCCAAGATGGTGGTGACCAGTGTGCAACATATCTGAGGGACAGTGAATCGAAGACGTTGAAATCAGTGAGTGGACCAGCAGATGGATCCATAACATCTACCGTGGGGCTTCACAGGACAAGAAGGCACATTACATGAGTTGGGGCTGATAGAATACAGACCTTGTGGATCTCACAGGGGTCTGGGAATCACAAACTGTGACCTCCCCCACAGGCATTTTCTGCACACCCCACCAGTTGCTAAAGGCCAGGTCTGCTCTAGCAGCCAGACATTGGATCCCTCCTGCTCCCTTGAGGGAAGCTTCAGGATTCTTAGGACATTTGAGACCCATCAGATCCAGCTCCCCCTTGGCGATTTCTCTGGTCTGAGAGTTGCAGAACCGTGGATTCCCAGCACTTTCCATATATATCAGTGAGTGGGAAGTTCCAGGTATAGGGACTTTCCTCTCTTGCAGCCTGACATCAGATCCCTACCAAGCCTTCCTGAGGGCAGCTTCCGGTTTCTGGAGCAGTGTTCACAGCATTAAAGCCAGGGTTCTTCTGCTCACCTCTTGGAGACTATGCAAACTGTGGAAAAGCACAGATCCTGGATCCAGGATAGCTCATTCTACAGAAGTCTGAGTTATGGAGTCACTAGTCTGGCAGGCTTGTGGACCTCAACCCAGCTTCCTTCTGAGATACCCTGAGATTGTCACCCACATGTAGCCTATCTAGAAACTTGCACACCCACACCTTGACCACACCCCAGACTGCCCTGCACAGACTAACCTGCACCTGGCTCTGCATTGACATGCCTCCTGATGTTCAAAACACAATCCAGTTTTTGCCTATGCCCATGCACTTGCCCAAGCACCCTGCCCATTATAGGCACTAGCCCCAGCACCTGAGCCATGCCACTCAAGACGATTCTCCCATTGTTCTCCCTTTATTAGCTGCATATGAAATGCCAGAACTGGTTCTTGAGCCCCTAGACATCTCTCATCTTCCTGTAGATTCTTACTGACTCCAGAGACAGGTGGAACCAGTCTGTAATACAGACTCTAGGAACAAACAATCAAGGCTAAGAACTACCAGAGTTCTAGAGCATAAGAATACAATCAACAAAAACTAGGGCATAAAGGCTTAAGCAAAATCACAAAAACATCAATAAATATTCTAATGCAACTGAAACACAAAAAAAATGATCTTAAAGCTATGATAATGCAGTTACTAGAGGCACATAAAGAAGAAACAAATAGAAGCCATCAAACAGGTGAAGGAAATGAATAAAATCATTCAAGGCTTGAAAATGGATTTAGAATCAATAAAGAAAACACAAAGTGAGAAAATCCTGGAGCTGGAGAACTTAGAGAATAGATCAGGAACCACAGAGGTAAACATCACCAACAGAATACAAGAGATGGAGGAGAGAATCCAGGCACTGAAGACACAATTGTAGAAATCAAAACACCTCTCAAAGAAACATAAAAATGCAAAAGTTCTTGATACAGAATATCCAAGAAATCAATGACACCATGAAAAGAAGAAACATAAGGATAATAGAAATAGATGAAAAAGAAGATTCCAGGCTTCAAGCCCCAGAAAATATTTTCAAGAAAAATCATAGAAGAAAATTCCTCCAAATTTAAGAAAGAGATGCCCATAAACATACAGGAGGCTGACAGAACACCAAATAATCTAGACCAGAAAAGAAATTTCTCTCCTCATAATAATCAAAACACTAAATATACAGAATAAAGAAAAATATTAAAAGCAGGAAGGGAAAAAGGTCAAGTAACATATAAATGCAAACCTATCAGAATCATACCAGACATCTCAACAGAGACTATGAAAGTCAGAAGAGTCTGGGCAGATATCATGTAGAAATAAAGAGACCACAGATGCCAATCCAGATTACTATACCTAGCAAAACTCTCAATGAACATAGATAGAGAAAATAAAACAGTCCACGACATAACTAAATTTAAACAATCTACACTCAGCAACCTAGTTTAAGGGAAACTCTAATTCTACAAGATCAACTACACCTAAGAAAACAAACGAGAAAGATAACTTCACAACAAAAAAGCAAAAGAGAATAAGCACACAAAACACACAATCACCACCAAATCCACAATAAAAGGAAGAGACAATCATTGGTCACTTATTACTTATCAACATCAGTGGACTCAACTTTCCAATAAAAGGCACAGACTAACACCAAGGTTGTGGAAATAGAATCTAATATTCTACTGCATTCAAGAAACACCTCTGTCTGCAGCAAAGATAGACACTACCTTGGATTAAAGAGCTGGAAAAAATTTTCCAAGCAAAGGACACAAAAAGCAAGCTGGAGTAGCCATCCTAATATCTAATAAAGTAGATTTTCAAACAAAATTAATCTAAAGAGATGGGGAGGAACACTTTAATCTCATTAAAGAAAAAAAAAACCCAATGAGGACAGCACAGTCCTGAATATCTATGCCCAAATACAAGGGCTCCTTCATTTGCAATAGAAACATTAAAGCTTAAACCATACATTGACCCAACACCTTAACAGTGGGAGACTTCGACACCCCACTCTCACCAAGGTACAGATCATCAAGACAGAAACTAAACTTAGAAATAATAACACTTACAGAGGTCTTAAATCAAATGGACCTAATAGATGTCTACAGAACTTTTCATCTGAACAAAAAAGAGTATACTTTCTTCTTAGAACCTCACAGAAACTTTTCTAAAATTGACTGTATAGTCAGGCACAAACCAAGCCTCAAAGAAATATGGGAAGATTAAGATACTCTCTTGTATCCTATCAGAACATCATGGGACCTCATGAAACTGAAAAATGTCTGTAAAGCAAAGGACACAGTCAACAGAACAAAATGATAGCCTACAGACTGGGAAAAGGTCTTCACCAACTCTATGTCTGACAGAGGGTTAATATGTAAACTATATAAAGAACTCAAGAAATTCAACACAACAAACCAAACAACCCAAATTTTAAAAAATGGGATACAGAGCTAAATAGAGAATTCTCAACAGAATAATATCGAATTGCAGAGAAACACTTAAAGAAATGCCCAGCATCCTTAATCATCAGGAAAATACAAATCAAAACAAATCTGAGATTCTACCTCACACCCATCAGAGTGACTAAGATAAAAAACTCAAGTAACAATACACAGTGGAGAGGATGTGAAGAAAGGAGAACCCTCCTCCATTGCTCATGGGAATATAAATTTGTACAACCACTTTGCAAATCAATCTGGTGCTTTCTTATAGAACTGCAAATAGTGCTACCTCAAGACCCAGCTATACCACACTCCTACACATACATCTGAAAGATGCTCAACCATACAACAAGGATATTTACTCAACTATGATTGTAGCAGCTTTACTTGGAATAATCAGAATCTAGAAACAACCTAGATGTCCCTCAACAGAAGAATGTATACAGAAACTGTGGTACATTTACACAATGGAATACTACTCAGCTATTAAAAACAAGGAAATCATTATATATGCAGGCAAGTGGATGGAACTAGAAAAGATAACCTTGGGTGAGGTAACCCAAAGTAGAAAGACACACATGGTATATACTATAAGTGTATATTAGTCATATAATATAGGATAAACATACTAAAATCTATAGGACTAAAAAAAGCCATGTAACAAGGAGGACCCTAGGGAAAATGCTTAATTCTCATTCAAAACAGAAAACAGGATAGAAACTTGAAGCATTACAAGAACAGCATCAATTAGAACAGGATGTGAACCAAGCACAGAGATCCTCTAAAAGACTCCACCCAGAAAGGCAAGGAAGAAGATGCAGAGACTCACAGCTAAACTTGGACAGAGCTTAGAGTATCTTATGGAAAAAGGGCAATATAGAAGGATCATGAGGGGACAGGAGCCCTCTGACACATCAACCAAAGTACTTGCATATAGCGCACCTAGACCCCTTGCTCAGATGTAATCCATAGACAACTCAGTCTCCATATGTGTCATCTAGCAAGGAGAGAAGATACAGTCTGGGACATGAATTTTTTTGCCTGCTCCTTGATCATTTCTCCTTGGAGGAGCAACCTAGCCAGCCTAGAGAGGAAGAGGATCTAGGCACTCCTGTGGGGCCTGATAGGCTAGGGTCATTCAGTAGGGGAGGAAGATTTGCCTATAAGTGGGCTAGGGTAGAGGGATAGAGGAGGGAGAGGGGAAGGTGTGCAGGAACAAGAAGAGATGAGGGAGGGCTGTACAACTGGAATAGAGATGATACACATTTGAGATTTGGAATTGGTTTTATCTGTTTAGGTCTTCCTCCTATTTCATAATTCAGAACCTTTGTTTATTCAGCTATAAAGTTTTTATTAATTTTTTTATTTAAACCATGCCTCTACCTTCCTACAGAAACCCTGTTCTGCAATACTGATTATGTGGTGTTATGCTATCCTGTGATTCTTTCTTGAGCATTGAAATATCAACATTTCTAGCCACTATACATTTTTTTAAATTTCTTGTTGAGCAAAAATATTCCTATTTCATTGATGCTGATTTGCCTGAAATAGTTTTAGTTGTTGGGGAGGGGAGAGCAAATATTCCTTTCTCTCACACAGATTCATTATCACTCTTTCACATCTTCTACTAAAACGCGGAATGTCTGCTTAGAATTCTGGCTTGATTATCTCATCATATCTGTGGTATTTCCAAGAGTGCAAGACAATGGTTTTCCTTGAGTCCATTATGTGTTTACTTATACTGAAAGAATGTAATGAATGAATCACTCCAAATGATACAATTATTTTGGCCAAATTAACCCATAAGCTGGAAGATGTAGCACTTCAAGGAGAAATTTCAGGTAATGTGTTATGTTAGTTTTGATGAAAAAGTACGAGGATTGGTGCCCTTTTGGCGATAACTCATAAAATACTGTAGTAACTGCATTAATGCAACATAGAAAAGATATTCTGCCTCTGTGCTTTCTTTATAGCGTTGTTTTCTCTGTAGCAAGTTTATTTTGTGAAAATACAAACTTTGCATTGGAACGGGGCCCCTGGCTGCAGGAATTTGAACCTGGAGTCTTCTTTTTCATCTATTCCAATTATTCTCAGGTTTCGTCTTTTCATGGCGTCCTTGATTACTTGGATGTTTTCTGTTAGGGACTTTTCTGATTTTATTTTTTCTTTGAATAAGAAATCCATTTCAGCAAGTGTATCTTCAGCTCCTGAGATTCTCTCTTCCATCTCTTATATTCTATTGGTGATGCTTATCTTTGTGGTTCCTGATCTTTTCTCTAAGTTCTCCAGTTCCAAATTTTTCTCTGTTTGTGTTTTCCTTATAGATTCTAATTCTGTTTTCATGCTTTGTACCATTTCCTTCATCTGATTTAATGTGGCTCCTATTTTTTTGTTTGTTTCCTCTCTATATGTCTTTAATTGTTCCTCTATGTGGGCAGTTATATTCTTCTGTATTTCTTTGGGGGCCTTGTTCATTTCCTCTTTTTGTTCCTCTAGTAACTGCATAAGCATAGCTTTATCATAATTTTCCTGTGTCTCTGCTGAATTAAAATCTCCATTGCTTTTGGGTGTTTTTGGTGGTGCCATGGTGTCTTGATTTTTGTTGTGTGAGTTCTTACATCGACCTTTGGCCATTGTTTATATATAATCTTCGTTGTTTGTTCCTTGAGTCTGAACTTTGGACTGGAATAGTCTTACTCTAGTGTCCGTAGAATTCTTCAGGAAGATCAGTGAGGACCAATGTTTTGAGAGGTGTATTGCTGCTTCAGTTGTTCCTGAGGGAGAAAAAGCCACTGGCTCAGAATTGTAAGAGTGTTTGTGTGTGTGTGTGTGTGTGTGTGTGTGTGTGCCCCCATATGTGATGATGCGGGTGCATGGATGTTTGTCTTGAATGAGAGAGGTAGGGTATGTAGCTGCTTGGGATATATGGGTTGGGAGCAAGCACATGAGGGGATGTGGATGCTAGCTCAGTTAGCAAGCACAGATTGCAGGCATAATGCACCTGCACAGGTTTCCTGAATACCCAGTGGTCTACAGTCTGTGGCGGGATCAGCAAGCTGGACTCTGAGGCCTACAGCTGACACTGTGGGTGGGACACATATTCTGTTGTGGACTCTCTGAGCCTGGCCCTGAGTTCTGTGCTGGAAGCTGGAAGCTCAGCAGGCTGCACTCTGCACCCTGAGTTTTGAAGGCTATCTGCTTCCTCAGCTGCTACCCCCTTAGAAAAGGCTGTGGGGGAATGCAGGAGATCTGTGCTTGGAGCAGGCAGCACTATGCTCCTTACAGGTTGCTGTCTGCACCCTGGGCTGCCTCCTCTGCTTCAATGTTGGCTGGAGTACCTCTGCTGCTGCCTTCCTGCTGGCTCCGGTATCTCTCCAGCTTTCTCTGCTGCAGGCTTGGCTATATCCACAGCTGCTTCCGCCTGTTATGGGGAAGTGCCTGGGAATAGATTCCCCAGAAGTCCATGGAGATGTCCAAGGTTGACCTGTGTCCTATTGGGCTCAGATCAGGTTTTGTCCCCCTTCTCCCCAGGCTCCTTGTATGGTTGTTTTGGGTTCCACAGCCCCTCAATTCACCAATTTGGAGTCCTTTCCTGTGGGGTTTTCTCCTGACAGGGTAACCCAGGCTCTGGTGCTCTGGGTTGCACAGATCTGTCTATGACGGGTAGTTGGTGCACAGCAGGTCTCTGGGCTGGCAGCGCGAGCACTTGAGCACTCGCTGGTCTAGTGGACCTTTTCCAGGGAGATCCTGAGTACCCTAACTCAGTCCATGTTTGCTTCCTTCCCTGTGGGGTTTTCTCCCAACAGGGAACCCAGTCTCTGATGCCCTGTGCGCACAGTTCTTCTGTGGTGGAGAGTTGGGCTTGCAGCAAGTCTCTGTGCTCAGGGGTGGAGCCTAGTTCAGAGATCGCGCACCTGTGCCCACCATTCTGTAGGACCTTTTCCCAGGAAAGGCTGGGTCACCTAGGTCATTCCCGTTTCCTTCCTTCCCTGTGGGTTTTTCTCGTGACTGGGATTCCCAGTCTCTGGTGTTTTTTGTGCCCACCGTTCAGCCTGGAAAGGTGATCAGAACATGCAGGCGCGTGTGGCTCTGGTCTGGGGACTGAGTGCCTGCAAGACCGGGGATCTCCTCTGGGTTCTGGCTGGGTGTCCTAGGAATGGAGCAACCAGGCCAGTTCCCTTGGAGCTTCCTCTCATCTGGAAAACAAGACCACTGCTGTTTTAGGGCCCAGCGTTCAGGCCCTTGGTAGCTGTACTGAAAATTTTATACTGCAGCTCAGAAGCAGCATCCTCCTGGTGCGGCCATCTTGTCCCGCCTTCTGTTTTATGCTTTCATTGCTACTTTGAACAGGAGGGATCGACTAGAAGAGGTAGTTTATCCTTACAGTAATGAATGCATTTGTGTATGTCTGGATACCTGGTATTAACTTACATTATCCTGTATGTTTTACTGTTTTTCGTATTGGTTTTCTTTTTTTTAAATCTGTATAATTAAGTGTGTACATGTGTGTGTGTCTGTGTTTACATATGCTTCCATGTGTATGAGTGTGTGATGACAGCTGGAAAGAGGTTGTTAGATCTCCTGGGGCTGAAGTTACACGTATTTACGGGAACTGAACTGTGGTCTTTGAAATAAAAGTGAACACTCTTAACCTCTGGACAACCCAGTCCCTTTTATCTTGCCCCTTTATCGTTACCTTCTTCAACTCTTCAAGCCCATTATTTTACTTACTCATTTTCTATTCTTCCTAAGCTAATCAAATACATATTGCTACACTTCATTTTTATCAAGGAAGCATGGGGTATGCATAATGCCATGCTGCTATTCCCCTTTCTGGGTTTTTCATGTTAAATATTCTACTTTAGTTTAAACATATCCAGTTGGTATAAGATTCTTCATGTATCAGTTATATTTTTCATTATTGTTTTACTCTTGTTACTTTTAGGAGATGTTGGAGGGGCATTTTCTTATATAAACTTCTTTCTGGCTTTGAGGTATGACCTCTACTGAGGGGATGATCATTCACAAGGATTCTTTCTTTTTTTAAATTTATTTTTATTTTTTAAGTAATTTATTTATTTTTATATTAATCACAGGTTATGTACTTTGTATCCCAGCCGTAACCCTCTCCCTTATTTCCTCCCACTCTCGCCATTCCTCCCTCATCTCCTCCCCGCCCCCTCCAAGTCCACTGATAGGGGAGGACCTCCTCCCTTCCATCTGACCCTAGCTTATCATGTCTCTTCAGGACTGGCTGCAATGTCCTCTTCTGGGGTCTAGCTAGGTTTTTCTGCCCTCGGGGTGGTGGTGGGGGAGGTTGAAGAGCCAGCCATTGAGTTCATGACAGAAATAGTTCCTGTTCACCTTACTAGGGTACCCAGTTGGATGTTGAGCTACCCATAGGATTATTTCTTAACTACTTATGCAGTGGCATTGAAACTGCCCTCTATCACTGTATGAATAAACACATTACTAAATCACACTCACAGTGCCAAATGGCCCAGAGAATGTACGGAGGGTATTAGCTATAACCTCGCAAAGAATTTTAAGTCTTTCTTCAGATGGACATGTGCACAGTTTATCTGTTTCAGAGGTGGAGTGCTTTTCAGTTTTTATTTTCTCTGAAAGTTTACACTTATATATAGGAAGTAATGCCAGCTATGGTAAGATATAATAATCAAAACGTCCCTTAGTATTTTTAACATTATTGGTTTTTTTCATAATTGAATATTTTCTTGTTACATCAGGTATTTATTTTTCAATTTTTAAAATTTTATTTATATTTTTATAAGTTGGAGTTTATTCACTTGATATCCCCACTGTAGCCTCCTCCCTCAGCCCTTCCCAACCCTACCCTCCTTTCTTCATCTCCTCCAATGCCCCTCCCCAAGTCCACTGATAGGGGAAGTCCTCCTCCCCTTCCCTCTAACCCTATTTATTCACTTTATATCCCCGCTGCAGCTCCCTACCTTGTCTCCTCCCAGTCCAAGGCACCCTTCCTCTCCCCCCCTTATTCCCTT
Organism: Pachyuromys duprasi; assembly: GCA_028658305.1. Taxonomy (NCBI): domain Eukaryota; kingdom Metazoa; phylum Chordata; class Mammalia; order Rodentia; family Muridae; genus Pachyuromys; species Pachyuromys duprasi. Next base: position 26,176,700 of record CM053743.1, read on the forward strand.
TCTCTAGTCCTCTGATAGGGGAGGACCTCCTCCCCACCTATCTGACCCTAGCTTGTCAGGTCTCATCAAGGCTGGCTGTATCATCTTCCTCTGTGGCCTGACAATGTTGCACTCCCCACAAGCTACTCTGTTCATATCAGAGACAGCCCTTGTACCCCTTACTAGGGAACCCACTTGGAAATTGAGCAGCCAGTGGGCTTCCTTTGAACAGGACATCTAGGTCCTCTGCATGCATGATCCTTAGTGGAGTATTGGTCTCTGCAGGGGCCACTTGGCCCACGTATTTTGGCTCTGTTGTTCTCCTTGTGGAGTTTCTGTACCCACAAGGTCTTTTGATCTCCTTCTTCTTTCATAAGGATTCCAGCACTCTGCTCAAAGTTTGGCTATGAGTCTCAGTATCTCCTTCGATACCCTGGTGGGAAGGGTCTTTCATAGGTCCTCTGTGGAAAGCTCCTGTCTTGTTCCATGTCATCTCCTACTTCCAAAGTCTATCCTGTTTGTGTTTCTGAATGAAGAATAAGCATCATCCATATGGTCCTCCTTGTTGTTTAGGTTCCTTAGGGCTATAGATTTTAACATGTTTATCCTATATTATATGGCTAATATCTAATTATAAGTGAGTATATATCATTGTGTCTTTCTCATTCTGGGTTACCCCACTGAGGATAATCTTTTCTAGTTCCCACTATTTGCCTGCAAATTTCATGATTCCCCCCACTTTTTTTCAATTTATTCCTTTTGTAGCCCACCTGTAGCCTGTTCCCTAGTCTCCTCTCAATCCCACCCTTTCTGCCTCTTCTTTTCCCATATCCCTGCCTCAATCCACTGAGAGGGACAGTCCTCCTCCCCTTCCATATGATGCTAGCATCTCAGGTCTCATCAGGACTGGCTGCATTGTCTTACCCTGTGGCCTGGTAATGCTGCTCTCCCCTGAGGGGGGAGGTGATCAAAGAGCCAGCCACTGAGTTCATGTCAAAGACAGCCCTTGTTCCCCTTACTACGGTACCCACTTAGAGACTGAGCTGCCATGGGCTACATCTGTGCAGGGGTTCTATGATGTCTCCATTCATGGTCCTTGGTTGATTTCTTTTTTTAATAATTGCTTAATAGTATTCCATTGTGTCCATTCCTCCACTGAAGGACATCTAGGTTGTTTCCAGATTCTGTCTATTACGAATAGAACTGCTATGAACATGGTTGAGCAAATGCCCTATTGAATGGTGGGGTATCTTTTGGGTATATGCCTAAGAGTGGTAGAGCTGGATCTTGAAGTAGCATCAATTTTCTGAGGAAGTGCCAGATTGATTTCCAAAGTGGTTAAACAAGGACACATTCCCACCAGTAATAAAAGAGGGTTCTCCTTTATCCACATTCTCTCCAGCATGTGTCATCCCTTGAATTTTGATTACTCGGTTTGTTGGTGTTTAATATAATACTAACCAAACAATTGTAAGACCTAAATGAAAGAACAAAACTTCAAGTCTCTGAAGAATAAAATTGAAGAATATATCAGAAGATGGAAAGATCTCCCATGCTCATGGATCAGTAGGATTAACACACTGAAAAAGGCTATCCTACCAAATGCAATTTACAAATTCAATGCAATTCCCATCAAAATACCAACACAATTTTTTACAGACCTTGAAAGAACAATTCTCATTTTCATATGTAAAAATAAGAAACTCAGAATAGCTGAAATAATCCTGTACAATAAAAGATCTTCTGGATGTACATCCATCCTAAATCTCATGCTGTACTATAGAGCAACAGTAATAAAAACATTATGGTACTGGCATAGAAACAGACTGGTGCACCAATGGAATAAAATCAAAGACCCATAAATAAACCCACACACCTATGGAAACTTAATTTTCAACAAAGAAACTAAAACCATACAATGGATAAAAAGGCCACCATCTTCAACAAGTGGTGCTGATCTAACTGAATGTCTACATGAAGAAAAATGAAAATAGACCTGTATTTATCGCCGTTCACAAAGTTTAAAGTCTAAGTGGATCAAAGACCTCAACAAAAAAACTTGACACACTAAATCTGTTAGAAGAAAAAGTGGGGAAGATCCTTGACCTTACTGGCACAGGAGAAAACTTCCTGAATAGAACACCAACAGCACAGGCTCTAAGAGCAACAATCAATAAATGGGAACTTATAAAACTGAAAAGCTTCTGTAAAGCAAAGGACACTGTCATCAGAACAGAAGGAAAACCTGCAGATTGGGAACATATCTTCACCAACACCATATCTGATAGAGGGCTAATATCCAGAATGTATAAAGAACTCAAGAAGTTAAACACCATGACCTCAAATCTTTTTTATTATTAATTTTTTATATTAGTTACAGTTTATTCACTTTGTATCCCAGCTATAGCCCCCTCCCTCACTCCCTCTTAATCCTACCCTCCTGCCCTCATCTCCACCCTGCCCCTCTCTAAGTCCACCTATGGGGGAGGTCCTCCTCCCCTTCCATCTGATCCTAGCTTATCAGGTCTCTTCAGGGCTGTCTGCAATGTCCTCCCTCTGTGGCTTAGCAAGGCTGCTCCTCCTTTTGGAGGGGCAGGGATGTCAATGGGCCAGCTATTGAGTTCATGTCAGAGACAGTCCCTGTTCCCCTTACTAGGCAAACCCACTTGGACACTGAGCTGCCCTGGGCTACATCCAGGCAGGGTTTCTAGGTTAGATCCATTCATGGTTTTGGTTGGAGAAAGAGTCTTAGAAAAGACCCCTGGGCCCAGATATATTTGGTCCTTGGGGCACTCCTGTCTTCTCCAGGTCATATTAATTCCCCCTTCTTTCATATGATTCCCTGCACTGTGTCCAAGGTTTGGTTATGAGTCTCAGTATCTTCTTTGATACACTGCTAGGTAGAGTCTTTCAGAGGCCTTCTGTGGTAGGCTCCTCTCCTGTTAATTGTTTTCTCCTAGTTCCAATGTCCATCCCATTTGTCTTTCTGTGAAGATTGATCATCTTACTCTGGGTCCTCTTTCTTGTTTAGCCTCTTTAGGTGTACAGATTTTAGTGTGTTTATCCTATCTTATAGGTCTAGTATCCACTTATAAGTGAATATATATCATTTGGGGCTGGAGAGATGGCTCAGTGGTTAAGAGTGCTGCTCTGCTCTTCCAGAGGTCTTGAGTTAAATTCCCAGCAACCACATGGTGGCTCACAGCTCTCTATAATATGATATGATGACCTCCAAACTTAAAGGTTGTGTTATAATTTGTTAAAATTGCTATTCCTATTCTACAGACTATATGCTTAATTTTTTTATTTTGTGGCAAATAAAGTCCATTTATTTACTTGGCATCAAGAATGTTTCCTTCTATCATTTGTTTTATTTTTCTACAATGTCATTTTTATATGAATTAAGTGATATTCATCTTTTAAATTCTTTCATAATGACATGTCCTCTCAAATGTTCTTTCAGTTCCTTTTTCCAGGCCAGTTGGAAAGACTACATCAAGACTATGGCTATAGGAATTTCATTGAGAGTAATCAGAATTTTTACACCTTTATCTTAAACAGAATATAATGGATATTGCCTTGATATATACAACTGTAGGTGCCAGGATACAATGACATTTGCAAGCTACACAGGGTAAAGAAGATTAATATCTAAGACCAATTGTCCTGTCAAGCTTCCATGCTTCCTTGACTAATAAGAGAACATACAGAGGAACAGAGAGCATCCTGAATGCTTCACTGCATTGGTCTCTTAGGAAATAGAAGGTTTGTTGTGCCCCAGGAGTCATGGACTGTAACCTAAAAACTTATGACACAAGCCTCTTAAAACAGTGTAAGCCAATTCCATGGTTCTCTGAAGTTGACAACTAAGAATAGTTTTGGTTATAACCATCTATCTGTCTATCTATCTATCTATCTATCTATCTATCTATCTATCTATCTATCTATCATCTATTAACTATCTATCTGTCTGTCTGTCTATCTGTGCATGTGCGTTATCACATATTTGGTTTTATATGTATATATATATGATGCATCACTTATTATATATGATGTACTTATACATTATATATTATGTACATCTGTATAGATATCATATATATTATATAAACATACTACTTATATAGTTAATATAAATAGTTAATGAGTTAATGTCAGAGACTGTTCCTGTTCCCATTACTAAGGAACACATTTGGACACTGAGCTGTCATGGACTACATCTGTGCAGGGGTTCTAGGTTATATCCATGAATGGTCCTTGTTTGGATTATCAGTCACAGAAAAGACCCTTGTACCCAGATTGTTTTGGTTCTGTTGTTTCCTTGTGAAGCTCCTGTCCTCTCCAGGTCCTTCCATTTTCCCTTTCATAAACTTGCATAACTATCTATCTATCTATCTATCTATCTATCTATCTATCTATTATCTGTCTGTCTATCTGTGCATGTGTGTTACCACATAATTGGTTTTATATGTGTATATATATATATATATATATATATATGATGCATCACTTATATATGATGTACTTAAACATTATATATATTATATACATCTGTATAGATATCACATATATTATATAAACATACTACTTATATAGTTATAATGAACTTTTATGCTTTAGTTAGAGTACAAACTTATTTTTAGGAAAACATCTTTCCCTTAGCTTTCTTAAGTTCTACTAACTTGCTGATTTGATGCACTCTGTTTTCTTGGTTGTCTTAGAAAGATTACCTTGTCTAAGATGTTATTTGACAAACCCCTGGCACTGGTCCAGCTCAGGATGGCATTTCAAACACATTTTCAATTATTTTAATTTAATCTAGAAAGTTACTGTGCAATAAATTATACACATACATATATGATACACAGCAATGATAAAAATTTAATTTCTACTATCTTCAATTTAAAGACATACTTACCATGTACAAAAATCTTTCTTCCAATTAATTTACTAGCTGTTCTCTTAAATAATCCTGCTAGGTTTATTTAATGTTTTTAGTGGTGGTTGGTTTAGGATGTCTTTCCTTTCTAAACCTTTCTTTTTCAAATAACCGTATGCACCATTTCAGAAATGTCACGTGAAAATCATTTCTTTATTATTAAATTTTTATTTTAATTTTTATTACAGTTTATTCACTTTTATCCCGACTGTAGCCCACTCCCTAATCCACTTCCAATCCCACCATCCCTCCCTCATCTCCTCCCATTCCCTCTCCATGCCCAATGAAAGGGATGTTCTCCTCCCCTTCCATTTGACCCTAGTTAATCAGGTCTCATCAGGACTGGCAGCATTGTCCTCTTCTGTGGCCTGGCATAGCTGCTTCCCCCTCAGAGGAAGGTGATCAAAGAGCCAGCCACTGAGTTAAGGTCAGAGACTGTTCCTGTTCCCATTACTAAGGAACACATTTGGACACTGAGCTGCCACGGACTACATCTGTGCAGGGGTTCTAGGTTATATCCATGAATGGTCCTTGTTTGGATTATCAGTCACAGAAAAGACCCTTGTACCCAGATTGTTTTGGTTCTGTTGTTTCCTTGTGAAGCTCCTGTCCTCTCCAGGTCCTTCCATTTTCCCTTTCATAAACTTTCTATACAAAGTTTTGGTGTGATTCTCAGCATTTACTTTGATACACTGCTGAGTAGAGTCTTTCAAAGACCCTCTGTGGTAGGCTCCTGTCCTGTTTTTGTTTTCACCTTCTTCCAATGCCCATCCCATTTGTCTTTCTGAGTGAGGATTGGTCAACTTTTCCAGAGTCCTCCTTCTTCCTTAGTTTCTTTAGGTGCCAGATTTCAGTATGTTTATCCTATATTATACATATAATATCCACTTACAAGTGAGTATATACCATATATGTCTTTCTGCTTCTGAGATACCTCACACAGGATGATCTTTTCTCGATCCCACCATTTGCCTGCAAATTTCATGATTTCCTTGTTTGTAATTGCTGAGTGTGTAATATTCAATTGTATAAATGTACCACAATTTCTGTATCTATTTCTCTGTTGAGGGATATCTGGGTTGTTCCCAAATTCAGCTATTATGAGTAAAGCTGCTACAACAATGTTCTTATTGTATACTTGAGCATATTTTGGATATATCAATAAATGGGACCTCATGAAACTGAAAAGCTTCTGTAAAGCAAAGGACACTGTCATCAGAACAAAATGTCAGCCTACAGACTGGGAAAAGATCTTCACCAACCCTATATCTGACAGATGGCTAATATCCAGAATATATAAAGAACTGAAGAGGTTAAGCAGCAACAAATCAGGTAATCCAATTAAAAAATGTGGTACAGAGCTAAACAGAACATTCTCTGTAGAGGAATATAAAATGGCAGGGAAACAAAGAAATGCTCAATGTCCTTAGTCATCATGGAAATGCAAATCAAAAGGACTCTGAGATTTCACCTTATACTCATCAGAATGGCTAAGATCAAAATTTCAAGTGACAACACATGCTGGAGAGGATGTGGAAAAAGGGAAGCCCTCCTCCATTGATGGTGGGAATGTAAACTTGTACAACCGTTTTGGAAATCAATCGGGCGCTTTCTCAGACAATTAGGAATAGTGCTATCTCAAGATCCAGCTATAACACTCCTAGGCATATATCCAAAATATGAAAGCCATTTATAATTATCATGTTTCATATTTTCTGTAAATGATCTCATTTTTATCTTTCTGTAAATTATGAAATCTACAACAGGTGCAGAGCTCATATGCACTTTCATTTAATATGATCACCATATGTCTGTTATACTGTGTTTTTAGTCAATTTTCAGTCTTTTATCATGCTGAAGCCCTCCTAATATTCTTTCTGGATGCTCCCAGTTTACTTGGTTGTTTTAGAAAGAGTAACTTGAATAGAAAATGCACCTGGGAACTGTCAGGTTTACAATGGTTTTAATCACAGTTCCAATTACATTGATTTAGTCTAAAGAGTTTCTTTATATTAAGTCGTTTATTTTATAAACTGAAAAATTTTGTAAAAATATTTCCATTGGACTTTAAAAATATCCTGGCAGTGTTTATTTTAATATTGTTATTAATTATAATTCTTTTTGCAGAAGAAAAGATATATTAAAGTTACAACCCAGTTTTTTTCTCAAGTGTTTACAATCAAACAGCATTTAAGAAAGGGTGGTGTTCTCCTGCCTTTGGTCATTTTCTGGTAGTGGATGCTGCATTATTCGGTGTTATTGGATGTATGGTGTATTGGGCTATACTATTTCTGATACAATTCCAAAATAAAATGAATATTTTACATTATTATTTGCCTATCCATTTTGGTTTTACACATGTATTACCTTTTTAAATGATATTACAATGTTATAGGTACATTCATGCTATGATATCTATACTATGCAAGTGAATCTTTGGTGATAAGAAATTTGGTGAAATATATATTTACTTGTGGCAAGGTTCCATTCATTTACAGTGTTATTTAATAGTTTTAACAAAGAACTCTAAGGTGTGATCAGAATATAATATATGTTGTATAAAGTGAGTTTAGTGTTGTAATTGATAAGATGGGTTGACTCCTCTGCTAACAATTCAACTGTGGCACCATGGTCCAAAATCAGCATTGTTAAAATCTTCAAGTTAATTAAACATGGTAAACATCTTTATATAGCTGAAGTATCTTATACTTGAATACACAGACCCATTTCATCCCTTGCCAGGCCTGACCAATTCACCTCATCTACTCATCTAATTTATAAGGCTAGAATAAATACATGGAATAACAGTTATTTTTGTTTTGACATTTTCACATTTCCATTTTGGCCTTACAAATTGCTATGGTATGTGATGTCTTTGATGAATACTATTAAAATGGACAGAACCTGACTGCTTCTATACAACTATCATAGGGGCTCAATTCCTGTTTGTCAAATGCTACTCAAATGGCCTGGACTTTGTTTATCATTAATTGTCTTCACAAGCTCAATTAAAACTGTAGACTTTTCTCTAGCATTTTGTTGCACTATATTTCATTAATCTGAAGGTGACACTGCAGCAAAACTCTCTATAAGTTTTTTATCAATAAATATTAGTTTATAATTCAAAACTTTAAATAATGATATAAGCAATAAGTATGTTAGTTAATACATGAGATGAAATAAAACATGACACCTTTACTTAGAGAATATCTAAAATGGTAAATAACACTGTATTTGTGTGTAATCTTAGTAAGTGATATCTAAATTTTTTCATGAATAAGCCTAAATAATCATTATTGTATTATTATAAAGTCTTTCTTAGGATTTTCCCTGTATAGTAATCTCTACATACAATTTGTCTTTTGATATATATCAGGAAGATTTCATCCCTATATTTCAGTATATCATGTCTTTACCAGTTCTAATTATAAAACATTAGCTTATTAACTTTATAACACAGGATGGTGCTTTTTAGTTCATGTTGGCCTTGAATTCATAGTTCTGGTTGAGCCTCTCCGAATGCTGGGACTGTAGGTCTGTGCCTCATTTTTTTCTCACTGTTTGTAATAATTCAAATGTTTTATTTGTAAAAATGACAATGGTATAAATGTCTTGAAAATACACTTATTTTTAATTCATTATCACACATTGGATTGAACTGTTTAATATTTATTTCAATGGGCATTTAAGACAACTGTATATAATTTATATTTTATCAGAAACAGATCATGTTTGAAGTTTGGAAATCACCTTTTTCAGTGCTGAAATATGGTATGAAAATGTTAAAGTTTTCTTGTGAAAAGAATATTATTCTCTCCATTCATATAAATTGTCCAACAACAAGATATATTGATATTACTGTTCTAATTAATACATTTACAGTATTCAAATTCAGTCATACACATCATTCTAATGGAGCTCTTCAATTCTGTAGATATTCTGATGGAGAATCTGAGATTATGGGTAATACTCTGACAGAGCATTTATTCCTAAAGAGACAAAACATTTTCAGGTGCCAATGGTAAAGAAATTTCCAGTGAATTAAACATCATTATTTTACATGTGTATATATTTTTTTAAAGAAATAGATATACATTGCTTGTCTGAGACCACAAGGATTGGTACACACGCTCACAACCTAAGCAGACCTTTGTAGTCAAACTGCAATAGCTGGTCAATGCCCTTCCAATACAAAGTGCTTTATTTATGTTTGATACATAGTAATTGTTTTATTCCCACTCCAGTAGGTGCACTCTCTTAACCTCTATATTTTAAAGCTAAGATTTTACTTTAGCTAATGATTAAATGTTATTTTTCACTCTATAGGTCCAAAGTGGTACCCTTCTCGAGTTGGCCTACAAGTAGAATGTGGTAAGATCAATTTCAACCAATCAATTTATTTAATTTAGAATCTGTCTTGTTTCCTCAATAGATCACATTTATTACTTAGTGTATGCATATAAATATTATCTTATTTGAGTTTAACCCTTGAGTGCTTTTCCATTTTATCTTTGAACATTATTTTTTAAAAATTCATTTTATGATTCCATTAATAGAATACTGTGATACAGGGGGCAAAATTAATGAAATTGAGAAAAATACAATATCCACTAATAGATGTCACATTATCAGAATTTCAGTAGGTAAATCTGTAAATGAGTGCTACGTAAGAACCAGTATTATTGACCTTGTGCCAAACTGGACCTAACAATTAAAACTTTCTGTTTATGGGAGAGCTGTAGCTAAAATGTGTATTTGGATTTCTGCAAGGTGTATAGAATGGAGTTGCAAAAGTTATAGTAGTATGTTCGTCAGAGTTACATTTAAAATATAGTATATTTTCTTTTCGTTTGATAATAATCATGGTCACCAAGCTAAAATTTCACTAGAATTTAAGTCAAATTCCTATTTCACTAAATGTTTGAAAGATTCTCTATTTTTAAAAAATATATTCCACTTTTATCTGAGAACTGTATGTTGAACATATATTTATTACAATTTTAGAATTTATACAATTTTAGTCTAATCGATATCATAATCATATTTTCAAGACAAATTCTTACCTCACTGAGCTCAAGAGAGCAATGAGGACCTCCACTGTGGTGTTTAACTTGTACTAAAAAAATGGTTGTAGTATATTTGAACAAACCCCTAACACAAAGAAGCCTGTGTGGGAGTAACATAGGTGTCAGTCAAGGGCAATTTCTATTAAAGGCATTCTCCAAGGTACTAAATCTTCTGGTCACTAAGAATTTTGTTTTTCTTTTGGTTGTTGGGACCTGACAGTGGTCTGAGCAAAATAAAACTATTTACTATGTGTTTGGATAGAAATTAATTCATTGAGGTGAGCAGTGTATTGTGAAATGAGAAGTTTATTTCAGTTACCTCAATTTTCCCTATCTACTTACCAAACTATAGTACAATTATTGTTGTGTACAATTAATAACAAAAGCCAATAAATTGTGATATGTGTGTGTGTGTGTGTGTGTGTGAGAGAGAGAGAGAGAGAGAGAGAGAGAGAGAGAGAGAGAGAGAGAGAGAGAGAGAGAGAGAGAGATGGTTCTGGAACAATTTGTAGAAGACAAAAGAAGATATAGGGTTCCCCAGGAGCTAAAATTACAGATGGTTTTGAGCTGCTCAGCATGAGTCCTGAAACCTACCTCGGTCCTCTGGAAAACCAGCCAGCTTTTGTAATAGTTGAGCCATCTCTGATGTCACATTATTCTATGAATTTCTCAAAATGTGAAATCAGATTATGTTATAGATTCAATATTTTACATATGAATTTATTCATATGTAAAATATTGAATCTATAACATTTACAGCTATTACCATAGAAGAAGAAAAAGTGAGTACAGAACAAGTCAGTACTACAATACCTATTGAGAAGAGCTCCTGGAATGCATTTGACAGTATAATTTGCTTAATGATCCATTTCATCATAAAATTATAATCTTAATTTCCTCATATAAGAGATATTTTAAAGACAAAATTCAGTATAATTTTTATTTACCAAACGGCAAAAATTCATTTACCCAAGCAGTTCTTTTTGAACTGGTTGTAGTTTGGTGAACTTAGACGGACTCATATGCATTCAGCTATAAGCATCTTTCAGATAATCTGTTAGCTGAAACAATCAGGAGACATCTTCCCAGAGTCAAAAAGGAGATACCAACTGTCAGGGAGGAGAGCTACATTCATCCTTAAAATGACACAGAAATAAATGAAGTGTGTGTTTCTTTTTCCTTGTTGTGCTATTATGCTCCATTGTGCTCTGGTTGTTCCACTTGAAGTTCTGCTTGCTAAAGTGATTGAAACACAGTGCAGTGCCACAGCACAGACCAGCAGACCTTTGTGCATCTGAGGCTAACCTGTTCTACAAAGCAAGTCCAGGACAGTCAAGGCTATACGGAGAAACCCTGCCTCAAAAAAACAAACAAGATGTGATTTAAATATCATACTGAAAATCTGAAACATGAGTATAAGTGGATTTTGTTTTCAAAACTACCAATATAAAAAGTGCACAGCCTGCATACAATACTTGTTCCAAACACTGAGATGTAGGGTATGTTCCTCAGTCTAGTCCATTATTTAGACCAATTTTCAGAAGACAGCCTTGGTTTGACCTTCTTTGGGCAGGAAATCATGGGCTTTTAAATAGAAAAAGAATGATTTAAAAAGGTGCCAGGTCCTTGTCTTGGTATGTTCCTGCCTATGACTATATTTCTTTCTGTAGATAAATACATTTTCTGGAAATGTAAAAGACAGGGATTGTGATTCCTAATTTTGAAAGTGGAGTGAAAGGTTAGGGCTCCGAAAAGGGCTTAGTAAATATAGAGTTTGTTATGCAAATTTGTATCCTTAGCCCTCATGTAAGAGACAGATGTGGGGGCCTGAGCATATAACCCAGAGATTGACTGTGGGCAATAGTGTCAGGAGGATTCTGGGTGTTTGAGCACAAACTAGGATCAGGATTAGAGATGGAAAAATGAAGATACTGGCGCCAGCTTCTGTCTTTGACATTCACATGCAGAGGAGAATGCCAAAAACATATACATCTCCCCCACACACACAAAAACACACACAAAGATTGGTAAGATTTATCATGTACCTGGTGTCTTATTTTCAAAATGTGTTGATGGGAATGTGTTGGTACTTCTCCCAAGTTTCAGCCCGTGGATAAGGGCAGGGGGTTCAGGCTGAGGGGGTGAGAGGCTCCAGCCATCACACAGACACCTGGAGTCAGGAGAATGCAATCCAAGGGCAAGTGGAAGCAGACTCATTCATTGCTGAAGAGAGAGCAGGTGATACAGCTTTGGGCAACCAATCAGGTCCTTCACACCACCTCTGAGTCTGCCATTGGTTGTTCATTTCTGGGCAGACTCTCCAGTGTAAGGTCACCAGATCACACACTTTCTGAAAGCCCAATTCTTCCCATAGTCACATCAGCAGAAGCTGCCCCAGGCAGTAAGCCCTAATGCCCTTTCTTGGATATGCTCAGAAGAATGATTTTAAAACAAATATTTCAATGTTTTGTTACTAGATGTTCTAAAAGGTAATAGCAGAACACAGATTGATTGCCCTTTTAAAGAACCCAATAAGTGCCTCTCAGAAATGTTTTCAGCATACTTTCAAAGATACAAAAAGAAAAAAATTCATTTTTTTTCACTCTTACAAACATTCTATTATCTTATGCATGGTTGTCATAGTAGTACTGGGCATTTTGATTTCAAATTACTTTTCATGCCATGTTTACTTTCTGTTGTTATATAATAAGTTAGCAAAAATGACACTTAAAAGCAACATATATATCCAATATATCTGAAAAAATTATTTGTGTGTGTGTCTAGAATACACTAAGCTGGAGTCAAGTGCTGGTTAAGTTGAATTTTCACGAAAACAAAACAAAACAAAACTTTAGTCACCTTCCTTCCATCTCTTCATAAAAACAAGAAACAGTCTAAATTTTGCTCTGAAATATTTTGTAAAATTTTGTGTATTAGTACAGTCGATATGTAAATTACTCAAATGGAATGGTTCATTTCTGATAATATTCAGATTTGTTACAAAAGTAATGACTGCATAAAAACAATTCTAAGAAGGCACCAATTTCATATTAACAAACACTTTGACAAGATTCCCTGCACTCTGCTCAAAGTTTTATTATGAGTCTCAGCCTCTGCTTTAATACCTCAAATAGTAGAATCTTTAAGAGGCCCTCTGTGGTAGGCTCCTGTCCTGTTCCTTGTCTACTTCTTCTTCCTGTTTCTATCCTGTTTGCCCTTCTGAATAAGGACTGATCATCTTCCCTAGGGTCTTCCTTGTTGTTTAGCTTTTTAGTAATATAGATCTTAGTGTGTTTTTACTATAAATATTATATGTCTAATATCCACTTATGAGTGAGTATATACCATTTATCTTTCTGTTTCTGAGATACCTCACTCAGCATGAACTTTTCTAGTTCCCACCATTTGCCTGCAAATTTCATGATTTCCTTGTTTTTAATAGCTGAGTAGTATTCCATTGTGTAAATGTACCACAATTTCCTATCCATTCCTCCAATGAAGGATATCTAGATTGTTTCCAGATTCTGGCTATTACAAACTTTGGGCAGAATGCATAGAATTTTATGAAAGAAAAGGAGATAAAGACCTAGAGGGTATAGGAGCTCCAAACGGAAGCCAACAGAGCCAAAAAAAAAAAAAAAAAAAAAAAGAGCCCTGGAGGATCTGAAGAGAATGTTACCCTGACCAAGGGCAATGCATGGAGGTTCAGATGTAGCCCACAAACTCAGTCTCCAAGTGGGTTCCTTAGTAAGAGGAGTAGGGGCTTTCTCTAGCGTGAACACAGTAGAAGGCTCTCTGATCACCTATTCTTTGGGGGGTGCACCTTTGCCACGCCATAGAAGAAGAGGATACAACCAATCCTCATGAGAGATGATAGGCTAGGGTCAGACAGAAGGGGAGGAGGACCTCCTCTATCAGTGGACTAGGGGAGGGGCATAGGGGAAGAAAAGGGAGGGTGGGATGGAGAGGAGAGAAGGGAGGGGTCCACAGCTGTGATAAAAACTGAAAAATTGTAATAAATGATAACAGAAAATGTCAAAAGAGTAACTCTTTGACACTGTATCATGAAATTATATTTAAATTCTGTTTTCTCATTGCTTTTATTTTAGGTGGCCCTTTTTTGAAGGACTACATCACTATTCAAAGTGTCGCAGCATCCTCAATTATCACACTCTACTTTACAGACTTAGGTCAACAAGTCAGTTGGACCACAGTAAGTGTCAATTGGAGTTTACCACATTGGCCTCATTGTTATTAATTTCATGTTTATATATTAGCATTTGTTTGCTTTTTTTCCCAGTGATAGCAATTGAACCGAGTGCTCTATTTAATTTAATATCTGACCGTATCTGTCAAATTAATTTACATATACTTTGTTTTTAATATTTAAGTTTAAATATTAGAAAGTCTACTATAATTACATTTTAAAAAAATTGCTAAAATTCTATTGAAGCACTCTTTTGGCTTCTATTCTTTTTTTTTTTTTTTGAAAACAATTGTGGCTCTCAAAAGTGTTACACCTGAATTTAATGAAGTAGAAACAGGAGAGCTACACCAAAGGAAATGAAAGGTGAAAAATTCTTGAAACCACTTCAAGAGATTGAACAACTCCTGATTGATGCAATCGAGTAATAGAAAAACTTCAACAGCCAGGGTGAACTCTATATGCGTTTTAGTGCAAAGAAAAATCTAATGTGATAAGTAATTCTTGCCGTGATCTGCAGATAACAAGGCCTTCTGTGTTTTCATTTTCTTTTCCCAATAGGCGTCCTTTATGCATACTCTTCAAAACTGAACAATTGCGTTTATATGAGTTTTTAATTCAAGATAGATTTTGTTTTGTTAACGTTTTGGGGACTTTTCTTATGTAATGGACTTTAAGCTTATTAAGTGTGGGGGCTGGAGAGACAGCTGAGCACTCAAGGCTGCCTGTTCCTGCAGAGGCTCCAGGTCCAGTTCTCAGCATCCGCTGACTTATCACTTTTCTCAGTCAAATACTTAGGAGGTCAACAGGTGCTGCCTGCCTGTGTTGCACAGATATGCATGTAGAGAAAACATCCATGTACATTAAGTAAGCAAACAAATAATTAAAAAGAAAACAATAAGCATACATGCTCAGTTACATAATAAAGACCTTCTCTAAGGCATAGGTTCATGTTTCTATTTCTTAATTAAAATGCTGACATATTTGTTACCTTTCCAAGTTAATTTTAAGATACCTTCAATATTTAGTAATGAGTTCTTCTATAGTGGGGTTATTATGCTGGTGTTATTGGTATTGAAAATTTGTTTTAGTTTCTTGTCAAAATGCTATGTACTAAATTCTTAAACTAAACACTGAATTTAAAATAATATTAATTCTTCTGAAAGACAGGAATGTTAACATAAATTACTGATGTATGCATTTGCAAAAATATTCTTAATATTTAATATGAAGGTCAAGTGTGCTTAGTTAAAGATATTTCAGATAGGTAGATATGATCTAAAAAGATTCAATTGTTTGGACTCTTTGAACAAACATGATAGAAAGTAAATTTTGTTTGCAGGAGTTGTGACAAACTGAAAGGCACCAGCCATGAGGAGTTCATTAGAAACTTCCATCTGCACGAAGGGAATAAATAAAGAGGAGAAGTACTAGAGTAGAATTCTTTGATAACTTTACTGGAAATTTATACCTTATTTGAGAAGAAAGTCATCTAAATGACACAGAGAACTCTGGAAATAGGTTGAGCACTCTTAAATCAGCCCTTATGGTTAACACATTCTTTTGCTCTAAATGCATCAGTCTTACTAAATGCTAGAAATACACATTGCAATCACACCTACTTTGATTCTGCTAAATTGTATAATAGAAAAATTTTATCCCACATAACATTTATATACATTTATAAAATACTGAAATGTACATGAGCAGTAAGTCATTTTCTGAAGTCAATGAAAATTGTTAGATATATCCAAATCAAATAACTGTTCGACTTGCATCTTATCAAAAGCATTGGTGCTCAGTAATTAATGAAAAATATTCTTTACTAAATGACTTAGATGAATGGCTAAAATATTAACATATTTCTCACTACACAAACACTGTTATCTAAATGCAGTATTTTTCATCATTTCATATTCATTTGAGTGTGTATGTATTCACAGCTCTAACCTATTTATCTCTACCACATATTCACATATGTGCCACACAATTAAAGATACAAAATTATTTAATCACAAAAGAAGTGCTGTCTGTCATACTACTATGTTGTTAGCTGTACTTATAAGGCAACTGATCTTTTGTTATGCTATTTATTTCTGATATTTGGAGAATGCATTGTTAATGGGACCAAATAGGTTTGAGGAAAACATTTATTTTTATCTAAGTCTCATTCCTTAGGACTCACTCTGTTAGATGCATGATGAATACTAGCTTTAATTTAATTGTTAACAATTTATTTTACATATCCACAATAAATTTTCTTGAAATAAGTTTGTTTTTAAGATTTGCTATTATGTACCATTATCTATGTACATAAATATATAAGACACCACAGATGCCCCAAAGGCTCACAAGAACCTCCACTGTTTAATTAAAGTAATATATTTTTCAATTTTTTTTACCTAAGTGTGTAGAGGATAAAATTGAAGGAAAAAAACCACATTAATATAGTCTAAACTAAATAAATTAGAATTTAAGTATAGAATCCAAAATAAAGACAAGGCTTTACTTTTTATAATGGAATTTTCCGACCCTGTGAGTCCTCGTCATCTCCTTGGCTTCTGTGTGCAAAAGCTTCTGTTTGGACTCTTTTTTATCAGTGCACCAATTCCATTTTTGTAAGCTACCACAGTAATGCATTTATGCAGCCCTTGCTTTTTGTCATAAAACTATTTCTGATAACTTTTTCAATTTAATATACTAACTTTTGTCTTTTCTTTTATTTGCCCTCAAATGAATATTTTGAAAGGGACATTGTCCAAAAGTTAGTGTCATTCTCTACTGCATTCAAGATTTATAATTTATATCTAGTTCCCATTTGAACTGCTATATTTCAGCATAGGAAATATTTGTGATAAAATGTTGGCTTTTAAATTGTATTCATATCTGTGAGCATACCATCCTAAATTTTATTTAAGAGATGACAGAGAGAAAAACATAGTTTAATTTCCTCTGACTCTGAAGAACTTCGTACATAATATCTGATAAAATTTTATTAGCTTAAATTATACTGGCTTTTCATCAAATTTTACTATTATTCACAACATTTTTCATATTGGACATATACAGAATTTGCTAAAATTTGACTTTGTTAAATCAGATGGCACTGAAATAAATATTTTAAACATTTTTATATGAAGCAAACAGCCTTCTTATTACAAAATATCAACTGAAACTTATTATGAGATATTATAATGGTTAATGATATCTCTCTTTCCTCCCTTTCTTGCTGAAATAGGGTTTCATATTGTCCCCTTTTGGGGCTAAAACTCACAAAAGCTCCACTGTCCCATTCTCCTGAATGCAAGGGTACACATTAGCCAGCATGCTAAGAAGAGTAATCCCTTTGCATTTCAATAATGTGGCATACCACAAGACAGGAATTATTATAAATTCTTATGTGTAGTTTATTTTACAAAAAAAGTCGTGTGTTTTACATTTTTATTATTTCTAGTCTTTTTTGGTAATGATATATATATATATATATATATATATATATATACATTGCTTTGGTAAGAATTTTAACTAAAAACACAAAACTATGCACATAAATATATAATATTACATATTGCATTATCTAAATGTAAACATATATTCATATATAACACATAATTACACATCCATGTAAGCATATACACATGGAGATAAATCGTCTTAATATGTAACTTAGGCTGGCCTTAAGTTGTGATCTTCTTGACTCAGATTCAATGTTGCACACAATAGGCTATGCTTTTTTAGACCAATTAATTTAAATAAGACAATCCTCTACAGGCATACCCAACAAGACTACATAATATAGAAAATCTCCCATTAAGTCTATCTTCCCAAGTAATTTCAGATTACGTCCAGTTTATATTTTAAACTAAGTATCGCACTGTATACTATATACTGTATACTGTATAGGGAAGATGCTTAATTCACATTCAGAAGGGAAAACAGGATGGACACTGGAAGCAATAGTAGAGAGGGAACAGGATGGGAGCCTACCACAAGTAGTCCTCTAAAAGGTACAACATTTCAAATAGACAAAGTTTAGTCTTTTATTTTTAATGATAAGTTAAGTTGATTGAGTTCATTAAGGAAATATGTGACAAAAATATCATCAGATAAGATGATTTTGCACTATTTTTATTAAAGTCTGGTACTAAGTTCAAACTCAGAGGATAACTACTTGTTTCTCTAGTTTCAAATCTATCATATATTTTGTGTGCATTTGATGGGTAAGTACCTAAATGTGTAATGAATAATGAACATGTGAAAGCTTAAGTAAAACCATTTTAAAATGACCATCATGATATCATAGTAGTGCACTGATATGTGCAGAGTCTGGTGCTGCGCAAATGTTTGTGCACATAGCTACATTAACCTAATTTTGGATCCTTTCACTACAATCAAATAGTTGTTTAAAATTATCTTTAAAATTATCTCTACAGTATCCATTTCCCTTAACCGTAAGTGAGTTTTTCTGAGAAACGTTTATTTGCAGAGTATCTAGCTTATTTTTAAATATTCATCTTCTATTAATATATCACACCAGCTCATGCATTTGATGAATGGTTATTAATGTAGGTAACTCTTAAAATATTTATAAAACCATTTGCTAAACCAAAATCTCCTTTATATTCCAGGTCTTTTTGGCGGAATACTCAGGACCTCTGCTAATATACCTTCTCTTTTACTTGAGGTGCTCATACATTTATGATATGAAAGAGAGCTCTAGATGGCCCCGGCAACCTGTTGTACAGTAAGTGGCACATGGAGGGAACAGGGAGACAGGTGTATGCCTAATTATGATAATAATACTTTCCCATAATTATATTAGCAGCTAAAGGAACCAGAAATTAAAACAAACCTAACTGCTGAACCAGTGGTTCTTAGCCCATAGCACAGCATGAGGGATCATGTACTTACCTCCTTATCACATGCAGGGTTGAGTCACAGCTATGCCTAACAACAGAAAAGAATGTTAAAGCATACAGCAAAGCACAGGAAAAAACAAAAAATGTCAAGGTTCATAGTATAATCGTTAATAAGGCACATAGATATTATGTAACAAAGTTGGAGAGCCTGAAGTTGAATCATGGAGCACACCTTTAATCCCAGAACTCTGGTGGAGACGGAGGAAGGATGAATTTTGTGATTTCACGGACAGCCTGGTCTATTTGAGTATCAGCACAGCCAGAGCAACATGGAAGGACCCTGTCTCAAAAACAAAACAATCTTCTTTCTTGAAAACATCCATTTGGATGATGGTGGTGAAGTGGGTGGGCCAAGAGGACCCAAAGGCCCAAGCTTAGTAGTCCTCTGTACCTTCCTTGGAGGATTCTATAGCAGTTTTAGGGATAAGTCACCTCTTGGAGGTAAAGGTGAAGAAAGTTCATTCCTGTCACCAAGCTGGACCACCTGGTTAAGGAATAAATCTCAAGTCCCTTGAGGAAATCTATCAACCTGTTCTCTGTGCCTCTTAATGAATCCGAGATTATTGACTTTGTCCATGGCATATCCTTAAAGAATGGGATTCAATGATCATGCCTGTGCCAAAGCAGGATCTGGCTGGACAATGGACCAGGTAGGTTCAAGGCCTTTTCTTCCACAGCCACCTTTGTTACCATCTCCAAATTTATACCCAGACTTCACACCTCTGAAAAGAGAATGAGTTCACAAAAATTCCTTATCAGAAATTCACTGACCATCTGTGAAAACCTACATCAGAATCTAAATTCAGAAGACCCAATCACCAGCTACCATATAAGGCTTTAAAAAAAAAAAGGAAAAATAAAGCGTATTAAGCCTGTTTGAAAAATAATAAACTTTAATAATCTTAAATCATATATTCTTAAACCCAGGAAATTCCTTATCAAACAAGTGCTTCCCAGGTAAATATTGGAATGAAACCCCACTAAAGTAGAATCAATTGCAGAACAATGTATTTTAGTTAATGATAAAATACAAACCAGTTTGCATTTTTATAACTCTTAAACTAAGTGTAGCTCAATTAAGAGTAGAAAGCATTAGCAAACACTAACAACGTAAGCCAGGAAATTTGAAATATGAAAATATATGTAAAACTATAAAGTTGAGATTAACTAAAAGGATTAGCATTGTTACATACAGAGATTTTAAAATATCTAACTATGGGGAAAAAGTTACTAAAATCTATAGTCCTAAAAGCTAAACAACTAGGAAGATCCTAGGGAAGATGCTCAGTCCTCACTCAGAAGGGCAAAGGAGATAGACATAGGAAGTGGGAGAAGACAGAGAACAGGACAGGAGCCTACCACAGAGGGACTCTGAAAGACTCTACCCACCAGGGTATTGAGGGAAACACTGAGACTCATAGCCAAACTTTGGGCAGAATGCAAGGACTCGTATGGAAGAAGAGGTAGATAAAAAAAACAACTAGAAAGGACAGAAACTCCACAAGGAGAACAAAGACCTGGGCCCAGAGGGACCTGTAGAGACCAATGTTCCAACCAAAGACCATACATGAAGAGGACCTACACCCACTGCTCAGTTTCCAAGAAGGTTCCCTAGTAAGGGTAGTAGGGGCTGTCTCTGGCATGAACTCAGTGACTGGCTCTCTGATCACCTCCCCCTGGGGGTGAGCAGCCTTACAAAGCCTCAGAGGAAGACAATGCAACCAGTCCTGATGAAACCTGATAGGCTAAAGTCAGATGGAAGGAAAGGAGGACCTTCTTTATCAGTGGACTAGGGAAAGGGCATGGAGGAGAAGAGGGACAGTGGGTGGGACCAGGAGGAGATGAGGAAGGGGGCTGCAGACAGGATAGAAAGTGAACAAATTGTAATAAATGATAAATAAATTGAAAAAAGAAATAACCCTGAAATAATATGAATGGCTTAATACATGAACACATCACTTACATTTCTTTTCACTTTGATTAATTAATTGTCAGATTAAAGCTATTGAATCTAATGACTTCATATACCAGTGAACTGTGATACAAAGCAGTTTAGCACACTGTAGAAAGAGAGTATGGCTAATGTAGCCTTTCACAAAGGGACAGCAAAAAAAAAAAAAAAAGAAAGATTCTTGGTAATGATACACTTGTCAAGGAAGCTTTGAAATATTAAGCTCTTTATTTTTCTTATATAGAATGTCTAACTAATTTAGACAGTGAGTTTAAGACCTTGGAAAGAGAAAGTAAT
Source organism: Pachyuromys duprasi (assembly GCA_028658305.1). Taxonomy (NCBI): domain Eukaryota; kingdom Metazoa; phylum Chordata; class Mammalia; order Rodentia; family Muridae; genus Pachyuromys; species Pachyuromys duprasi. Next base: position 26,198,055 of record CM053743.1, read on the forward strand.
GCCATGTGTATTTTAAGAGTGAATTTTATCATATATTGAACATACAGCACAGTTTGGAAGATGAACTGTTTTAGTGTCAAGTGAACTGACTGACAGTAATTACTACTCTTACACCTAAACAGCATGCTTGATAGCAAAAACGTCTAGAGCACATATTTTTCAAAGCAGTAAATATATTAAGCTTCCACAAATAATTTCGTTGCACTTACACACGCATCCTTACTTTTAGATTTAAGAAGGTAGCACATATTTCTAAAAACATTTTGCTCAATTCTAAGGAAAGTGATCTCAAAATGACTCCATTAAAGATTAAGAACATGTTTATGTCAAATTATTGATCATAGAAAGCAAAGAAAGTGTTGTGGTTATTCTTGGATGCCTCAAAGAACTTGAATGGAAGGGCATATTGCTGAATATACCAAGTACTTTAGACATTCCACTTGAAAAAGATCCAGTTAGAACTGACCTGAAAATCTCCTCCTTAGGACCAATTATCATAATAATGTAAGAAAGGATAAAAACTGCCTAGGAGAAGAATAATCAATAGTCATATCCAGCTGTAAATTTACAAACCACACCAATGACCAGCTTAGCAAAATATATTCAATGGTGTAGTAGAGGCACTTTTCATCTTGGAGGCTACTAGTACCTATCTATTTTGACTGAAGGCCCATAAGACAGGAGGACATTTTGGCTGGCATTGTACTCCTATATGTAGTAGTATGTGGGGATTATTTAATGTTTTATGATCATGGTATCATTACTATTTCCAGTAAACTTATTTAACCAGCACAGGTGTTGCTCTGATAAACTGTGATGTATTAAATAAAATAAGATAAAATTTTATTCTTCTCAATCATTTGAGCTATATTATCTTAAAGATCATCCTGAGTGAGGTATCCCAGAAGCAGAAAGACATACGTGGCCTATACTCATTTATAAGTGGATATTAGAAATATAATATAAGGTAAACATACTAAAATCTGTACACTTAAAGAAGCTAAGGAAAAAGAAGGACCCTGGGTAAGATGATCAATTCTCATGCAGAAAGGCAAAGGGGATAGACATTGGAAGAGGGGGAAAACAGGCAACAGGACAGGAGCCTACTACAGAGGGTCATTGAAAGAATTTACCCAGCAAGGTAATGAATGGGATCTTGAGACTCACAGCCAAACTTTGATAGAGTGCAGGGAATCTTATGAAAGAAGGGGGAGATAAGAATACCTGGAGGAGACAGGAGCACTACAAGGAGAGCAACAGATGAAAATATTCTGGGCGCAGGGTTCTTTTCCGAGACTGATACTCCAACCAAGGACCATGCATGGAGATAACCTTGAATACCTAGAACCCTTACACAGATGTAGCCCATGGCAGCTCAGTGTCCAAGTGGGTTCCCTAGGAAATGGGAACAGGAACTGTCTTTGACACAAACTCAGTGGCTGGCTCTTTGATCACCTCCTCCTGATGGGGAACCAGCCTTACCAGTCTACAGAGGGAAACAATGTAGCCAGTCCTGAGGAGACCTGATAGGCTAGGTTCAGATGGAAGCAGAGGAGGACCTCCCCTATCAATGGATTTGGAAAGGGTCAGGGAGGAGATGAGGCAGGAAGGGTAGGATTAGGAAGGGGATTAGGGAGGGGTTCAGTGGTGATACAAAGTGAATAAACTATAATTATTAAAATATAAAGTTTTAAAAGTGAAAAAATTAAGAATAACCAGCTTTTAAATGTTTTACATTTACTTACAATAATATAGTTAAAAGTGTTGATAGAGAGTCTGTTCAAGCAAATTGGCACCCTAAAAGACAACTGACATTTTACTTTCAAAATAGTAGTTATATAAAATGGGGCAAGAAGAGGAGCTTTAAACTACAAGGGAAACATGAATATGAGGAGATAAATGTGGCAGTATGTCAGGTATTCAAAACCAATCAAATAAAGACAGCATTAGGACAGCATAGAAAATGAAATTATAAATTTCTCAGTCTTATAGTACTTTCTAAAGGACAAGCAGACAATTAAAAAGTAATTTTTGATATTACAAAATGTCAACTGCACTCAACGTAGGCATTGGTTATTTTTAAACTTGTTCATTATCTGCTTCAATCTCCAGGCAATTTCGTATGAACACACCATTAATTAATGCATTTATGCCTTTTTCTAGGGCATATATGTGCAAAACTTCATGACTGATACTATAGATTATTTCTACTATCATCAGAAGTAAAAACTGATACATTTGCATTAGTTGTTTTAGCTATTAAATAAAATTCTACACTGATTAGAAAGAAATAAGTAAACATCTATGGTTAATTAGCATTAAATAAGATTTCGTTATTAATAAAACATTGTGATGCACTTTAAATATTAAAATATTTGCTTTGATTTATACATATATAAAATCATATAATATATGATATATAATTACATATATTTAATGCCATATGTTTTATATATGCATTTACACATATATGTGTGTTTATATATGTATATATGCATATGTTATATATGTATACATACATATGCATATGTGCACATATGTATTATTATATATAATTACATGTAAAATTATATGTCAAAATTATAACGTAATTATATTTATGTTTATAACATATTTATATTACATATTATTTATAGCTATATATTATAATTATAACATAATTATATTACATATTATATGATTTTATAAATCTATAAATCAAAGCAAGTATTTTAAACATATATGACATATTTATGTATATGTGTTTGTGTGTATATATATACACACACACAAAAGCAAAAGAATTACTGTGCCACAAATGGGCAAGTATAGAAAGGAGAACATATGCTCAGCACATAATATATACTTTTCAGAAAATTTATGAAGTAACTAATCTTTATAAATTCTCATAACATGGCAAGGAGGATTCTGGAAAAGAATTTGGGTGTTTATTAATTTGTTCTCTTTTCAGCTTGGCTTGCTTCTTCCATTGCATCCACTACCTCCGACACCTTCTGGAAACTTTATTTGTTCACAAAGTTTCTGCGGGACACAGTCCTATGAAAAACTTGATGATGGTAAGAATTAAAATAGATTATGATTTTGTTTTTACTGGGAAACAATATACATTGAATAATGTGTTAGTGTTTTAGTTCCTGTGGGGGGGGGATATCATGACTGAAATCACCTATGGAAGCAAAGGGTTTATTTCGCTTTCTATTCATTAGTTCATCACTGAAGGAAGCCAGCAGAAACTCCAGCAGCAGAAGCTTTGAATGACTGCTGGTTACATATTTACCGTTCTGTCTTGTACAGTATGCTTTCTTAGGCATACCAGGACCACCTGTACAGAAGAGTCATACCAGGGATCCGCCTGCCACTGAGAAAGTGCCCTCAGAGGGGATAAGGAGGAAGGAGTCAGTCAGGCATGGTGATCAGGGGTATCTTTCAGCTCTGACTGGCTAGCAGTCAGGTTTCTTCTTTAAACGAGTTTCACATTACAAAGACAGACTAATGATTATCCAAAAATTACAGATTGTATTATTTTTGCTCTGGACATTTATTTGATTTTTTTATTACATGTCTAGTGTTGCAAGTTCAGTTGCAAATAGAACAGATGTTACTTGTATTATCAGTCCTATAACTTCAATTCAAAGAGTCTAAAGAATGCCTCATCAAAGCACTCACATTTATTCTATAATAACCTTCTTTTATGCTGACAGTATTTGTAGTTTTAATCACTCCAAACAAACAGAAAATATCTGAGCCTGTCTTTTTATGAAAAATAAATGTTAATACCTAACTCCTCATATTACTGTTTCATCGTCTATGCTATAAAGTAGAAACAAGATAGTTTAGTCAATGTGTCTTATTTACTTAATTCTATTCTATGGGTATATTCTGCCTGATCTCCTATCTTTAAACTACATTCTCAGAGAATCTAAGCATATTGTGAAAAGATGCCTTGAATCTGTAACCAATTCAAGTATCTCCAGTTCCAATTGCATTGTTTGAGTGTTTTTAGGGAAAGACACCCCAAGAAAATTCCTGGAGTCATGACCTCATTTAAAAATTTCTACCTCTCCAGGTTTTACTAACTCCTCCTTCTTTCATATGCATCCCTACACTCTGCCCCTCCAACCAAGGACCGTGCATGGATAAAACCTAGAACCCCTGCTCAGACATAGCACATGGCAGCTCAGCATCCAAATGGGTCTCCCTAGTAAGGGGAACAGGGACTGTCTCTGACATGAACTCAGTGGCTCTCTCTTTGACCTCCCCCTCTCCCCCTCATGGAGGAGCAGCCTTGCTAGGCCACAGAAGAGAACATTGCAGCCAGTCGTAATGAGACCTGATAAACTAGGGTCAGAGGGGAGGAGGACCTTCCATTTCAGTGGACTTAGAGAGGGGCAGGGAGGAGTTAGGGGAAGGAGAGTGGGATTGGGAGGGATAGGGGAGGGAGAGGGCTATAGCTGGAATACAAAGTAAATAACCTGTAATTAACATAGTAAATAAAAATTATATATAAAAAGTTTCTACCTTTGTGCTGATCCGTGTTTATCACAACCACAGCACATAAGGAAATCTTCGAAATAGGGCCAGATAAAGTTATTTCCCTAAAAATAGAAGAGATAGTAAATTTAAGACTTTCCTAAAAAGACTCACACCTAAATTTCTTGGGAAGAGGCATAACAAAGGAAGTCCACAAAAATGCAACACACTGAGAACAAAAACCTAAAAGTGAGACACAAAAATGACAGTGATTGCAGCATTTTGTTCAGCTTTGCTGGAATTGTGTCAAACAGCTATGTTGGCTTCATAACTTTTGCCTTTTCCAGTGGATATGGTTGTGCCAGACCCATGACCCATATAATAGGCTGAGCTCTTAGGTAAAATATGTGAAAAGAAGAAAAGACCTTGCAGGAACATAGGATATAAAGTAGATCATGCCTCAAATTTTATTCAATTTGAACCTTGAATCATTTTCCTTAAATCTATTTGAAAAGGAAGCTTCCAGTGTGATGAGAGAACCTGCCATGAAAAAAAAGATAAGAAATCATCAGATGCCAAAGGTTAAGAAGCTACCAATTTTTTTTTCAAACACTACAACAAAAACATACATTAAGAATACCACTCAGCAACTAAAAACAAGGAAATAATGAAATTGGCATTCAAATTAATGGAACTAGAAAAGATCATCCTAAGTACTAATCCAGAAGCAGAAAGACACACATGGTATATTCTCACTTGTAACTGGATATTACCCATATAATATAGGATAAACGCACTAAACTCTATAGTTCTAAAGAAGCTAAACAGCAAGGAGGACCCTAGGGAAGAGGCAGAAACATCACTCAGAAGGACAAACAGTATAGACATTGGAAGTGGTGGCAGACAGGAAACATGACAGGAGCCTATCACAGGAGACTTCCAAAAGACTCTACCCAGCAGGCTATAGAAGCAGATGCTGAGACTCTATAGCCAAACTTTGGGCAGAGTGCAGGGAATCTAATGGAAGAACTGGAAGATAGAAAGACCAGGACAGGACAGTAGCTTCACAAGGAGACCAACAGAGATAAAAAGCTCTGGGCCCAGGGATGCCTGCAGACTAATGAATCAACCAAACACCATACATGGAGAGGACCTAGACAGCCCCTCACACTCAGATGTAGTTCTTGTCTCCATGGCAGTTCCCTAGTAAGGGGAGAAGGAGCTGTCTCTGATATGGACTGAGTGGCCAGCTCTTTGATCACCTTCCTCTGATAAGGAAAGAGGATCCAGAGTCCTGATGAGACCTGATAGATTAGGGTCAGATAGTAGAGGAGGAGGACCTCCCCTCTCAGTGAACTAGAGGAAGGACATAGCAGGGAAAGAAGGAGGGAGGGTAGATCCAGGAGGAGATGAGGGAGAAGGCTACAGCTGGGATACACAGTGAATAAATTGCAATAAATTATAAAAATAAAGAAAAAATTAATATATCTCGTATGTCATTTCTATAACTTTTTGTCTTCTTTTATTTGTAGGGTTGTGCATTTTATTGGGGATTTACATCTTGGATGGCTTATTATATTAATCACCCAAGATATACACCACCATGTATGTATAGCTTCTTCTTAAGTAACAACATGCTAATTTCTAAGTTCAACTCTTATTTACATAAGAAGAGAATATCTTGTATATAACAGAATAATTAATGGAAAAATCAAATTTCAATTTTTTCTGTATCATAATCTATTAAATTATTATAAGATCTTGACAGACTAAATATGGCTGACATGGATATTTTCTATCTGTATAGGAGCACTAAGAAATTACTAGTTGACTGTTGAAAAAGATACATTGAAATGATAAAATCAAAAACTGAAAAAGAATGTTTAACCACTGTGTTATTATGGCTGTTAGGAAAGAATCAGTTTTCCCCAGGAATGAGTTCTCGAAGAGGTTCTAATCTTAAGTGGTCAGCCTTAAAAACATGTGCATACAAGCAGTACTAAATGAACTCCAGACTAAGTGTGTATGTAAACATTATTTATATATCCATACACTTATTAATATCTAATATATATATACAATGCATAAATATATAATATATAATGTGGTATATATGTGAATACATACATATTACATATAAATACACATGGATGATCTCCACATGTACAACATAGCATGGTTGTTCATTGCATGTAGACTCCCTTAAATATATATATATATATATATATATATATAAAATTAACAGCCATGTCTTGTTCTTATGATAATTAGGAAGATTTTACGAAAGTACAGACTGCAAAGAACACTGAAAAGGTGTGCAAGTAAAATAATAAATATGACAGGTACACATGAAAGAAATAGGGTTGATTACAAAACTAGCAACAAAAGGACATCAGGAGATGCTACACCTTCCTCGACTATGCTGTACACATATTTAAAATGAGAACTTTGCAAGGTGCGCTCTGCTTTCAGAAAGCCTAACAATACACAGTTAATTTTAGATTCCATTTCTTTTCTATATGCTACTAGAATACAAGAAAAAAGAACATGAGTAAACAAAAATAATTTGAACATTTTGAAATTAAAATAAATATTAAATTTCAAATGCATATGGATCTAGTAATTATACTTGTGTTATGCCTTCAGTGCAATGTCCAGATAGAAAGGCTTGCTTCCAGCTCATCTTCTTTTTCTATTTACAGCATTTGGAAACAGGCAAATAACAGTTTCTGCTATCAACTTTTTGGTAAGTATTGTATAGTTTTCTTTTTGATGTTCTAAATTTTATATTAAAAAAGCAAGAACCGTCATGTCAAGAAGAAACTTTATTTAGCTATGTAGAAAATATGCATTTTGGCCTTAAAAGATGGCTCAGAAGTTAAGAGCACTCTTCCAGAGGGTCTGGGTTCAAATTCCAACAACCACATGGCAGCTCATAACTGTCTGTAGCTCAAAAATCTGACATCTTCACACAGACATACAAACAACAAAAACAATTTACATAAATTAAAAATAAATAAAGTATTCCTATCAAAATTCTGCAGTAATTTATAACAGATAATTATAACTTATAACCATAGTTATTTGAACTATATTTAACATTTAAAACTAGGATCCATGAATTTCTTTCTTGTCATTTACACTTTTGTGAATTTATAAACTTCTGAGTACAAACATTTTTATGAGTCTAATAGAAAAATATAAAAAAAACTATTCAATGTTATCAGCTTATTGATTCTGTAAATAGAAAAAAAAACGCGTCTGTTTGATTTATTTAGTTCTAATGAGTAGTGTACCAGGGACTGGCTGTTTATAAATTGTTCTCATCATGCTTTTAATCCTCACCATTCCATGTGAGCAAAAATGCTTATTCATTGCATTTATACTAATTAATTCGAGCACACAATTTTTTTCTTTTGTTTAAATAAATCAGTTTATGAGGAAAGTATCTGTATGTGTATTTTGCTTTTACTTTTGTGACACCTTATTGTTAGCCCTTATTGTAGAAATGACTAAATTTGTACACAGTGGGACAGCTACATTTACTGAGTAAATATGACATATTGCTAATTTTCAGAATTTCTTTAAAAAAGCAACGCACATTAAAAATTCAGTTTTCCCAGAAGCAGAAACACACACAGGATATATACTCACTTATAAGTAGACACTAGACTAATAATATAGGATAAACATACTAAAATCTGTACACCTAAAGAAGCTAAGCAAGAAAGAGGTGCCTGGGTAAAATGATCAATCTTCACTCAGAAAGACAAACAGGATGGACATTGGAAGAAGGAGAAAACAGGAAATAAGACCGAAGCCTACCACACAGGGCCTCTGAAAGATTATACCCAGCAGTGTATCAAAGCACATGCTGAGACTCTTAACCAAACTTTGGGCAGAGTGCAGGGAATCCTAAGAAAAAAGGGGGAGACCATGGGACCTGGAGAGTACAGGAGCTCTATGAAAAGAGCAATAGAACCAAAATATCTGGACACAGGGGTCTTTTCTGAGACTGATACTCCAATCAAGGACTGCTCATAGATATTACCTAGAACCCCTGCACAGACGTAGCCCATGGTAGCTCAGTATCCAAGTGGGTACCCTAGTAAGGGAACAGGGACTGCCTCTGACATGAACTCAGTGGTTGGCTCTTTGACCTACCCTCCCCAAGTGGGGAGCAGCCTTGCCAGGCCTCAGAGGAGGACAATGCAGCCATTTCTGATGAGACCTGATAAGATACGATCAGATGGAAGGGGAGGAGGAAAATCTCCACTATCAGTAAACTTGGAAAGGCCATAGGAGATGAGGGATGGAGGGTAGGGTTGGGAGGGAATGAGGAAGGGAGCTACAGCTGGGATACAAAGTGAATAAACTGTATTTAACATAAAAATAAAAATTTAATGAAAAATTAATTTTTTGCACTGTACATTATTCAGACAAGAACATCCTTGTACCTTATTTTTTCATAATTTTATGATTAATTTTCACCAATGAACTACTCAGAAAAGTTTGGCACAGAAAATAATTTCTTTGAAAACTAAAATAACAACCACATATTTCAAATCTTACATAGAGTTGGGTTCTTGATATTCACCTATGGTTATTGCTCTGATTTTTCTCGTAGTCCTACTGCAGTCCTCATGGAAATGTTCTCATTTTGGTGGTTTGGAGTAATTACACTATTCCCTTCATGCGCTGTTGCTGATTTCTTGCATTCTTCTCGAATGTGCTATAACTATCTACCAATTTCCCTATCAAATATAAAAGACCTATGAAAAAATATAATTTTAAAGATAATTAGAATTTTTTATAAATTTATGTCAGAATTATCCTATAGTCAATACATTACTAAACATAAACAAAGTTTTAAAGTCTTGAAACATGCAACTAATTTGTTTTTTCTTCAACCATCTGTTGATTAATCTTGTTTTCATATACATTCATCAATTTTATCTTATATACAATCCTGCGAAAAATTAGTGAAGTCTAGCAAGATAAAATTCTTGGAATCAATGTTTGTAATAGCAAAAGGAATCTAGTTCAAATACAGTGGAGAGAAGCTTGGAGATAATATTAGAGACATTCTATGACCTTTCTTAAAATTGAAAACAATGAATGTAATTTTACTCAGCAGCAAATCAGAATTTGCAAGTGAGAAATAAGTCTTCACTCAACTTCTTGCAAACATACATTATAATGATAAGTAAAATAGAGTTGTTGGCTTAAGATATTCTTAATAATAATACATGTTTGCCAGACAAATATCAATTTATAAGCATTTGTTATTCAGATACATTTTAGGATGATATAATAAAATATGACACATAATAATGTCATTAATTTCATTTTTAAGTAATTTATTTATTTTTATATTAATCACAGGTTATGTACTTTGTATCCCAGCTATAGCACCCTCCCTCACTCCCTCCCACTCTCCCCAAACCTCCCTCTTCTTTTTCCTGCCCCCTTCCAAGCGCACTGGTAGGGGAGGACCTCCCACCCTTCCAACTGACCCTAGCTTATCATGTCTCTTCAGGGATGGCTGCAATGTCCTCTTCTGGGATCTAGCTAGGTTGCTCCTCCCTTGGAGGAGGGGAGGAGGGTCAAAGAGCCAGCCATTGAGTTTATGACAGAAATAGTCCCTGTTTCCCTTACTAGGGTTCCCAGTTGGATACTAAGCTAACATGGGCCCCATCGGAGCAGGGATTCTAGGTTATATCCATACATGGTCCTTGTTTGGCGAAACTGTCTCGTAAAAGACCCCTGTGCCCTGAACTATTTGGTCTTTGCAGAGCTCTTGTCCTCACCAAGTCTTACAACCTTTTTTCACATGATTCCCTGCACTCTGCCGAAGGCTTCCTTGTGAGTCTTAATATCTGCTTTGATACATTGCTGTTAAAGTCTTTCAGATGCCCTCTGTGGTAGGATCCTGTCCTGTTGCTTGTTTTTTCCTACATTCAATATCCATCCCATTTGTCCATCTAAGCGAAGATTGATCATCCAATCCTGGGTCCTCCTTCTTGCTTATCTTCCCTAGGTATATAAATTTCAGCAAATCCAGCCTATCCTATAGGTCTATATAAGTGAGTACATACCAAGTGTTTCTTTCTGCATTTAGGATACCTCACTCAGGATGATCATTTCCAGATCCCGCCATTTGCCTGCGAATTTCATGATTTCTTCCTTTTTAATTACTGAGCAGTATTCCATTGTGTAAAAGAACCATAATTTCTGTATCCATTCCTTGACTGAGGGACATCTGGGTTGTTTCCAGCTTCTGGCTATTACAAATAAAGCTGCTAAGAACACGGTTGTGCAAATGTCCTTGTTGTGTAATTGAGCATCTTTTGGATATATGTCTAAGAGTGGTATAGCTGGGTATTGAGGGATCACTATTCCTAATTGTTTAAGAAAGCTCCAAATTGATTTCCAGAGTGGTTGTACAAGTTTGCATTCCCACCAGCAATGGAAAAGGGTTCCACTTTCTCCACAAACTCTCCAGCATGCATTGTCACTTGAGTTTTTAATCTTAGCCATTCTGACAGGTGTAAGGTGAAATCTCAGGGTTGTTTTGATGTTCATCTCCCCGATGGCTAAGGACGTTGAGCATTTCTTTAAGTGTTTTTCTGCCATTCTACAATCCTCTACAGAGAGTTCTCTTTTTAGCTCCATACCACATTATTTTAATTGGATTAATTGATTTGTTGCTTTTTAACTTCTTGAGTTCTTTATATATACTGGATATTAGCCCTCTGTCAGATGTAGGATTGGTAGAGATCCTTTCCCAGTCTGTAGGCTGTTGTTTTGTTTTGATGACAGTGTCTTTTGCATTACAGTAACTTTAAGTTTCATGAGGTCCCATTTATTTATTGTTGATCTTAAAGCCGTTGCTGTTGGTGTTCTGTTCAGGAAGTAGTCTCCTGTGCCAATGAATTCAAGGCTCTTCCCCACTTTTTCTTCTAACCAGTTCAGTGTGTCTGGTTTTATGTTGAGGTCCTTGATCCACTTGGACTTTAGTTTTGTGCAGGGTGATTAATATAGATCTATTTTCATTTCTCTGAACATTGATATCAAGTTGGACCAGCACCATTTGTTGAAGATACTGTCTTTTTTTCCGTTAAATGGTTTTGGCTTCTTTGTCAAAAATCAAGTTTCCATAGGTGTGTGGGTTTATTTATGGGTGTTCTGTTTGGTTCTATTGATCTACTATTCTGTTTCTACGCTAGTAGCATGCAGTTTTTATTACTATTGCTCTGTAGTACAGCTTGTGGTCAGGGATGGACATACCTCCAGATGGTCTCTTGTATAGGATTGTTTTTGGAGATTCTGGGTTTTTCGTTTCTCCATATGAAGTTGAGACTTTTTCTTTCAAGTTCTGTGAAGAATTGGGTTGGTGTTTTGATGGGAATTGCATTGAATCTGTAGATTGCTTTTGGCAGAATGGCCATTTTCACTAGGTTAATCCTACCAATCTATGAGCACGGAGGTCTTTCCATTCTCTGATTTCTTCTTAAATTTCTTTCTTCAGAGATTTGAAGTTTTTTTTCAAACAGGTCTTTCACTTGCTTGGTTAGAGTCACCCCAATGTACTCTATGTTGTTAGTGACTATTGTGAAGACTCTTGGTTCCCTAATTTCTTTCTCATCCCATTTTTCTTTGGTGTACAGGAGAGCTTCTGATTTTTTTTTTGAGTTGATTTTGTATCCAGCCACTTTGCTGAAGGTGTTTATCAGTTGAAGGAGTTCTCTGGTTGAATTTTTGCGGTCACTCATGTATATTATCATATCATCTGCAAATAGTGATACTTTGACTTCTTCCTTTCCAATTTGTATCTCTTTGATCTCCTTTAGTTGTCTTATTGCTCTAGTTAGGACTTCAAGTACTATGTTGAAGAGATATGGAGACAATGGGCAGACTTGCCTTGTCCCTGATTTCAGTGGGATTGATTTAACTTTTCTCCATTGAGTTTGATGCTGTCTATAGGCTTGCTGTATATTACCTTTATTATGTTTAGGTATGTGCCTTGTATCGCTGATGGCTCCAAGACTTTAAACATGAATGGATGTTGGATTTTGTTGAATGCTTTTTCAGGATCTATGGAGATGATCACGTGTTTTTTCTCCTTCAGTTTGTTTATATGGTGGATCATATTAATAGATTTCCATATATTGAACTACCCTTGCATGCCTGGGATAAAGCCTACTTGGTAATGGTGGATGATATCTTTTATGTGCTCTTGGATTCGGTTTGCAAGTATTTTATTGGGTATTTTTGCGTCAATGTTCATAAGAGAGATAGGTCTGAAGTTCTCTTTTTTGGTATCAAGGTGACTGTGGCTTCATAGAATGAGTTTGGTAATTTTCCTTCTATTTCTATTTTGTTGAATAGTTTAGAGAGAATTGGTGTTAGGACTTCTTTGAAGGTTTGGTAGAATTCTGCACTAAAACCATCTGGCCCAGGACTTTTTTTTTTTTTTTTTTGGTAGGTAGGCTATTGATTACTGCTCTTATTTCCTTGGGGATATAGGTCTATTCAATCTTTCTACGTGATATTGACTTAATTTAGACAGATGGAATATATGGAGAAAATTGTCCATTTCATTTAGATTTTCAAATTTTGTGGCATATAGGCTTTTGTAGTACAACCTAATGATTGTTTGGATTTCCTCAGTGTCTCTAGTTATGTCCCCCTTTTCATTTCTGATTTTGCTGATATGGATAGTTTCTCTCTGCCTTTTTGTTATTTTGGCTAGGGGCTTGTCTTTCTTGATGATTTTCTCAAAGAACAAGCTCTTGGTTTTTTGAGTAGTTTTATTTGTTTCTAATTGATTGATTTCAGGGTTGAGTTTGATTATTTCCAGTCTTCTACTCCTCTTGGGTATATCTACTTCTATTTTTTCTAGGGCTTTCAGTTGGATCATTAAATTGCTTGTATGAGATGTTCCGAATTTCTTCTTGAAGGCACTTAGTGCTATGAACTTTCCTCCTAGCTCTGCCTTCATTGTGTCCCATAAGTTTTGGTATGCTGTGCTTTAATTTTCATTAAATTCTAGGAAGTCTTTGATTTGTTTCTTTGTTTCTTCCCTAACCAAGCTGTCCTTGGGTAGCAAGTTATTCAGTTCCCATGTATGTGCAGGCTTTTTGCTGTTTCTGTTGTTGTTGAGGTCCAGCTTTAGACCATGATGGTCAGATTGGATACAAGGGATTATTTCAATTTTCTTGTATCTGTTGAGGCTTGCTTTTTGACCAAGTATATGATCTATTTTGGAGAAGGTTCCATGAGGTGCTGAAAAGAAGATACACTCTTTTGATCTAGGGTGAAAAGTTCTGTAGGCATCTATTAGGTTCATTTAATTTAGGGTCTCTGCAAGTACCCTTGTTTCCCTGTTTTGCTTCTGACCAGATGATCTGTCACTTGGTGAGAGTGGAGTGTTAAAGTCTCCCACTATTAGGGTGTTGGGATCAATTTGTGATTTCAGCTTTAATAGTGTTTTATTTGCAAATGTAGGTGGCCTTGTTTGGGGCATAGATGTTCAAAATTTTGATGTCCTCCTGTTTAATTTTTTTTTTTTTTTTGATGAGAAGGACGTGCTCCTCCTCATCTTTCTTGATTAGTTTTGGCAGAAACTCTATTTTATTAGATAATAGGATCACTAACCCAGCTTGTTTTTCTGGGCCCATTTGCTTGAAAAACATTTTCCAGCCCTTTACTCTGAGGTAGTGTTTATCTTTGTTGAATAGGTGTGTATCTTGGATGCAGCAGAATTTTGGATCCTGTTTCCACAACCATTTGTTAGTCTGTGTCTCTTTATTTGAGAGTTGAGTCCATTGATTTCGATAGATAATGGTAACCAATGTTTGTTAGTTCCTTTTATTGTGGAGTTGGTGGTCTTACTATTATTCATTGCTTTTTCCCCCTTTTTATATGGAAGTTATCTGTATCCTATATTTTCTTTGGTGTATTTGGTTTTATTGGATTGGAGTTTTCCTTCAAGTGTCTTCTGTAGGGCTGGGTTGCTGCTGTGTAGATATTGTTTAAATTTTGTTTTGTCATGGAATATTTTGTTTTCTCCATCTATGTTGATTGAAAGCTTCTCTGGGTATAGTAGTCTGGATTGGCATCTGTGTTCTCTTAAAGTCTGCATGCCTCTGCCCAGGCCCTTCTGGCTTTCATCGTTTCTGATGAGAAGTCTGGTGTGATTCTGATAAGTCTATCTTCATATGTTACTTGACCCTTTTCCCTTGCTGTCTTTAATATTTTTTCTTTGTTTTGTAGATTTAGTGTTTTGACTATGATGTGATAAGAGGTATTTCTTTTCTGGTCTAGTCTATTTGGTATTCTGTAGTCTTCTTGCATGTTTATGGACATTTCTTTCTTTAAGTTGGGAAAATTTTCTTCTATGATTTTATTAAAAATATTTTCCTGTCCTTGGAGCTTGGAGTCTTCTTTTTCATCTATTCCAATTATTCTCAGGTTTCTTCTTTTCATGGTGTACTTGATTTCTTGGATGTTTTGTGTTTGGGACTTTTCCAATTTTATTTTTTCTTTGAGTGAGGAATCAATTTCAACAAGTATATCTTCAGCTTCCGATATTCTCTCTTCCATCTCTTGTATTCTATTGTGATGCTCACCTTTGTGGTTCTTGATCTTTTCTCTAAGTTCTCCAATTCCAGGTTTTTCTCTGAATTAAAATCTCCATTGCTTTTGCGCGTTTCTGGTGGTGCCATGGTGTCCTGATTTTTGTTGGGTGAGTTCTTACATTGACTTTTGGCAAGTTGTTTATATATAATCAACGAGCTGTTTGTTCCTTGAAGCTGAACTTCAGACTGGAACTGTCAATCTCTGTTGTCTAGCATATTCTTCAAGAAGATCAGGGAGTTCCAGTGGTTTGAGAGTGTGTGTTGTTGCCTCAGTTGTACCTGTGGGAGGAAAGGCCACTGGTGCAGTATTGTTGTTGTGTGTGGGAGGAGTAAGTATGTGTTTGTGTGTGTGTGTGTGTGTGTGTGCGTGCATGTATGCTCAGTAGGTTTCTTGAAGGGGAGTGCTAGAGAGTGTATATGCTTGGGCTCTGGGGTTTGGGAGCAAGCACAGGAAGGATGAGGGTGCTAGCGCATTTGGCAAGTGCAGATTGCGGGTGCCAAGTGCCTGAGCTGGTTTCCTGAATTCCCAGTGGTCTTCAATCTGTGGCAGGTTCTGCAGGCTGGACTCTGAGGTCAGTGGGTGGTGCTGTGGGTGGGACATGCACTCTGTTGTGAGCTCTGTGTGCCCAGCTCTGTGATCTGTGCTAGAAGCTGTGAGCCCCACAGGCCGGTCTCCATTCTGGTCTGGAGGCTTGTTACCTCACTCTGTGCCAGAGGCTGAGTGTCCTGGTTTGAGATGGGGGCTGGTTTCGCTCTTCTGGTCTGGAGACTCTGCTCTCTGGTCTGGGCTTGCTGCTAAGGGCTCCCCTATGGTCTGGGGACTTGGCACCTCCTTGTGAGCCAGGGGTTGTGACCCCCATTCTGGGATAGAATCTGGGGGCGCCTCAGTCCTGACCGGATACTATGCCCTGGTCTAGGAAGGCAGACTATGCCCTGGTCTAGGATGGCAGATGGTGGCACCGTGGGAGGCTGCATGTTCAGATCAGGGCTAGCAGATGTGTGCCCACTGATGCACCCCGGTCTTGAATGGTATCTGGGGTGCCTTAGCCTGGACAGGATACAAAGTGTCCCTGTCTGGGATTGTGGCTGGCAGGGCAGCCAGAGTCTGTGTGTTCAGATCTGGTCTATGCATAACCGGTCACCGGAGTTTTTCTAGGGATTAACTGGGTGTCCCTAGGACTTTCCCACTTGATTTCCTCACCATAGGAATTCTGCTCACCTGGCAATCACAAACGCTAGAGTTCAGTCTCCTCTCAATTTCTTATATATGATCCGAATCCAAAAGATCTATATGCATTGCAAACATTACTAAAAAACTTGAGGATAGTTCATTCATAAAAATGAGTAAACACGTTTAAGACTATTTCATTTTAATATGAATGATCTATGTGTTTTTTAATATCTAAAGAAATTAACATCTCCATGTATGTTCACAGCATTGTAAATTATCGTGCATTAAACTAACAGAAAAAAAACTTTGGTCAATTATATAGGATGATCAAAAGGAAAATAATGATAAGTATTAATATATATTTAAATCATAAATATATTAACTCATTTGCAGGTACTAAATTTATCTTTTAAAATTATGTTTTCAACAATGTTATTACATTTACTGCTTTATATACTTTTGAATAATAAAAATATGACAGTCATTTAATTTTATTTTGCTTTAGTTGATGTGTAGAATAGATGGTTACCTGGTTAGACAATATTCAAACCATGTTAAATGCTATGACAATTGTTTCTTGATCACTTTAAAAAGATTTCCCATTGCTTTATATTAAATACAGTTTTTCCTTTTGGTGCATATAACTTCTTTTTACTGAAATTGTTACCTAACATTTAAAGAAAAATTGGCATAAGTTACATAAAATGTTCAAAAATATATTTAAAGGTGAGGACAAAGCCTTCTGATAAAATGTTTACTTAGATCTCACAATGCTAGGCTATGAAGTAATTTTTTCTCAATTTTTAAACTCTAAGTATAATATTTATCTCTTAAATATGTGCAGGAATCAGACACTCAAATGAAAAAATATGAATATATTGAGAAAAGTTAATAGATGTTAGAATCACTGTTCCTATTAAGTTCATATGTAGATTTTATCTGCTCTATTTTCAATACTTTGTGTATTAATTTTTTCATATTTCCGCAAACATTTTTCATTTTCTAAAACCAACCTGCTTTAAAAGCTACAGAAAAAAAAGTAAAAAGTCAAAATTCTAAACCAACTTCTTTCCATAAGTAGTACATTTTAAAATCTCATTTCAACTGCACTTAGCTTTCATTCTGTAAAGGCAGTCATGGTTTGCCAGTCATTTGAACAGCTAACAGTTAGTCAAAAAAAAGAAGAAGGAGAAAGAAAGAAAGAAAGAAAAGTGTTCCCTTGCCTTAGTATCTTCAGTTATTATTAAGCTGGAAAGAAAACAAAACTTCATTCAGGCTTGCTGGGTTTTCAAATAGCTCTTGAGTTTTCTTCTGTCTCTAGTATCAACATTTGTTATCTGTTCACGTGCATTTCCTCTCCCTGTTATGATAAAATGCAAATATTCTTAGAAAAGAAAGCTGTGTGTATCTGGTGCTATTTATCTTATAAAAGCATAGAAGAACCTCAATCCTAAAAGAGGTGGAGTTGATTAGGCAAGAAGATATGTACAACTTATGTCATAGCTCGCAATAAAGGCAGAGAGCCGGGGCTTTCCCTGATGAGCCAGAAAGACCAGAAATCGGCTTTTGGAAATTTGGTGAAGAAGTCTGTGCCTTCCTGTTCAGTTGGTTACAGTTTGAATCAATGCATATAGTTTTGCATTTTTTTCTTACTGAATACTAAGTTAAAATTCAAGGGTCTGTCATTGGTTGTTTATCCCATTTCAAATTCCCTGCAACTACTTATATAAGTAATAACCATATTGCTATATTGGTATAGTGCATAGAAATCACTGATTGCAACTGAATTTGATTGATCTTTGTAAAGGAACCAATTTTAAATAAATTAATTTGAAAATTAGAAAATAAAATTAATATAGTGATTATATTTTATTATGTTGAAATTACTGTTTCACAAAATCTTCTAATAGACAGCCATGACTTAAACTAAAATCACTAACTACTAAGGGGCCAGAAAATTTGTGATGGTCCATAATATTAAAGCCAATATACAAAAATTTCATGAAAAAAAAAGTCACAAGTATGTTTTGCGTCATTACTCATTCCAGAGCATGTTATTGTCCTTTTGACTTCTCAAAAGTCTGCATGATGTTAAAAGTCCACACAATGAGCACTAGTTGCATCCTCTTCCTCTGTTACATGGCAAGGCTACCCCACCAGGGGGAAGTGATCAAAGAGTAGGCAACAGAGTCCAAGTCAGAGACAGTCCCTGCTTCCTTTGCTGGGGAACCCAAAGGAAGATTGAGCTGCCCATTAGCTACATCTGATCAGGGGGTCTAGATCCTTTCCATGTATCATAATTGGTTATTGTATCACTCTCTGCAGGACGCCCCTGGGCCCAGATTTGTTGGTCTGCTTGTAGAGCTCCTGTCCCCTTCACCTCAGGGTACTTCTGGACCCTCCAACTGATCCCACCCCCCATTCCACAAGACTCCCTGCACTCTGCCCAAAGTTTGGCTGTGAGTCACAGCATCTGCTTTGATTGATGCCCTGGTGCATGGAGTCTTTCAGAGGATGTTTATGGTAGTCTCCTTTCCTGTTGCTTCTCTTCAACCACTTCTAGTTTTTATTCTGTTTGCCCCTTCTGGATGGTTAATTTCTTGTGTTCTTCATATATTTAGGATATTAGCCCTCTGTCTGACAGAGGGTGAAGATCATTTCCCAGTCTGTAGACTGTCATTTTGTTTTGTTAACAGTGTCCTTTGCTTTACAGCACCTTTTCAGTTTCATGAGGTTTCATTTATTGATTGTTGATCTTAGAGCCTGTGCTGTTGGTGTTCTGTTCAAAAACTTGTCTCCTGTACAAATGAGTTCAAAGCTATTTCCCACTTTTTTTTCCTATTAGATTTAGTTTATCTGGTTTTATGTTGAGGTCTTTGATCTGCTTGGTTTTGTACAAGGTGATGAATATGGATCTATTTGCATTTTTCTACATGTTGATAACTGATTTCATGGCAGTACTGCCTCTGCTCTCCTTACTAGGCAACCCACAAGGAGGCTGAGCTGCCCATGGGCTACATCTGAGTAGGGAGTCTAGGTCCTATCATGCATGGTCCTTGGTTGATTTATCAGTCTCTGCACCGCCCCCCTGGGGGAGACCAGACTTTTGGATAAGTTGGTGTCCTTGTGGAGCTCATGTCTCCTCCAGGTTTTTCTATCTCCCTCTTCTTCCATTAGATTCTCTGCTGAGAGCTGAACTCAGTAAACCTGAATTAAATACTTTTAAAAACTTACAAAATAATTTCTGAACATAATATATGCATTTACAACAAATGACATATTGTAAAAAACTGTGATAATGAGGTACATTATAGAAGCAAAATAAAAATTATAAGTTATTCAACCAATTCCAGAATGAAGAAAACAATTTATAATTTAACTAAAATTTTTATTTCTAATGTCAATGCAAATAAAACAAGTTGATTCAAACAGTTTACTAAAGTTCATTTTATATCATAAAATTAAAATACTATAAAATTTTTATTTAAAATTATTTTGAAATAATTATTTTCAAAAGTAAATATTGATAGGTTTTTATTTTACAAAAACCATTTCACTTTCTAAACAAAGTTTTTTGAAGCAATGCATGTTAACAGGTCATATCAAAAATTAAAATATGTACAAATGGGTTAGGAAAATAAAATTATTAAACTACCAATTGTAAAAATGTAATTTTAAGAGCATGACGATATAAATAATTATGATTTGTGAATATTGAGATAGTATAGTACTGACTTAACAATTAAACAGCATTTTAATTCAAAGGAACATGCAATAAACACTAAAGTTGAAGCTAAATCCTCAATTCAGCATAAGTAACAAATTTCATACTTAAATACCTTTTAAATTTTTATTTATTCATTTACTTTACATCCTGATTACAGTCCCCTTCTCCTCTCCTTCTGGTCTCGAGCACATCCTTTTCCACTGAGGCCAGGCAAGGCAGTCTAGCTAGGGGAAAGTGATCCAAAAGCAGGCAACAGAATCCATGTCAGAGACAAACCGAGCTCCACTTGCTAGTGGATCCACATGAAGAACCTGTTTATCTGTTACATATATGTCAGGGGCCTAAGTCCAGTCCATGCATGCTCTTTGATTTGTGCTTCAGTCTCTGTAAACCTCAATGAGCCTAGGTTAGTTGACTCTGTTGATCTTCTTGTGGAGTTCTTGTCCTCTCCAGGTCCTTCTATCCTTCCATCCAATCTTCTACAAGACTCACTGAGATCCAGCTAATTTGGATGCTAAACTGCTGCTGGTTGGAGCCTGTCTGCAAGTATAGCAGAGAGTCATTAATAGTGTAAGCGGTTGGCACTCTCCCACGGATAGGATCTCAAATTAGGCCAGTCAATGTCTGGTTATCCTCTCAATCTCTACTCCATCTTTATCTCTGTGCATCTTGTAGACTCTTTGGGGTATGTTTGAATATTTTTTGGATATATGCCCAGGAAGAAATGTTGTAGCTGAGTCTTGAGGAAGAACTATTCTAATTTCCTGAGAAATCAATGGATTCCGAAGTGGTTATACAAGATTGTTCTCCCAATAGCAATGGAGGAGAGTTTCCCTTGCTCCACATCTTTGCCAGAATGTGTTCACCTAAGTGTTTTGATCTTAGCCATTGTGACAGGTATATGATGGGAACTGAGTTGTTTTGATTTGGATTTCCATAATGCCTAAAGACACTGGGTATTTCTGTAAGTGCTACTCAGCCATTAGATATTCCTCTGTTAAGAACTCTCTGTTAAGCTCTGTATTTCATTTTTATATGAGTATGTGTTTTATGGTGTTTAATTTCTGTTTTTTTATGAAGAGATTTATTAGGTGGATATGGAGAGGGGGGGAGAGCAGGGAGAACAGGACATGATGGGGGGAAAGAGAGAGGAAAAGAGAGAGAAGGGGGAAGAAAGAGGGGATGCTCCAATAGAGAAAGGGGAGAAGGCCAAGAGAGGAGAAACCAAGAGAGAAAGGACCAAGAGAGAGACCACATGTTGAGTTGCCCCTTTAAGGGGCAAGGTAACCAAGTGTTCCAGGTGTAGCCACCTGGCCAGGGACACACGATGACATCATTAGTTGCTAGGCAACCCAGAAGCAGGTTTCATTCCAAAATCCTAACATTCCTCCCTTTTTCTATAATTAAAAAATGAGGAACTTGGGCTGCTAGGTTAAAGTATATAAATTTAGGTTCATTGGAAGCAGCTCTTGGTTGTCATGCAAGGGGTTAAGAGAGAGAGAAAAATTATAGTAACAAAATAGTCAGATTACATGGTCAAGAGGAGGAAGGGAAGCCACTGCCCTGGAAAATTGAGGGTAGAGGGTAGCAGTAGAGACTTGCCAGCCATGCAAGGGAGCAAGTAGGGATTGAGGAATGCTGAGAGAACCTGGAGCTGCTTGTCCTGGGCCTGAAGCACACCATTTCAGCCTTTTGTTAATAAGTGAATAATGGGTGTAGATTTTCTTCTGGCCACTTCCTGCTAACACTGAGGGCACTACAGGGAGGTCAAAAGGCTGAAATGCTGGCCAACTCCAGGAAGAAGAGGCTGCCCAGGGTCTGTAAGAACATCCGTGACTGGGAGGGAAAGTGCAGGTCCAGCTTGTTGGAAGTCTGTGAGGTCAGAGTTGAACACTTGTAGTTGCTTTGATGCTATTGTGGCTATAGGAAACACCTAAGTCTGGCAGGACATTGAAACATATATAAGCAAAAGATTAAGTAGGTTATGGAGAAAATCCTTTAGGGAGAGCAAAACTTTTGGGAGAGCAAATAGATATGGATGGTTTGGATCAATGAGACTTGAACATGGAAACCTCAGTTTGCCTGGGGGGACCTTTATCCAATAAATGGCAATAGTTAAAAAGGCTTTGCTCTGGATCTGTCTTGATTTCAGTATTTATTTTGTATCTTAACCCGATGTTAGATGTAGGTTGGCAAGGATATTTTCCCAATATGTAGGCTGCCATTTTATTCTATTGACATTATCTTTTGCTTTATGTTATTGGCTTCTTTATCAAAAGTCAAGTGTCCTTAGGTGTGTGGGTTTATTTCTGTTTTTTTTTTTTTTTGGTTCACTTTCATTGATTAACCAGTATGTTTCTATGACAATACCATGCAGTTTTTATTACTATTAATCTGTAGTACGGTTTGCAACCAAGGATGGTGATACCTCCGTTTCTTCTATTGTACAGGAATATTTTAGCTAGCCTGAGTTTTATGTTTGTTTGTTTGTTTTTCAATACAAAGGTGAGAATTGTGCTGACTTTAAATATCAATGGCATTTCAAGTCAGAGAAACGCACAACAACCTCTAAAATTAAAGCTAAATCCTCAAAATCAACATAATTAACAAATTTTATACTTAAATATCTCATAATTATATATAGCAGATGATTTCCTAGTACTTTTATAATTTTTTTTATTTTAATCACAGGTCATTCACTTGTATCCCAGCCCTAGCCCCCTCTCACTTTTCCTCCCAATCCCACCCTCCCACTGTCTTCTCCTCCCTGCCCCCTTTCCAAGTCCACTCACTGATAGGGGAGGTCCTCCTCCCCTTCCATCTGACCCTAGCTTATCAGGTATCTTCAGGACCAGGACGGGCTGTAATGTCCTCCTCTGTGGCTTAGCAAGGCTGCTCCTCCCTCGGGGGGAAAGAGGAAGCTCAATGAGCCAGTCATTGAGTTCATGTCACAAATAATCCTTGTCCCCCTTACTAGGCTACCTACTTGGATACTGAGCTACTATGGGCTACATCCGAGCAGGGGTTTTAGGTTATATCCATGCATGGTCCTTTGTCAGAAAAACAGTCTCATAGAAGACCCCTGTGCCTTGATACATTTGGTCCTTATGGAGCTCCTGTTCCCTCTAGGTCATACTAACACCCTCTTCTTTCATATGATTCCCTGTACTCTGCCGAAGATTTGGTTATGAGTTTCACCATCTGCTTTGATACAATGTGAGGTAGAGACTTTCAGATGCCCTCTGCAGTAGGCTCCTATCCTGTTACTTGTATTCTCCTAGTTCCAATCTCCATCCCCTTTGTCTTTCTAGGTGAGGACTGATCATCTTAACCTCTTTCTTGTTTATCTTCTGTAGGTTCAGATTTTAGTATGTTTATCCTATCTTATAGTTCTAGTACCTATTTATAAGTGAGTATATATCACCTGTGTCTTTCTGCTCCTAGGATACCTCACTCAGGATGATCTTTTCAGGATGATCCCACCATTTGCCTGCAAATTTCATGATTTCCTTGTTTTTAATTGCTGAGTAGTATTCCATTGTGTAAAAGTTCCACAATTTCCGTATCCATTCCTCCGTTGATGGACATCCGGGTTATTTCCAGGTTCTGGCTATTACAAATATAGCTGCTACAAACGTGGTTGAGAAAAATATCTTTGCTGTGTACTTGAGCATCTTTTGGATATATGCCTATAAGCTGGATCTTGAGGTAGCACTATTCCTGATTATCGGAGAAAGCACCAGATTGATTTCCAAAGTGGCTGTACAAGTTTATATTCCCACCAGTAATGGAGCAGGGTTCCCCTTTCTCCACAACCTCTACAGCATGTGTTGTCACTTGAGTTTTTGATCTTATCCATTCTGATGGGTATAGGTGAAGTCTCAGGGTCATTTTGATTTGCATTTCTCTGAAGGCTAATAATGTTGAACATATCTTTAAGTATTTATCTGACATTTTATATTCCTCTACAGAGAATTCTCTGTTTAGCTCCATACCCCATTTTTTAATTGGATAGCTTGAATTATTGCCTTTTAATTTCTTTATTTATATATTCTGGATATCACCCCTCTGTTAAATGAAGTGTTGGTGAAGATTCTTTGCCAATCTGAAGGCTGTCATTTTGTTTGACAACAGTGTCCTCTGCTTTACAGAAGCTTTTCAGTTTCATGAGGTCTAATTTATTGATTGTTGATCTTAGAGCCTGTGCTGTTGGTGTTCTGTTAAGGAAGTTGTCTCCTGTGTCAATGAGTTCTAGGGTCTTCCCCACTTTTTCTTCTAACTAATATAGTGTAGCTGGTTTTATATTGAGGTCTTTCATTCACTTGAACTTTAGTTTTGCACAAGGAGATAAATATGGATCTATTTTCATTTTTCTGCATGTTGACATCCAGTTGGACCAGCACCATTTGTTGAAGATACTGTCTTTTTTCCATTGAATGGTTTTAGATTCTTTGTCAAAAATCATGTATTCATAGCTGTGTGTGTTTGTTTCTGGGTCTTCTATTCTGTTCCATTGATCCTCTTTTCTGTTTCTCTGCCAATACCACTCAGTTTTTATTACTATTGCTCTGTAATACAGCTTCAGATCAGGGATGGAAATACTTGCAGAGGATCTGTTGTTGTACAGGATTCTTTTGGAAATTCTGGGGTTTTTTTTTTTTCTCCATATGAAGTTGAGAATTTTTCTTTCAAGGTCTGTAAAGAATTATGTTGGTATTTTGATGGGAATTGCATTGAATCTGTAAATTGCTTTTGACAGAATGGCCATTTTCATTATGTTCATTCTACAGTTTCATGAGTAGAGGAGATCTTTCCATCTTCTGATATCTTCTTCAATTTCTTTCTTCAGAGATTTGAAGTTTTTTTCCAAACAGGTCTTTCACCCCGATATACTCTATGTTATTAGTGGCTATTGTGAAGGGTGTTGTTTCCAATTTCTTTCTAGGCCCTTTTGTCTTGGTATAGAGGAGGGCTTTTGATTTTTTTGAGATGATTTTGTATCCAGCCACTTTGCTGAAGGTGTTTATCAGCTTGAAGGAGTTCTCTGGTTAAATTTTTGAGGTCACGTAGGTATATTAACATATCATATCACCTGAAAATAGTGAAGCTTTGAACTCTTCTTTTTTGATTTGTATCCCCTTGATCTCCTTTAGTTGTCTTATTGCTCTAGCTAGTTCTTCAAGTACTATGTTGAAGAGATGTGGAGAGAGTGGGCAGCCTTGCCTTGTCCCTGATTTCAGTGGGATTGAATTAAGTTTCTCTCCATTGAGTTTGATGTTGGCTTGCTGTATATTGCCTTTATTGTGTTTAGATATGTGCCTTGTATCTCTGATCTCTCCAAGACTTTAAACATGAATGGGTGTTGGATTTTGTCAAATGCTTTTTCAGCATCTAAGGAGATGATCATGTGGTTTTTCTCCTTCACTTTGTTTATATGATGAATTATATTGATAGACTTCTGTATAGTGAATCAATCTTGCATGCCTGGGATGAAGTCTATTTGGTCATGGTGGATGATTTTTTTATGTGCTCTTGGATACAGTATGCAAGTATTTTGTTGAGTATTTTTGCATCAATGTTCATAGGAGAGGTCTGAAGTTCTCTTTTTTGTTGGGTCTTTGTGTGGTTTAGGTATCAAGCTGACTGTGGCTTCATAGAATGACCATGGTAATGTTCCTTCTGTTTCTATTTTGTGGAATAATTTGAAGAGAATTGGAGTTAGCCCTTCTTTGTAGGTCTGGTAGAATTCTGCATTGAAACAATCTGGTCCAGGGCTTTTCTTGGAAGGGAGGCTATTGATGACTGCTTCAATTTCCTTGGGGGATATGGGACTATTCATTCTTTCTAGTTGATCTTGACTTAATTTTGGTAGATGGAATCTATTAAGAAAATTGTCCATTTCGTTTAGATTTTTGAATTTTGTGGCATATAGGTTTTTGTAGTACAACCTAATGATTGTTTGGATTTCCTCAGTGTTTGGAGTTATGTCCCCCTTTTCATTTCTGGTTTTGCTGATTTGGATAGTTTCTCTCTGCCTTTTAGTTCATTTGGCTAAGTGTTTGTCTATCTTGTTGATTTTCTCAAAGAACCAGCTCTTGGTTTCATTGATTCTTTGAATAGTTTTATTTGTTTCTAGTTGATTGATTTCTGCCCTTAGTTTGATTATTTCCAGCTGTTTGCTCCTCTTGAGTGTCTCTGCTTCTTTTGATCTAGGACTTTCAGTTGGACCATTAAGTTGCTTGTATGAGATGTTACAAATTTCTTACTGAAGGCCCTTAGTGCTATGAATTTTCCTCTGAGTGCTGCTTTCATTTTTTTTTTTTCATAAATTTGGGTATGCTGTGCCTTCATTTTCTTTGAATTTTAGGAAGTCTTTAATTTCTTTTTTTATTTCTTCCTTAACCCACCTGTCATTGAGTATCAAGTTAAGTTTCCATATGCTTGTAGGCTTTTTGGTATTTACATTGTTATTGAGTTCCAGTTTTAGTCCATGGTGGTCAGATAGAATACAGGAGATTATTTCAAAATTCTTGTATCTTTTGAGGTTTCTTTTGTGACCAACTAACTGATTTCCTAGTATTTTAAATACTCTGAAAAATATATAAATTAACCTAAAATTGCTTCTGTGTCCCTTGGGGAGACCCTGGGGACAGGGGAGAAAAAATGCAGGATCAAGGACACAGACTCTGAAAGTTCTGGTGCAAGACAGCAGCTTTTTTATTCAGGAAATAGGGGAATCCATATATACCCTCCTCAAGGGTTAATTTGTGTAGTTGAATCCTGCCAATGACATTATTTTTTTCTTAGTGGCCCAGTGGCCTACGGGGTCAACTTGCCAAAGTAAGTCACTCATTCCTAGGTACTCAGACAAATTTCAAGTTGGATATTAAAAAGCTCCTGGCAGCAGATATGCCATTTCATTTTGGACTCTCTGCTTCATAGAGTTATTTTTTTCTCACTCCTTATAAGAATAAATTATGTCAGAATTTAAACAAATCATGGAACCTTTGAAAGTTGTTAGCAGAGTTAATTTTTTTTTTTTGAGACAGGAGTTCTTTGGTATTCTGGAACTTTCTCTTAAAGCAAGTTGTTCTGGACCTCAGATAGATCCACCTGCCTCTGCCTCCTGAGTGCTGGGATTAAAGTTGTATACCACCACCAGCAGCCAGCCATTAGCATATTTTATGTTTCATTTTAATTAATACATTGGATATCATTCTTATTTTGCAATATCATTATGAATAATATACTTTACTAGGTTTTAATATTATTGTACTTTGCAATACTAATCAAAATGTGACAACAGTTCAAATGCCAAGGCAGAATATTGTCATTTCTACAAAGTGTATTGACATTACATTTGATGGCTCAACTCTTTTATTTGAAAGAAGGAATATTTTACTAAAACAAATTGAAATAATTGACTCTTGTCAATAGGACAATAGTCTTGTCCTATGAGTTTGGGATATATATAAATATATAATGTTTTTAATAATATTATATTCAGATACTAATGTAAGTACTTAACATGACTTACTTAACATGACTTTTTTATAAGAAAGAACATCCTTTAAATAATCTGCAAATGAATTATTACAAATTATTTTGCATCTTCCTTTGTTTGGAATTTGTTAACTGGAGTTCTTCCTACATTTCATGTTCCTCCTCCTTTTCCTCTTTTGTTTTTTTTTTTTCTTTTCCTATTTTTCTTCTTTTCTTTGATTGACAACAATATTGTAGTGAGAAAGTCATAATATTGAGAAACAAACAATGAGCATATCCACTAGAGCAATCCTGTATTATCAGATACTGGTTGTCAGGTTCCTATTTCATATTCATCCATACAATAACTTACTAAAATTGTTGGTTATTAAGTAATTGATATCCCAATAATATTCAGTTGAACAATGAACCTAACATAATGTTCAACTAAAAAATTACCTAATGAGAATTTTATCAATGTCAAAATAATTATTAATTTTTCTTTAAAAACCAATTCAAAGATAAACTTCATTAGAATTTCCACTTATTATCCATAATAGCCACACTGATTTTACATGGAGAGTAAAACATGTTATATTATCCAGGACAATTTCAATTCTAATAATGTAAAAGCAAACTCAATGATGACCCTCAGGACCATGTTACCACAATGCCAATGTAGAATAAGCTGGCTTCTTTTTGATGATGTTACTCTCTTTACCAACTACATCTTTTATCTTTGTTTTTATCCTTTCTTCATCTTTAGGTACATTATCTGCTACTTACCTAACTAAACTGTTCATTATTTACCCGGTTCTGATTCATTTGCTGTAATTTAAATCATTGGAGACCAGATAATGACAATAAGGATTTACCAGGTCACAGCATCTCTATACTACAAGCCTAGATGCTGCACTCTATTACAATCAACTGAGAAACCCAGTCGAAACCAACAGGGTATCAAACTGTAATACCTGCACTGAAAACGCTTCTCTTATATTCATGAAGTGTGACTGCATACTGGTATTAAGTCTCACTTTAGCAACATGTGCAATAGCTATATGCTAGGAAAACTGCCAATGAATATGATGAAAGCAGATAGCACTGCCAAATTAACAAGAGCATTTAAACCTGGTTATCAGCATAGTGTACAATACTTCACAATTTCTATCTCGTTGTAAATAATTACTAGTGGATATGTGTATGTATGTGTGTGTTTGTAGCCTTTTAATGTTTTTGTAAAATTCCATATTATTAATTGAAAACTTGTAATATATTTTGCAGATTTGTGAAGCTGGAAGTCATTTCATCAATACAATGTTGGCTCACCCCAATCACACAGGTTAGTTGTTTTATATTAATCTAGGTCTTTCCATCCTTTTGTACTTAGTACATTTACCTTCATTGCAAACCTTGAAACATGTTGAAACTAATGTAATTGTTTCTTCTGAGTATTGTTAGGAGGGAAGAGGAAGACGATCTTTCAATAATTAATTCATTTTTATCCTTTTGAAATTTTATATTGTAGACCATGTAACTTTTTAATATCATCATATCATCTTTCATTTCAGACTTCTGACTGTTTTAAGGATCTAGCATTATATAGTCCTTAGAACTTCACTTCCTCCTATAAATTTTTTTATTTCCTCAGGTATGGAGATAAGATGAGAGCTGTTTTTAAGCCTTTCTTGTTCTTTCTGAACTCTTGCTGGCAGATTCAACTTAGCCTGTTCTGGCACAAGCTACTCTCTAAACTAACTGATTCAAACTGGCCTGTTTGGGCATATAACTTAATTGTTCTGGCTGGCCTCAATCTTATTCTGGCAATAGGTTTTATCTTCTGACTCCTTTTCATTTTCTGGCTCATTCTGTCTTCACCTGTGTCTAGCTTGTTTTGTCTGTACTTGTCTTTGTAAAACTGTCTTGATAATAATCTCTCTGGAAAAAAATAATTCTTCTCATTTGCTCATTGCCCTTAAGCAACCTCTCTTTTCTGTTCTGCTCCTGTGAGAATTAGTTTATTCTATTTCTGATTCATTCTGTCAGATCTTTCCCTCATTCATCATTTTTTCTGTCCTTCAAAATTTTACTGTCAAACATGGCTATTTTCTTCTGTAAACTAACCTTACCTTCATTGATTGGGATTAAAGGGAATATCTGTATGCCAACCAGATCATACTGTAATACAGAGTGTCTGCATACTAGACATATCACATATGTATAGAAAATCTCTGGATGTGATCCCTTGCCGGAGTTGCCATATGGCTAGATTAAAGGTCCTCTATACCCTCTTTTTAATAATTTTTAATTAATTTATTTTTAATAATTTTTACTTTTTATATTAATCACAGGTTATTTACTTTGTATCCCAACCAAAGCCCCCTTCCTCATTCCCTCCCACATCTCCTCCGTGTTCCTTTCCAAGTCCACTGATGGGGCAGGTCCTCCTCCCCTTCCATCTGACCCTAGCTTATCAGGTATCTTCAGGACTGGCTGCAATGTCCTCCTCTGTGGCCTAGCAAGGCTGCTCCTCCCTCAGAGGTGTAGTGGGGATGTCAAAGAGCCAGCCATTGATTTCATGTCAGAAATAGTCCCTGTTCTCCTTACTGGGGTACCCACTTGGATACTGAGCTACCATGGGCTATATCTGAGCAGGGGTTCTAGGTTATATCCGTTCATGGTCCTTGGTTGGAGAAGCAGTCTCATAAAAGACCTCTGTGCCCAGATATATTTGGTCCTTGTGGAGCTCCTGTCCTCTCCAGGTCATAGTAACTCCCCCTTCTTTCACATGATTCCCTGCACTCTGCCCAAGGTTTGGTTATGAGTCTTAGTATCTGCTTTGATACACTGCTAGATAGAGTCTTTCAGAGGCCTTCTGTTGTAGGCTACTTCCTGTTACTTGTTTTCTCCTACTTCCCATGTCTATCCCATTTGTCTTTCTAAGTGAAGATTGATCATTTTACCCCAGGTCCTCTTTCTTGTTTATCTTCTTTAGGTGTACAGCTTTTAGTATGTTTATCCTACCTTATTGTGTATATTTCTTTCATGGTAGTTTTCTGTAGATTACGTTCTATAAAGCAGATACTAATGTTTAGGAAGTATGAGAAGGGCACTTCTGAAGTCTCAAGCACTCAGGAAAATCTATATATTGTAAAATGTTTTGACTTAGCTTGCCATGCCTGCTTGCAGAGGAACTGCTTGATCTTAGGGCTTTCTTGTTCTTTATATTTAATGCTGGCCCTAGCTCTCCTAACACAGCTGGTGATCATCATTCTTTACATGTTGTCATGTGACATTTTCCAGAAGACATGATAGACATTTCTTTATTCCAGATAGGGTACAGAACAGGCCATAGAAACTATTCCACCTTAATAAGTCTTGGAAAAACAATTTATTATAGTAACAAGCACAAGAGGCATGTGAGTAAGAGATTATTACAGAACCATGTGCAATGCAAAGAAGATGAATCAATGAAAAAACAAATCCACTCCTGCTGGATCTCTCTGTGCAACTTGAGTCATCTCTCCTTGGAAAGTGTTTTGTCCGTAGATCTTGGGATTTTGAATACTTGTTTACTCTTATGAACAGCCTTTTCTATCTAATAAGGATGATTTAAATTCAGATAAAATAGCTATGCTACAAATGTTAATAATGATGATTTAGTAGCATTCATATTTTACTTTTACTTTTCAGTTACCATCTATATTCTGAACTATATTTAGACTACATTAAGTATGTTTACTAAATTTCCACTTAGCTCTATTTTTTATATTGAACTTGCCTAAGCATCCCATCAATCATTATTACATACGAGCATATCACTAGTAAACAGCTACACATTTATATGTCTTCCTTTTACAAGAAACAATCTATTCTGTATTATATAAGGTCTTACTTAATGCCCCCAGAAAGTTCAATTCCAAAAAGCTATTGTAAGATGACAATTCTTTAAAAATTCCTGGTGTGGATTTCATCAAGAATCTCAGGATGCAGATGATGAATTGATGAATGCTTACACATTCTCATTCAGGGAGAGATTCACACATATGGAGAAAAAAATGACATCACAATTAGAGATTAATAAATGGCTCAATAAATGTCTCCAATGACCTATCATATGCAGCACTTTATATCTGTAATAAACAATAAATTTAGCTTCACAAATATGAATTTAAGATGATAAAGTCCATGTTAAGACTAACAAAAACAAGATATAACCTTGCTCTAGGTCTCTGTTGTGTAGTGGGCATGCTGAGAGTTAAATTTTCTGGCAGCAATACTTCGATAAAAATAAGTGAAATCTTGAAGGCCAGTATATATGGTGTACCATTTCATATTAAAAGCATTTTAATATTTAGTGACTGAAAATGACTCAGTTAATAAGGTGCTTTCTACATAAGTATGAGGAATGTTGTGTTTTTTTATAATTCAAAATGTATATGTTTAATAGACTTTTTTAATTTTTATTTTTTGATATTAGTTACAGTTTACTAACTTTGTATACCAGCTATAGTCTGCTCCCTTATTCCCTCCCTGCCCCTTTCCAAGTCCACTGAAGGGAGGTCCTCCTCCCCTTCCACCTGACCCTAGCTTATGAGTTATCTTCAGGACTGGCTGCAAAGTCCTCCTTTGTGGCCTAGCAAGGCTGCTCCTCCCTCCCTTGGGCAGGGGGAGGGGGGAGGCCAAAAAGCCCGCCATTGAGTTCATGTCACAACAAGGACATTTGCTCAACCATGTTTGTAGCAGCTTTATTCGTAATAGCCAGAACCTGGAAACAACCCAGATGTCCATCAGTGGAGGAATGGATACAGAAATTGTGGTATTTTTACACAGTGGAATACTACTCAGCAATTAAAAACAAGGAAATCATGAAATTTGCAGGCAAATGGTGGGATCTAGAAAAGGTCATCCTGAGTGAGTTAACCCAGAAGGAGAAAGACACACACAGTACATATTCACTTATAAGTGGGTACTAGACCTATAATATAGAATGAATGTACTAAAGTCTGTACACCTAAAGAAGATAAACAAGAAAGAGGACCCGGGGTAAGATGATCAATCCTCACTCAGAAAGACAAATGGGACATTGGACATTGGAAGTAGGAGGAAAGAAGTAACAGAACAGGAGCCTACCACAGAGGACCTCTGAAAGACTCTATCTAGCAGTGTATCAAAGCAGATGCTGAGACTCATAAACAAACCTTGGGCAGAGTGCAGAAAATCATATGAAAGAAGGGAGAGTTACTATGACCTGGAGAGGACAGGAGCTCCACAAGAACCTAATATATCTGGGCACAGAGGTCTTTTATGAGACTGCTTCTCCAACCAAGGACCATATATGGATATAACCTAGAACCCCTGCTCAGATGTAGCACATGGTAGCTCAGAGGAATGCATTTTAATACTTATAAGCATGTTAAGTCATATGTGTTTAGGGATGCCTGTAAGCATGGTCTTAGTGAGAATGAGGCAGGAGGAATCCTGGTATTTTTTGGCCATAGAATCTTTTCATATTGACAAGCTCTATGTTGAAGGACAAAAATGTGTATCAAAAACTAAAATGGAGAATGACAGATAAACAAATTTAGCAAAACACAAAAAAGCACACAAACTCCTACACAACTTCCCATATTACTTTAATAGAAACAACTATAGTAATTTTTACCTGAGAAAAGAATTCTGCAGAATGTATCAAATTAGTAGTCCCCACACTTAAATGTTATTATAACCAACAGCAACTATATACATTTAAACATCATTGCCAATACCCTTATGTATTTATAACACATAGTCATCACGTAATCCTTATTTAATTTTTAATTTTAATTTTTCTTCAAAATTTTTTCAGTATATTTACCAGTTGAAGGCCCCTCCCTCCCCTCCCTCATTCCCACTTTCCTTACCTCTTTCCCCTATCCCCTTCTCCTAATGCACTGACTTTGGGAATTCTCCACTGTTGCCATCTGCCCATAGTTTGTTAAGTCTCTTCAGAACTGCCTGGATCCTCTTTCTCTGTAGCCTGGCAAGGCTGCATCACCAGCTCACCAGCGGCAAGTGAGGAAGAGAGGGGTGAAAATAGAGGGACGGGGAGGGGACAGGAGGCCAACAAGGAAACCAGCAAAACTAAAAGATCTGAGCCCAGGGGGTCCAGAAGAAACTGATGCACCAAGAAGGACCATGCATGGAGAGGACCTAGACCCCCTGCTCAGATGTGGCCGATTGGCAATTCAGTCTCCATGTGGATCTCTGAGTGAGGGGAACAGCAGCGGCCTCTATCATAAACTCAGTTGACTGCTCATCATATAATCTTACAATAGCAAAAACAACTGCAGATTTTTGAATACTTGATCAATGTTCCACACCTATGAACTAAGCATTCAACATCCTAGAGGCTTATCTTAGATATTCTCATGTGCATCTCTTACCTCTGAAACACAATGATTTATCACTGAATTAGCTTCTTTAATAAACTGGCCCTTGTCTACTCTACAGTCCTTAAACAAGTTGTTTACATATGTTCTAAGAGAATCAACAAGATGCTTATCCTTGACATTACATAAGCAGTAATGAAACTTGGATGTTATTTCATATATTTTATTTTGATATTTCAGCTATTATTATTATATTATTCAACTAATATTATTATATTATTGAATGCAGCATGCTGACATTTTAGTATGACTTTACACTTGTAGTTAAATGAGATTAGTTGATTTGTTAGCTGATTAAATTTTGCTCTAGAGAATAAAGCAGAAATTTTATAATTCATATTTTCTTTTACAAGTGTCACAGCTCAAAGTTCAACTTAAAATCATTACAAATTTATGTTCCCTGAAAAAATTTACTGGGAGTAAACTAATGAAAATCAAGTGATAGTGTGCTAAATATAATGAAAGTCATAAATAATATTTCTGATTGCTTAGCCGAAATAACCTGTGTGGCATTTCTGAATATTAACTATATTGATTTAGGATAATCTTCAAGGTACTTTCAAATGATATAAATGACATCTTTATAAATTTTTCTTTGAATTTTCATTAATTCAATAAAGATTTTTAAGGTATTTATAATCTCAAGCACATATACTTTGACACTAAGAGAGACTGTAAGAAGCCATGGAGTTACCAAAGCATATTTTATAATTCAGGAACAGAACTCAGCAGCAGCTGTTCTGTTATACAAAATAATGACTATATCATTCATTTTCCTAAATAGTTTATTATACTTATGAGTTCCACAATTTTACAGCAACATTGGTATAGAAATATTATAAAATGATTAGCCATTCTCTTTGAGTCAAAAGGTCATAACATTTGAAACTGGGGCTCATTAGGGAAATTTACAAAATAAACTGCTATGGATAAATGCCATTTCATGTGTTATATGATTGCACTCAATAATTTGTATTACATAACAAGTATATTTGCAACATAATTGACATTTTTTTCTTTCCTAACAGGGAGCAATGCATGTTTCCCAAGTCCAAATTATAACCCCTTTACATGGATGTTTTTCCTGGTTTCCTGTCCTAACTATACTTATGAGGTATGATATTTACATATGTAAATAACTGAACTGCTTTCTATACACACTGAACCCACAGTTTTATGTTTTCAATATATTATGTGCAACCTGCAGACATGTGTTTTCTAAAGATATTGGCAGATGACTTCATATATATATATATATATATATACACACACTCACACTCTTAAGCAATTTGTAAGATTTATATTATAGAAATGTATTGGAATTTTAAATTTACCAAAGATTTTTTAAATGTTCTTTTTTTATGAATAGTATGATATTTATGGCCTTTATGGGGTTCATATGTAATACTTATTCTGTTTAATTGTTTTGTACCCCTAATGTTTCTAATGTTTTGATCTTTCAAATTACTTACTTAAAACCATAAATGATAAAATATCTATATGAGCCAGAGGTGTCTGTTAACTTTGGGATTTTACATTAACAGATTGGATCCTGGATTAGTTTCACAGTTATGACACAAACAGTTCCAGGTAATGTTAATATTTACTGGTAATTAATCAATATCAGTACATCAATAGCATCTGAGAACAAATTACTCTCCCTCTATTGTTGAAGTATTTGCAAGTGTATATTATATGTACATTTTTATTTTGATAGTATTAAAATACTGATATATTACTTATTTGTAACTATATAACTGAAATTTTTTTCAAGGTAGGAAATAAAATTGAAGTATATTTGTTGACTGTGAACTTCACTTGAAGCTACTTCTTATGTATATTTACATCTGTTACAAACTGGCATTGGGAATGCTGATTACGCAACCTTGAAAAGTCGGTATTTTAATACAAAGAGGAAAGTTGCATCACCTGAGTGATATATTTAAACCAATATACGTAATATCAATGTCCTTTTTGTTCCACTTATCAGTTATGGTTATCATTAATTTAGAATAGAAACATACATTCAGAAAGTTATTGTAAACCTTATTTCTTTTGGACAATTTTGAAAAGGCAACATATAAGGAGTTTTTATATTTTTGTTTATTCTTCAAATAATTTTGTACATGTACTGTTCTAAGGCATTGATAGCAGGCACTTAATAGGAAACCATGTTACATTTGGGGAACACTATCTATTATAAATTTTTTTCTATTGTTTTAAAATAGAATTCATTGTTTCCACTACAGGAATATATTAATGTGATTGTTCTGTTTTTCTTTCAGTTGGTATTTTTACAATCTTAATGAGTATCCAGATGTCTTTATGGGCAAGAAAGAAGCATAAGATATATCGGAAGAAATTCAACTCATATGTGCATAGGAAATCTGCCATAATTCCATTCATATTATAAGAAAATGTAGCTAATTTGAGCAAGAAGCAGCATATAAATTCATTCAGAAAGGCTTAGGAAATGATGATAATCTATTATAATACAACAAATTATTAACAAAAAATTTTTAAAAAAGAAAATGATGATGGTATTTAGCTATATTTCCAGTACGACATAGAGATATTAAAACATCAGGAGTTGAACTGGGCATGGAGACTCATGCCTGATTAACAGCAAGATTAACAGCAAAGTTGAACCAAGAGGACAGCATGAGCATGAGTCCATACCGAGTTATGATGAAGAGCCCATCTTACAATTAAAAATGAAAGGACATAAACAGAAGATATTAGTATAAAATATTAAAAAACATTTAATATGTTCAAGAGCTTGATCTTAAAAT
Source organism: Pachyuromys duprasi (assembly GCA_028658305.1). Lineage (NCBI taxonomy): Eukaryota > Metazoa > Chordata > Mammalia > Rodentia > Muridae > Pachyuromys > Pachyuromys duprasi. The sequence goes on from CM053743.1 coordinate 26,234,771, forward strand.
AAGCAGTCTTGTTTCGTTAATATTCCAAAGCACTATTTCATAAGGTAATTGAATTATCTGGCTTCTGTGCTGGTGAGCTGGATTAGTACTTAAATTTTTTTCTTGTTCTTCTGAGATCTTTCCATGTTGTATTTCCATATGTCTTAGAAACCTCCTTTATTATTCCCTTGGACTTTGTGGCAGGTTTTATTGAAATGTTTCCAGTTTCACATTGCTATATGATTAAACATTTTAATTGATGGATATAATTGTTACCCATGAAATATCACCTTTAAACTAGGCAATTCTATTATATTGTGTGACACACAAAGCAAATACTATCAACTTCCTGCAGGAAAAGGCAGACCCCAAACTCTCATAAAATTAACAATTCATGTTGCTACATCCAATATTCATTCGCTCTTGAAAAATGTGTACTAGAGCTTGAGAGACACATCTTGGTTTTACTAAAAAAAAATAACCTAGCTTATACAAATACAAATAATTTAAGCATGTAATGTAAACAATGTTAAGCTTATGCCAAGCATCTCTGTTCTATCTCATGGCTCCATGGAACATGATGTGATAAGTATGTATTACCTAGTCCACAGGCGTATATTCAAAAATGCAATAAAACTACTAGAGTGATTCTTCTCTAGAGCCATCTCTGTCTTTTAAGACTCTAGAACACATGCTCTATTCAGCAATAGCATTTTATAGCAAATGTTGTCTTTTATGTATGAAACCAAAAAATCTAAAATTTATAAACATATCGACTAGTCAGAGAAATGAGACTTATTCATGTTCAATGGCACTTTCACAGATTAATTTATCTCTTAGAGTTACTCTGTAGTTGATTTACATTTTCTTACTTTTGCTTAATCATTTTTATCACATGAAGAGACACTGATACTTTCTACAGCAGATACTCAATAATGATGAATAAATAACAAAGATATATAAGAAGGAGACAATTTTGCATGTAGCTGAGATACCCACTGATTTTATATTTCTTTTCCCCAAATCCCAAATTCCCGATTTAAAATTTTAAATGTAAATCAATCACATAAGCCTAGCTTTAATAGTCCTCTAGACTTCCTGATTTAGTTTGTACTAAGAGACAGCAAGAATATCATCTGGTATTGCTGAAGTTACACTTCCTTTTTTATTTTTCATCATCATCATTATTATTTATTATAACATATTCACTTTGTATCCTGACTGTAGCCCCCTCCCTAATCTCTTCCAGGTCCTTCCTCTTTCCTCTCCATGTCTCTCCCCTAATCCATGATAGTGGAGGTATTATCTGGGAAGCTTATGGAAGAAGGGAGAGCTAGAAAGACCTGGAGGGGACAAGAGTTCCACAAGGTGACAAACAGAACCAAAAAATCAGGGCCCACAATGGCCTGCAGAGACTGATGAATAAGCCAAGGACCATTCATGGGGGGGATCTAGACTTCCTGCACAGATGTAGCCCACAGACAGCTCAGTCTCCATCTAGGATCCCTAGTAAGGGGAGCATAGGCAGTCTTTGATCACCTCCTCCTGGAAAGGTGGCCTAACCAGGCCACAGAGAAAGTAGATCCAGACAGTCCAGATGAGACCTGATTTCCATTTTCAGCTACAGTTTGGTGATGATGCTTAAAAATTGTGGAAAAAAAATGCTTGAGATTATTTACAAAATGAATGTGTGAGTACATCAGATTTAATTTCTTGAGAACAAGGAGTATCTTTTTCTGAATTGATCAAGAAACAAAGACCACTACTATGGTGCCAGAATGTGGTAAGATTTGTATAACATATTAAAACAAAAATAGTCATGAAACTTATTTCCTTTGTTTGTGGTCATTATGTCTCTCCACCAGCTTGGGAAGCTGTGTGATTTTTCAGAAGATAAGCAAGAAGGAGGACCCAGGGTGGGATGATCAATCCTCGCTTAGATGGACAAACGGGATGGACATTGAATGTAGGAGAAAACAAGTAACAGGACAGGAGCCTACCACAGAGGACCTCTGAAAAACTCTAACTAACAATGAATCAAAGCTGTTATTAAGACTCACCACCAAGCCATCACCAGAGTGCAGGGAATCATATGAAAAAGGGGGAGTTACTAAGATTTGGAGAGAACAAGAGCTCCACAAAGACCAAATAGATCAGGGCACAGGGGTCTTCTATGAGACTGTTTATCCAACCAAGGACCATGCATGGATATAAACTATAACCCCTGCTCAGATGTGGCCCATGGTAGCTCAGTACCCAACTGGGTTCCCTAGTAAGGGAAACAGGAACTATTTTCGGTCATGAACTCAATGGCTGGCTTGTCGACCACACCCCCCACTCCGAGGGAGGAGCAGCCAAACTAGATCCCAGAAGAGGACAGTGCAGCCAGTCCTGAAGAGACATGATAAGCTAGGGTCAGAGGGAAGGAGGGAAGGTCCTCCCCTATCAGTGGACTTGGAGGAGGGCAGGGAGAAGATGAGGGAGGGATGGGAAGAGTGGGAGGGAATGAGGGAGGGAGATACAGCTGAGATACAAAGTATATAACCTGTGATTAATATAAAAATAAATAAATTACTTATAAAAAACTGTAACATTTTAGTTTTGCCCTGTAATTAATCTTCTACTTAGTATACCTTTCCTATATATTATAGTTTTCACAGTAATCTACTAAATATGTAAACATTTAGGTAGGCAAGACTTAGGTTTTACCACTGGCATCTACAAAGTAGAAAAAAGGAACATGGTGAAAAAGTTTATCATGCAAAAGATGTGTCTGTTCAATATAAGAAACTACCTGAGTATGTTCATACTGCCGACACTCAGAATTTTGGCTATCTAAGATAGCTTTCCTGCCCACAGTCACATTAATGGTAACAGAAAGAGACATTTCCAAAAGAATTTAATTGCACTGGTTCACAGTCTAATGCCATTGGTTTCTTAAACTATGCTAATTTTGTTCTTGCTGCATGGTCTTTAGTTCTTATACTACCTCATTTAGAAATATTATTAAAATTATTTCTATGTGTAAATATGTAGGAGAAATAGTTATTATGAATGCATTCATTGTAAATGCAGTCACAAATATGCATTGGTGTTGCAGTAAGTTAAGAAATCCATATTTTTTCTATTTAAGTAGTTTAGGCACTGGCAAGCCCAAGTCTTAATGACATGTCTTAATTTGTGTCTGTCAGTTGTGTGAGTCTGCCTCATGTATGTCTTTTGTATTTATCTGAATCTGAGTCTGCCTGACAACTGTTTTTCAATCTTTTTCTCATTTACTTATTTTATTCACTTTATGTCCTTGCAATCCCTTTCATCCTCACTTCCCAGTCCCAATCTCTCTTCCCTTCCTTCCCTCCTTCCCTTTACCTCAGAAAAAAGGATGGCCCTTGCCCATTCACCCAAGTTCATCAAGTATCATCTGTGTCCCCTTCCCCAGAGGTCTGCCAAGGCAGTCCCATCAATGAAAAGTAATAAAAAAGCTATCAAATGAGTCCCTGTCCGATGTAGTCCCCATTTCCCTTACTAGAAGACCTATGTGAAACCTACACTGCCCATCTGCTACATCTTTGTAGGCTGTCTAGGCCCAGTTGATGCCTGATCCTTAATTGATTCTTCAGTCTCACAAAGGAGCTAAAACTATACAATGGAAAAAAGACAGTATCTTCAACAAATGGTACTGGTCTAACTGGATAACTATATGTAGAAAAATTCAAATAGATCCATACTTATCTCCCTGCACGAAACTCAAGTCCAAATGGACCAAAGACTTCAATAAAACACCAAATTCAGTAAATCTATTAGTAGAGAGAGTGGGGAAGAGCCTAGGGCTCATTGGCACAGGAGACAACTTCCTGAAGAGAACACTACCAGCTTAATCCCTAATTAATACATTAATAAATGGGAGCTTTGAAACTGAAAGATTCCTGTAAGAGAACATGTACTCTCGAGAGAAAGAAAAGACAGTTTACAGATTGGGAAAAGATCTTCACCAATCTTACATCCCCCCAAAAGGCTAATATCCAAAACATACAATGAACTCAAGATATCCAATGCCAATAAACAAAATAACCTAATTTAAAACTGTGGCACTGAACTAAACAGAGATTTTTCACTAGAGGAATCTCGACTGGCTGAGATGTACATAAAGAACATTTGCTCAACCATGTTCATAGCAGCTTTATTTATAATAGCCAGAACCTGGAAACAACCCAGGTGTCCCTCAGTCGAGGAATTGATACAGAAATTATGGTACTTTTACACAATGGAATACTACTCCACAATTAAAAAGGAGGAAATCATGAAATTTGCAGGCAAATGGTGGGACTTGGAAACAATCATCCTCAGTGAGGTATCCAAAAAGCAGAAAGAAACACATGGTATATACTCAATTATATATACCTATAAGATTGGATAAATATACTGAAATCTATACACCTAAAGAAGATAAACAAGAAAGAGGACCCAGGGTAAGATGATCAATCCTCACTTAGATAGACAAATGGGATGGACATTGAATGTAGGAAAAACAAGCAACAGGATAGGAGCCTACCACAGAGGGCCTCTGAAAGACTTTGCCTAGCAATGTATCAAAGCAGATATTAAGACTCACAACCAAACTTTCAGCAGATTGCAGGGAATCATATGAAAGAAGGGGGAATTAGTAAGACTTGCAGAAGACAAGAGCTCCACAAAAACCAAATAGATCAGGGCACAGGGCTCTTTTATGAGACTGTTTCTCCAACCAAGGACCATGTACAGATATAACCAAGAACCCTGCTCGGATATAGCCCATGGTAGCTCTGTATCCAAGTGGGTACCCTAGTAAGGGGAACAGGGACTATTTCTGTCTTGAACTCAATGGCTGGCTCTTCGAGCCCTGCCCCCCAGCCAAGGGAGGAGCAGCCTTGATAGATCCCAGAAGAGGACATTGCAGCCATCCCTGAAGAGACCTGATAAACTAGGGTCAGATAGAAGGGGACTAGATCCTCCCTTATCAGTGGACTTGGAAATGGGCAGGGAGGAGATGAGGGAGGGATGGGGAGAGCGGGAGGGAATGAGGAAGGGGGCTACAGTTGAAATACAAAGTACATAACCTGTGAATAATATAAAAATAAATAAATTCAAAAAAGAAATACTCAACTTCCTTAGTCACCAGAGAAGTTCAAATCAAAATGACTCCAAGCTTCCATCTTACACTTATCAGAATGTCTAAGATCAAAATCTCAAATGACAGCACATGCTGGAGAGAATGTGCAGAAAGGCAAACCCTGCTCCATTGCTGGTGGGAACATAAACATGTACAACCACTTTGGAAATCAATCCAATGCTTTCTCAGAAAATTGAGAATAACTATTTTGCAATTTGGATATAATTACGTATCAAAGCTGCTAGCCAAGAAAAAGAAACTTAGACATACCAAAGAAATAATGAAACATCTATTTTTGTAATGAAGTAACAAATAAAAATATAAATGTTTCTTACTTTTTCTATATGCTTGTTTTATATGATGTTTTTATTTTTATCTTCAGAAAGCTGTAAGAGAAAAATGTTAATAATTTGTTTGTATCTCAGACTTTCAAAGAAAACCATTTTATAAGTGTTTATATTTGGTTCAACAAATCGTCTAGTCCCATAGTTTAGAACTATTATAATTTTATACCTTACAAACACTAAATAATTAGTTACAAATAATTACTTTTGTAAAAATATAAACAAATTAAAAACATATGGTACAACTACACCTTAAACATGTTATTTTGTTACTACTTATGGATACATCCATGTTTGTGCATACCAGACAAGAATGTCTTGAAAGAAAAATTGCAGTATAAAAAGCTCTAAGGAAAAAAACTTTAAAAACAAGACACAGAGCTATAAATAAATAATGTCACTCAATGATATCAACAGCTCTCTGAAATAAAAGTAATAGTTTAGTTGTTCTCCTTTAGCAAATACAAAGTAAACTAGCTTGCCTTGACTTCTTTATTTTGATTTCTGTGAAGTTTCTTATCACATAGCAGGAGCTGAATTTTGTCTTTGTATGCTAGGCTTGTCTTTAACTTGTGATAGTTGTTCCTAACACGCAGTCTGTATTTGTATGTGACTGAAGAGAGATATAGAAATTTAATCTAATAACCATAATTCACTATTTTATAGCTGACAATTGTGTAGTGCTTTTTAATTAAATTTTTATTTTTTATATTAATTAAAGTTTATTTACTTTGTATCTCTGCTGTAGCCCCTCCCAATCCTACCTTCCCTCCCTCATCTCCTCCCTGCTCCTTTCTAAGTCTGCTGATAGGGTAGGTCCTCCTCCCATTCCATCTGACCCTAGCTTATCAGGTTTTACCTGAACTAACTGCAATGTCTTGCTCTGTGGATTCACTAGGCTGCTCCTCCCATGGGGGATGAGGAGGTCAAAGAGCTAGCCACCGAGTTCATGTCAGAGACAATCCCTGTTCCCCTTACTAGGGTATCCCACTTGGATACTGAGCTGCCATGGGCTATGTCTGAGTAGGGGTTCTAGGTTACATCCATGCATGGTCCTTGGTTGGAGATTCAGTCTCAGACAAGCCCCTGCACCCAGATATATTTAGTCCTTGTGGAGCTCCTGTCCTCTCCAGGTCTTACTAAATCCCTCTTCTTTCATATGAGTCCCTGCACTCTGCCCAAAGTTTGGCCATGAGTCTCAGCAACTGCTTTGATACATTGCTAGGTAGAGTCTTTCAGAGGCCCTCTATGGTAGGCTCCTGTCCTGCCTCTTGTTTTCTCCTCCTTCCAATGTCCATCCCATTTGTTTAAGTGAGGATTGATCATCTTGCCCCAGGTCCTCCTTCTTGTTTAGCGTCTGTAGTTGTACAGATCTTAGTATGTTTATCTTATCTTATAGATCTAGTATCCACTTATAAGTGCATATATACCATGTCTGTCTTTCTGCTTCTGGAATACTTTACTCAGGATGATCTTTTCTAGATCCCACCATTTGCCTGCAAATTTCATGGTTTCTTCATTTTTAATTGCTGAGTAGTATTCCATTGTGTAAATGTACCACAATTTCTGTATCCATTCCTCCACTGATGGACATCTGGGTTGTTTCCAGGTTCTGGCTATTATGAATAAAGCTGTTATGAACATGGTTGAACAAATGTCTTTGTTGTGTACTTGAGCATCTTTTGGATATATGCCTAGGAGTGGTACAACTGGATCTTGACGAAGCACTGTTCCTAATTGTCTGAGAAAGCACCAGAGGTTGTACAAGTAATTGTATAATTTATTCCCACCAGCAACTGAGAAGTGTTCCCCTTCCTCCACAACCTCTCCAGCATGTATTGTCACATGAGATTTTGATCTTAGCTATTTTGATGGGTGTGAGATAAAATCTCTTATATATTTATATAAAGTACTATTTGAGATCACTATTTGAAAACTCAGACACAAATACAAATTTACACATATTAATTAGTATTTAATAGCATTTTGTTATTTTTAATAATTCCTTTTAAACTTTGGTTTTACTCTATAATTTAATATAATTGGACTTTGAAGAGTTTTAAAATTAATTTATTTACTCCTGTGTGTGTGTATACAATAGAACTTTTGGAGTGGGAATTCTTCTTTCACTGGAGCCCACTTATATGGGCTCCAGTGTTAATCTTATGTTTTCATACTTTGTGATAAACTCCTGTAATACTGAACCACCTCATTGGCACAAATATGAACTTTAGGTATTAAAGGCACACTATTTAGAAATGGAAAACAAGTAAGCTACTTTGAATATTTAAATTTATTTATAGACATGAAAACAAGAACAAATATGTACTAATTTTACATTAAAATATTTTATCAATACATAATTGTCCTCTGTAACCATATGAATATTTCTCTTAAATTTTTGTGAAGAAACTGTATCAATTATATCAATTCTTTAAATGCAACATTCCCTAGAAGAAAGGGTTCATTAATACTGACAATATTATTGCTAATATTCAAATAGAATAATACCCTATATTGTTATTAGTGCAGAATTTTATTTTGGCTTTTACATGAGTTAGTTTTCAGGGACTATAGCAAAATACCCAAAGAAAACAGCCATGATGACATGACAACAATTTGAGCCCATCATCATTTACTCTGTCATCTTGGAGATGAGCAAAGGTAGAGTAGAGGTGCTCATCTCAGACCATCTGGAAAGGAAGATGTGGGAGACTGGGCACAAGCATATCTCCAATTCCATGTTCCATGCCTTCTAAGTTTCTAGCAGCTCCAGTATCTTAAGTGTGAATTTGTCAACGTTGTGATACATTTCTTACGTGACAACTGTTAGGCCCAATTAAGGGGGACCCTAACTTCCTTAGGGGACGAAGAAAACTCAGGAGACCAAGCTTTGATGCAAGAGCAAGAGGTCATTTTATTTTATTATTTTTTTAGGGGTGATTTCTTAGAATTGGATAATCTATGCAGAATATTAATCTTCCAGTGACAAACTCCAGATTTATGCTTCTTTTTTAAAATTTATTTATTTTTATATCAATCACAGGTTAGGTACTTAGAATCCCAGGCATAGACTCCTCCCTCATTCCCTCCTACCCTCTCCCTCTTTCCCTCATCTCCCTCCTCCATGCCCCCTCCAAGTCCACAAACAGGGGAGGACCTCCTTCCCTTCTATCCAACCCCAGCTTATCCTGTCTCCTCAGGGCTGGCTGCAATGTCCTCCCCTGGGATCTAGCCAGTCTGTCACTCCCCAGCTTGTATGGGGGAGGGTCAAAGAGTCAGCCATCAAGATCTTGACTGAAACAGTCCCTGTTTCCCTCACTAGGGTCTTCAGTTCTACACCGAGCTATCATGGGCCCCATCTGTGCGGGAGTTCCAGGCCACATCCACACATGGTCCTTGATTGTAGAAACCATCTCATACAAGACCCCTGTGCCCTGCTCAGTTTGGTCTTTGTGGAGATCTTGTTCTCCCCAAGTCTCACCAACCACCCCCAGATCTATCATTACTTCTCGCCCTCTGCCAGAGGCTTGAACG
>CM053743.1:26244279-26260733 GCA_028658305.1 Pachyuromys duprasi
ATATCCACCTGGATCCTCCTTCCTGTATATCCTCCCTCGGAGTATAGATTTCAGCATGACCTGCCTATCCTATAGGTCTATATAAGTGAGTATATACCATATGTTTCTTTCTGCTTTTGAGAAACCTCACTTAGGATGATCGTTTCCAGGTCCCACCATTTGCCTGCGAATTTCATGATTTCCTCCTTTTTAATTGCTGGTCACTTGAGTTTTTGATTTTAACCATTCTGATGTGTGTAAGGTGAACTCACAGGGTCCTTTTGATTGGTATCTCCCTGATGGCTAAGGATGTTGAACATTTGTTCAAGTGTTTCTCTGCAAGTCTACATTCCTCTACAGAGAGTTCTCTACTTAAGACATTTGTCCAACCATGTTTGTAGCAGCTTTATTCGTAGTAAGCAGAACTGGAAACAACCCAGATATCCATCAATGGAACAATGGACACAGAAATTGTGGTACATTTACACAATGGAATACTACTCAGCAATTAAAAACAAGGAAATCATGAAATTTGAAGGCAAATGGTGGGACCTAGAAAAGATCATCCTGAATGAGGTATCCCAGAAGCAGAAAGACACACACAGTATATACTCACTTATAAGTAGATTCTAGACCTATAAGATAGGATAAAAATATTAAAATCTGTACACCTAGAGAGGCTAAACAAGAAGGACCCAGGGTAAGATGATCAATCCTTATTTAGAAAGACAAATGGGATGGATATTGGAAGTAGGATAAAAAGAGAAGCAAGACAGTAGCCTACCATAGAGGGCCTGTGAAAGACTCTACCTAGCAGTGTAACAAAGCAGATGCTGAGATCATGGCCAAACTTTGGGAAGAGTGCAGGGAATAATATGAAAGAAGAGAGAGTTAATAAGACTTGGAGAGAACAGGAGCTCCACAAGAACCAAATGTATATGGGCACAGGGGCTTGTGTGAGACTGATTCTCCAACCAAGGACTTGCATGGATATAACCTAGAACCCCTACAAGGACATAGCCCATGGCAGCTCTGTATCCAAGTGGGATACCCTAGTAAGGGGAATAGGGACTGTCTCTGACATGTGCTCCCTGGCTAGTTCTTTGATCTCTCCTCTCCCTGTAGGAGGAACAGCCTAACTAGGTCACAGAGGAGGACATTGCAGCAAATTCTGGTGAGACCTGATAATCTAAGATCAGACGGAAGTGGAGGAGGACCTCCCCATCAGTGGACTTAGAGAGGGGCAGGGAGGAGATGAGGGTGGGAGGGTGGGATTGGGATGAAATGAGGGATGGGGCTACAGCTGAGCTACAAATTAAATAAACTTTAATTAATATAAAAAATAAAAAGTAAAAATAATTAACTCAAAAAATCAGTAACCCTCTTGTATACAAAAGAAAAAAAAGCTGAGAAATAAATTAGGGAAACGATACCCTTCACAATAACCACAAATAAAATAAAGTGCATTGGAAACATAAATGAAACCAATCAATTGAAAGACCTGTATGACAAAAACTTCAAGTGTCAGAAGAAAGAAATTGAGGAAAATATCAGAAGATGGAAAAATCTCCCATGCTCATGGATCTGTAGGATTAACATAGTGAAAATAGCCATCCTGCCAAAAGCAGTGTACAGATTCAATCCAGGCAGTCCTGATGAGACATAACAGGCTATGGGCAGATGGCAATAATGGAAACTTCCCATTTCAGAGGACTAGGAGAAGTGATGGAAGGAAGAGGAAGGGGGCTTGCACTGGGAGTAGTTGAGGGAGGAGCTTCAATCAGGATATATAATGAATAAATTGTGAAGAAAAATTAAAATTAAAATTGAAAACAAATGAAAAAAATATCAACACAATTCTTTACAGACCTTGAAAAAACAATTCTCAACTTATATGGAAAAACAAAAATAGTTAACAGAAAGAACTTTACAAAGAAAGAACTTCTAGAGTTATCTCTATCCCTGATCTTGAGTTGTTTGTTTATGTATTTATCTATTTATTTATGATAAAAATTGTTTAATTTATGCTTTATTTATTACAATTTATTCACTTTGTATCCCAGCTGAAACTCCCTCTCTTATTCTCTCCCAATCCCACCCTCTCTTTTTGTTCTCCTCCCATGCCCCTCCCCAAGTCCAGTGATAGGGGAAGTCCTCCTCCCCTTCCATCTGACCCTAGCCTATCAGATCTCATCAGGACTGGCTGCATTGCCTTTTGTGACCTGGTAAGGCTGCCCCCACCTCAGGAGGAGGTGTCAAAGAGCCTGCCACTGAGTTAATGTCAGAGACAGTCCCTGTCCCCCTTAGTAGGCTACCCACTTGGACCCTGAGTTGCCACCAGCTACGTCTGTAAAGGGGTTCTAGGTTATCTCCATGCATGGTCCTTGGTTGGGGTATCAGTCTCAGAAAAGACTCCTGGAACCAGAATTTTTGGTTCTTTTGGTCTCCTCGTGGAGCTCCTGTCCTCTCCAGGTTTTTCATCTCTCCCTTCTTTCATAAGATTACCTGTACTCTGCCCAAAGTTTGGTTATGAGTCTCAGCATCTGCTTTTATACCCTGATGGATAGAGTCTTTCAGAGGCCCTCTGTAGTAGGTTCCTGACCTATTCCCTGTTTTCTCCCTCTTCTGATGTCGATCCCATTTGCCTTTCTGAATGAGGACTGAGCATCTTACCTAGGATCCTCATTCCTCTTAGCTTCATTAAGTGTACAGATTTTAGTTTGATTATCCTATATCCTAAGTCTAATATACACTTAATACGTTAAAGTGATGTACTATGAGAGCTCTAAACACAGGAGTGGTTGTGTTAATATCAAATTATTTGCTAAGGAAAGACCATTTCCAGCAGTTTTAAAGAACCTAGAACTTTTGCACAGATGTGGCCTATGGCATCTCAGTGTTCAAGAGGGAATCCTCAGTAATAGGAACATGGACTGTCTCTGACACGAACTCATGGGCTATCTCTTTAATCACCTTGACCTGAGCAGGGAGCAGCCTTACCAGTCGACAGCTTCTAAATCTTTCAGCAAGACAGTATTTATTACACTTATTTCTCTATTTTGTTTGTTTCCTTTCTCTTTCATGGATATTAACTGGGATGTTTTGACTCATATGAACTATAATCAAATCAAGAGATTGGCCCTCAACACTGTTTCTATTGTTATTATGCCCTGTCTTCCATTAATATTGGGAAAGGAAGCCACTGTTTTCCTGATTTTTAAAATCATATTGACTGAAAATTTTAAGGCATGATGTAACATGAGACTTCCGTTGAGGTAAGATGATAATTTGAGATACTCATTTCTTTCCTTCCTTATGTGGTTCCCCATATTGAAACTCGGATTCGGCTTGGAAACATGCATCTTTACAGAAAAAGGAATCTTGTTAGGTGTCCTTTTCTATTTTTAAGGTGGAACTTGTGGATCTTTCTCTAAGCAAGCAAGACTTAAAATTTCATTCTCAATTTAGAAGTCCACAGCCTTAGGTCTCAGGTAGGGGGGAGAGTTACCATCAATCACTCTCAGGCATAAATTTCCACAGCATTTCAAGGTCAAATTCAAGCCTGACTTAAAAGAGAAAGCCTCTGATAACAGCGCTTCCAATTTCGTTATTTATTTATTTATCTATTTATTTATTTGTGAATCTAAGCATGCTGTAGTTCTATACCCAAGTTCTTTGGGGTATGTTATCATTATAAATAGGCACAAGCCACTTCCTAATTTCTGTTTTGTGATCTCTGTTCACGATATTGTTTTTAACATACAGTTTTCTTTTTGTTGTTGTTGTTTTGTGTTTGTTTAACATTTTTATTTTATATTAATCACATGTTATATACTTTGTATCCCAGCCTTAGCCCCTTCTCGCATTCCCTCCCTATCCCCCTCATCCCTCCCTCATCTCCTTCTTGCCCCTTTCCAAGTCCACTGATAGGGGAGGACCTCCTTCCCTTCCATCTAACTCTAGCTTATCAGGTCTCTTAGGAGTGGCTGCAATGTCCTCCTCTGTGGCCTAGCAAGGCTGCTCCTCCCTTGGGGGGTGGGGGAGTCCAAGAGCCAGCCATTTAGTTCATGTCTGAAATAGTCCCTGTTCCCCTTAGTAGGGTACCCACTTGGATATTGAGCTAGCATTTGCTACATGCAAGCAGCGGTTCTAGGTTATATCCATACATGGTCCTAGGTTGGAGAAAGAGTCTCATAAAAGACCCCTGTGCCCAGATATATTTGGTCCTTGCAGAGCTCCTGTCCTCTCCAGGTCATACTAACTCCCCCTTCTTTCATATGATTCCCTGCACTCTGCCAAAGTGTTGGTTATGCATCTTAATATTTGCTTTGATACACTGCCAGGTAGAGTCTTTCTGAGGCCCTCTGTGGTAGGGTCTTGTCCTGCTACTTGTTTTCTCCTACATGCAATGTCCATCCCATTTGTCTTTCCAAGTGAGGATTGATCATCTTACCCTGGGGTCCTCTTTCTTGTTTATCTTCTTTAGGTATATAGATTTCAGTATGTTTATCCTATCTTATAGGTCTGTATAAGTGAGTATATACCATGCAAACAGTTTCAAGGTGATTAGAAAGGAAGTCATTTTAAACAACAGTCTACAGATTTCTGTGTAAATTTTCACAGTCTAATTGCAGTATTTAAAAATTTTTGAAAATCTCTATATCCAAAAGTTGATCAAGTAATAGCCAGAACCTAGAAACAAGCCAGATGCCCCTCAGTCGAGGAATGGATACAGAAATTATGGTAGTTTTACACAATGCAATACTACTCAGCAATCTAAAATGAGGAAATCATGAAATTTGCAGGCAAATGGTGGGATCTAGAAAATATCATTCTGAGTGAGGTATCCCAGAAGGCGAAAGACACACATGGTATATACTCACTTATGTAGACCTATAAGATATGATAAACATACTGAAATCTATACACCTAAAGAAGATAAACAAGAAAGAGGACCTGGGATAAGAGTACTAATCCTCACTTAGAAAGACAAATGGGATGGATAGTGAATGTAGGAGAAAACAAGCAAAAGGACAGGAGCCTACCGTAGAAGGCCTCTGAAAGACTCTAGCAATGTATCAAAGCAAATATTAAGACTCACAACCAAGCCTTCGGCAGAGTGCAAATAATCATATGAAAAAAGTGGAAGTTAGTATGACCTGGAGAGGACAGGAGCTCTGCAAGGACTAAATATATCAGGGCACAGGGGGTCTTTTATGAGTCTGTTTCTCCAACCAAGGACCATGTATGGATATAACCTAGAACCCCTGCTTGGATATGGCCCATAGTAGCTCAGAATCCAGCTGGGTACCTTAGTTATGGGAACAGGGACTATTTCTGTCATGAACTCAAATGGCTGGCTCTTCTACTCGCCCCCCCCCCGCGCCCTCGAGGGAGGAGCAGCCTAGCTAGATCCCAGAAGAGGACATTGCAGCCAGCTCTGAAGAGACATGATAAGCTAGGGTCAGATGGAAGAGGGGGAGGTCCGCCCCTATCACTGGACTTGGAGGGGGGCAGGGAGAAGATGAAGGAGGGATGGGGAGAGTGGGAGGGAATGAGGGAGAGGACTATGGCTGGGATACAAAGTACATAACCTGTGATTAATGTAAAAATAAATAAATTACTAAAAAAAAAGAAAATCTCTGATCCAGAATTTGCTAGTTTTTACTGATTTGTTTTGTAGGAAATCTTGAATTCCTCAGTCTAAATATCTACATGCATCCTAGATATACATTGTATATAACCTGTAAAATTTTCCTATGCTTTTCCTTATTATTGATCTGTAGGTATTCTAATAGCCCCCTTTTTTTCAGCTACAAACACAAATAAGATTTATCCTCCTATCCATGCCAACATTAGGAAGACTAGAATTATTTTTGATTGTTGTTGTTGTTTTAATGTGTAAGGATAGTATATTTACTTTTGAGTTGTGTGTATAAATTCACATTTTCTCTTGATATAATTAACTGTAAATAATACAAATGTAATTGCCAAAATGTATTCTGCATACTGATAGCATAGATTTTTATCAAACATAATAACACAAATTCAGGATTTTAAGGTACTTTAAACTATGTAAATACAATGAAAACATACACTTTTTGTCTTTTTGAGCCAACATTTAATGACCATGCTAAAATTAGAATAAATGCTGAGCTTAAGTATAAAGTAAGGGACAATGGGATGAGAGGAAGATCTACCAAGGAAGGGGAGACTGAATACATAGTTATGAAGAAACAGAAAAAGGAAAGAAAGGAATGAAGCAGGAGGAATGTTGAGGAAAGTGGTGAGGGGGCATACACAGGAAGGACATTTACCTAAAGGTTATTTGAGAGGTGCTGTGGAAACCTACTACTCTACACGCCTCTTAAAATAATTAAATATATGAAATATTTTTTGTGCAGGGTGATAAATATGGATCTATTTGCATTTTTCTACTTGTAGACATCCAGTTAGATCAGCACCATTTGTTGAAGATGCTGTCTTTTTCCATTGTGTGGTTTTGGCTTCTTTGTCAAAATCAAGTGTCTGCAAGTTAGTGGATTTGTTTCTGAGTCTTCTGTTCAATTCCATAGATTCATCATTCTGTTTTGATGCCAGTACCATGCAGCTTTTATTACTATTGCTCTGTAGTACAGCTTGAGATCAGGGATAGAGATACCTCCAGATGATCTGTTGTTGCATGAGATTATTTTTTGCAATTCTGGTTTTTGTTTGATTTTCCATATGAAATTGAGAACTTATTTTTTCAAGTTCTGTAAAGAATTGTGTTAGTATTTTGATGGGGATTGCATTGAATCTGTAGGTTGCTTTTGGCAGGATGGATATTTTCATTATGTTAATCCTACTGATTCATGAGCATGGGGTAACTTTCCAACTTCTAATATCTTCTTAAATTTCTTTCCTCACTGACTTGCCTCTTTTTCAAACAGTTCTTTCACATGCTTGGTTAAAGTCACCCCAAGGTACTTATGTTATTAGTGGCTATAATGAAGGGTGTTGTTTTCCAAAATTGGCCCTTTTGTCTTTCCTATACACGAGGGCTACTGATTTTTTGAGTTAATTTTGTATCTAGCCACTTTGATAGAGTATTTCTCTGGTTGAATTTTGGGGGTCGCTCATGTATACTATCACATCATCTGCAAACAGTGATACTCTGATTTCTTCCTTTCTGATTTGTATCCCCTTGATCTCCTTTAGTTATCTTACTGCTCTTGCTAGGACTTCAAGTACTAGCTTGAAGAGACACAGTGAGCATGGGCAGCTTTGTCTTGTCCCTGAGTTCAGTGGGATTGATTTAAGTTTCTCTCCATTTAGTTTGATGTTGACCATAGGCTTGCTGTATAGTGTTTTTACTGTGTTTAGATATGTGTCTTGTATCCCTGATTTCTCCAAGACTTTCAATATGAATGTGTGTTGGATTTAGTCAAATGCTTTTTTGCAATCTAATGAGATGATCATGTGTTCTTCTCCTTCAGTTTTTTTTTTAATATGGTGGATTACATTGATGGATTTATGGATATTGATCGACCCCTGCACACCGAGGGTGAAACCTATTTGGTCATGGTGGATATCTTTTATGTGTTTTTGGATTCAGTTTGCAAGTATTTTATTGAGTATTTATGCATCAATGCTTATAAGAGAGATACAGAAATTGTGGTACATTTACACAGTGGAATACTACTCAGAAATTATAAACAACAAAATCATGAAATTTGCAGGCAAATGGTGGGAACTAGAAAACATCATCCTGAGTGAGGTATCCCAGAAGCAGAAAGACACACATGGTATATATTCACTTATAAATGGATATTGGACATATAGTATAGATAAACATACTAAACTCTGTACAGCTAAAGAAGCTAAACAAGAAGGAGGATGCTAGGTAAGATGATCAATCCTCATGCAGAAAGACAAAGGGGATGAACACCCGAAGAGGGAGAAAACAGGGAACAGTGCAGGAGCCTACCACAGAAGGCTATTGAAAGACTCTACCTGGCAAGGTATGGAAGGATATACTGAGATATATAGGCAAACCTTAGGCAGAGTGCAGGGAGTCTTATGAAAGAAGGAGGAGATAAGAAGACCTGGAGGGGACTGGAGCTCCACAAGGAGAGCAACAGATAAAAAAAATTTGGGGCACATGGGTCTTTTCTGAGATTGATACTCCAACCAAGGACCATGCATGGAGATAACACAGAACCCCTAGAACCCTTGCACAGATGTAGCCCATGGCAGCTCAGTGTCCAAGTGGTTCTCTAGTAATGGGAACAGGAACTTTTCTGACATGAACTCAGTGGTTGGCTCTTTGGTCACCTCCCACTGAGGGGAGAGCAACCTTACCAGGCCACAGAGAAAGACAATGTAGCCAGTCCTGCTGAGACCTGATGGGCCAGGGTCAGATGGAAGGGGAGGAGGACTCCCCTATCATTGGACTTGTGGAGGGACATGGGAGGAGATGAGGGAGGGAAGGCAGTATTGGGAGGGGCTGAGGGAGGGGGTTTCAATGAGGAAACAAAGTGAATAAACTGAAATTTATAAAACTATAAATAAATGTTTAAAAGTGGAAAAAATAAAAAGAAATCTAAATGGAATCAGCAAGTATCAGCAGAGAAAGAGCCATAACTAAACTTCTTCCTCCTACTACTGAAACCTCCAGTACCAGGAATAGGCTAAATCTAGTTGAGTCACTGACCAAAATGCTCAAACAAAATCCCAAATAATTCAGGAGATTTCCAAGGCTATTGGGTGTTATGGAGAAGTGAAGACTATTTCCAACAAGAACCTTTACATTTACTGAACAGTGTTCGTGGTAATCTATATTCTTCTAACGGGGAAAGTTTACAATTGACCTAGCTACAAACTCTTTGATCTGCAAATGTGACTTGGCTACTTGGATCAATAGTGGCACAAATATCTGTCTGTGTGTGTGTCTGTGAGTGATATGGATGTATATCTAAGTATTATGAACATCAACATATTGGTGTGCATGACTTTTGTGTGTTTTTATGTGGAAGACAGAGGCTAAATTTTTACTTTTCCTCATTTATGATTTTTTTTCCTTGAGTGAAGGTTTCACACTGAAGCTTTGTTTGTCATTTTAGCTAATCTGGCTGGTCAATGAGTTCCAGGGATCCTCCTGCCCCCTTGTTCTCTCAATACTACATCAAGTCTAGTGATACTTATTGCACTCTCTGGCTTTTAGATGCTAATCTAAGCATAAGTCCTCATGGTTTCATGAGTCATCTCTCCAAGATGCAAGGTTGCATTTTAGGCATTGTTTTAAATATAAATGGTGTGACAAGAAAAATATAAAATGATATTAATAATGTGACTAAGAATTGGCCGTGTTTTGCCTTGTAAGTTAGAAAATAAACAGTTTATTTGTAGAGACGCAAAGATCCCTATTACTTGAAGCACACTCCTGAAAGGAGAAAGGTATACTGAGAGTAAGAAGGGAAGGTCAGGGTGAACAGCGAATAGGGCTGTCACTGCTAAGTCGCTTCAGTGGAGAAAATGCCATGGGATATTATTCACCTAATCATGGATAAAATGAACGTCCTCATTCTGTCAGAAAATAAGTCTCAAATGACCTCTCCTGTTATCAGCAAGACTGGGCTACAATGGCTCAGCTATTATTTATATAAAGATAAGGAGGGATTGTTTTTCTTTCTGTCTTTTGTGATGATGCATACGTATTGCTTTTCTTATCATCTTCAGTTCGGAACAATCCAAATAAAGCACTAACAGAATTTACAAAAACATCTAGGTTATCAAACAGTTTTTTTGCATCCTTACATTTAGATAGGAGATTTTAAAGCAATTGGATTTCAGAAAAATATGGAAAAGCTTATTTGAATTTGAATAATAAATATAAATATATAGACTAACAAAGCCATAATAACAAACTTCTATTTACTGTGCTTTCGATCAAAGGCTATGTTCTGGAGAAATCATGAATGAAAACAGCCAACTTTTGCAGAAAAGTGGTCACCTTTGCAAAGTTGACTTGTAAAAGTAGAATGTATAAACTATATCTTTTCATGAAAATTAATCAATTAAGAATAAGTATTTAAGTAATAAATGCACTTCAATCCATATGAGTAACATGTTTATTTTGATTTTTAAATATAAGTGAGTTATACATAATTGTCTTGGTAGTGGTTAGTCCATATTGACTGGATCTGGAATCAACTAAGAAACAAGCCTTTGCATTCACACACAAGAGATTTCCTTGATTAGGTTTAGCTCAGTAGGAAGAGTCAGCACAAATATGGTTTGGTGTCTGCCAGTGACAGCTCACATAAAAGAGGATCCAGGAAAACTTTGCCTTTTGCCTGATTGCATTAATTTTCTAGCAAGTTCGCTCATTCTGCTCATGAGATCATCTACCCTGTTGCTGCAGCTGTCGAGTCCTTTGCTGACATTAGACTCCATCTTCAAGAGGATGGTTAGTTTGCAGTTAGAATTCAGTCTGCCTATCCCAAAGAGCATATTCAGTGTTAAACTCTCAGGAAAGGAGACAGGCTGAGTTCTTCTGTGGCAAACACTGGAGGAGTAGTGAATAGAAAAACCTTTCTCTTAGTTCTCTTTGATGAGCTCCTAGTTCTATTTAAAAGGACAACCCGTCTGGATTGGCACCTCCTAACAATTCCATCTATTAAAACATATCATCGACAATGGCTGCGTTTGAAAGAAGACAACTTAAGTTCTAATATGCTCTTGTATATTTTGTTAGAAATGCTTACTCCTACTCAAGGAAAACAATAGATTTTAAATCAAGTTACTGTTATGAAATATAATGCAGCAAGGGGGTACCATTATGGGCACATGCCAAAGTGTGAGAAATAACGCCATGCAACAAGAAGGAAGAGGAGTGAGGGCCTGGAGATTGGTAGAGGCAGACAAATGGACATGTACAAAGGCAGATAGACAGAAGAAATGTCATAAAGGAATAGAAGAGTAGGAGCAAGAAAAGGAGAGAAAGGGGAGGGGAGACCATGAGTAACAAAGAGATCTGGATTGATCCTTGTATTGGGCTGCACACGCTAGTCACACCTGCCATAGGTTATGACATAAGCAATTTCCAGGTCCCTGGGGGCAGGCCAGCTGAATCACCTGTACAATAACAGTTAACATTTTATTCATTTTCCTCTGTATCTTTAATGAATTATATAATCTTGTCGCCTGATGCTTTTCAGAAAAGCATCTCTGTGTTTGAATCTTCAAAGTTTTTTCAAATTAAAATAAAATATATATTATATGTAAAATTTATTTTAAAACTAAAACTCATCATGAAACCAAGTGCTTTTAATAAGTGCTATATTGAGGCAACACCTATTTAAAACTAAAACAAATCTGTTTTAGAACATTTCAGAGTCAACACTTTTCGTAATTACTTTTCATGTACTATATATTTTATACAAATGCATAATACTAGATTAGTCTCTCAAAAGACTAAATTTACTGTCTTGCAAACTCACACTTAAACAAAAGCAGGTGCTGCTTCTTAATGGAATGCTATAATCTGATTTCTGTAATGAGTTTTACAAACACATAAATCTGATTTATTGCTTCTCAGTTCACAATCAGCATTTTATCAGAACTTCTTACTACTAAATCCTCTAGAGAACTACCTATTTTAAGATTCTTAATTTTAGAGATTTCAAATATTTAAATTTTAGTATTTTAACATACATGGTATTTTGAAGAAATGGTGTGATCCTACCATAATTATTACTCATTAACAAATGTCACTCAGGTCCAAAATGATCAATTTCAATAATAGTCCTTGAAGATACTGAGGGACCTAATACAACACCTGGGAGTGCCTTAGTGGGCAGTATTTGCTGATGGGCACAATTGGAGGAGATAATAATGTAGAATCTTATGGAACATAATCTTTTTTTTAAGTTTAAGACTGTTCTCTGGGCTGAAGTTATAGCTTACTCAATATAGTGTTCGACTAATGTGAGTGAATCCTTGGATTCACTTGAACACTATCCTTAAAATCTAGCATGATGACATTTTCTTCTAATTCCAAACTCAGAGGTAGAGGCAAGGAAGGGACATTGTAAGTTCATCCTTTCCTGGAGAGCAAGTTCCAGATCATTCTGAAATACATAACACCTTGTCAGAATAAGGAAGAAAAAAGAAGAAAGGAAAAAAGGAGAGAGTTTGTTAAGGCTAAGTTACACGTATTCTCGCTTAACTTTGTACTTTAGTGCTATCACTAAATTTTAGCTATTATCTTAACATTTTATATTTCATACATTAGACTTTATATTAGTTTCTTTTTCTGTTTCCCTGTAAAAGATGGTGGAATTAGCAGTGAGTAGAAAAGCCAACCTATACTGAACTTCAAAATACATTTAAAATGTGGAATATCATGGAAAAGTGGGCAATATCTTAAATTTCAGATTGAGAAAGGACTTCTTTCAGGTGACACTAAGGGCACACAGGACGGGCAAGAAGATCCCTGTGGAAAAGACTTCTTGGAAAGGGATGGATAGTGAAGTGACTGTGAGAGAAATTTAAGCCCTCATCATGCTAAAGCTTGCATACAGAAATGAAGAATTTACTCTGAAATATCACATAAGCATTTAATATCAATTACAAGTAGCAGAGGAGGGTAAATTGTGAGAAGACAAGGAAAGATTTTTAAAATAATTCTTCTATTCTCCTTATTAAATGAATGGTGGCATCGCAGATTGTTTTTTGTCAATTATGATCAGCACCATGCTTTCATTTTACACTGGACCCTTGCTGTCTCATAGTCATAACACATTCAGCACTTACTTGATGTCAGCTTTGCTATTGCAATGAATGGCACTTTTAAAAATAAAAGCCTGGCACCTATCACAAAGACTAAATAAGTATTGTGTGTAAGGACCCTAACTAAATCTCTCCATGTTGTTCATCTCTACACTGTAAGACAAGGTAGCAAATTTGCAGTGGAATAACTTGTAAGATATGCAGGAGTGAATTTTTTTTTAGTGAGAATATTTACACTTAAAGAGTTAAATGCTGATATAAAGAGAGTTAGAGAAAAATGACAATGCGCACACACACACAGAGAATGTATACGTGTGTTTAGTCTGTATTTATTTGTTCTTTATTACCTTGGTGATAGATTGAGAAGTCCATTGGAAATCAAGAGCTCCCATTAAATTAAAACATTTAAATGAAAAAAAAAAGGATGTCAGGTTCTTTATCAAATCTTTTGAAGCTGAAGTTTGAGAACAAGGTGCATTGTCACTGTTACAGTACAGGCTGCCTTGCAGCACTTGACAAAAAGATTCATGTATGCCAGCAGACAAACTTCTAAGGAGAGGGCATCACCACGCCTAAAAGTGAGTAACACTAAAGGAAAACCACAAGATCCAGACAGAGCAAGGGACCACACAACCATGGGGGATGATCGAGGGCTTTTAAATTTCAGTCTAAGTTTGCAGAACAAATATTGATAAACCAATGCAAATAAAAGACACAACACAGAGATGAAGCCGAGTCCAGAGCAGATTGCTACACTGGCATCTTACACGCTTGTTTTAGAAATGTCAGCAAACCACAGCGAATATATCCAGGCTATTGGAACACAGACCAAGAAATGTGCCTTTCTAAGTCTTTCATTAACTGATGACTGTTAAAATGGATTTAACCTCTAATTTTGAAAAAAAAATCTCCATTTTTTATAGAAAATACTTTGCGAATGATGAATGAGTTAATACCAATATTAGTTCTAATTTACAAAGTTTGCATAGTTTATGAACAGAAACCAATGTTCTTTTTTTGCAGCAAAATCTTTAACTTTCAGATACTGATGGTTTGTGAGATGCGTCTGCCTTCAGCATTTATGAATATATCTGGAATTATATGTTGTGTATTGAAATTATAACTAATATCTTTTCTCGTTTCTTTCTAAAACATGTGACAGCAGGTGGTAGAAAACAATGCATTTTTATAACTATTTGACACATTTTCTCCAATGCTGGAGGTAATCATGAAATTTACCATATTTAAAACTACACAAAAGTCAATATTCAGTGGTAATAGAGGCCACAGTTTTGCTTTACCGTAATATTGCTTGCCCCTATATGTGCGTTAAATGATAGCGGCTCTGTCTAGACTTAGCTCTGCTTTTCTATAGCTAGTTTTTGGTAAGTAAAGCAGTTATGGTATTTCATAGAGAGAAGATAAATCTTTAATCAATTTTGTCATGTCTTGATTATTTGCAAAACAAGATGACAGACAGAAAAGAAGAACTAAAAACTGTCCAGCATGAGTTGGAATTTATTGCTGTAATTTTACAGAAGAGTCCCTTTGATGTCATAAATGGCAAGAATAAAGCATGAACAGTTTATTAAAAAGCAGAACAGTGAGATGAGATTGCAGTCGTTATAGGCTCCCACTTTATATTGGATAATTCATTCATTCTGCACTGTAGAAAACAGTAAATTGATTTTGATTTCTAATATAGCTGTCCCATTAATTTTCAAGGCATAACCTTATGAAGATCAAAATGGAGGAATCTGCTTACATCAGCTTCACAACTGAGCACTTACTGCTTCCTAAAGGGAAAGTATAATATAACAAAGAAACAGGCTTGCAAGTGCAGCTGTTGTCCAGGCTTTGCAGTATGTAAATTATGGCCAGGGAGCAGTTGATGATTACTTCCCTTTCACTAAGAGAGTTAATAAAAAGTTTAAAGCATAGAAAATGAGAGCCATGTTTTCAACAGTATCATCAGTTTTACCACAGTTTTTAATTTGGGTACATTTTTTTTAACATTAGAATACAGAGTGCAGTTTTCACAATTTCTGAGGCAACATATGTAATGGAAAATATCATTTACATTTTAGGAGGCTGGAGTGTTTGAAGGACTTCACAGCTGAGTTAATGATATACGTTATGGCCATTAAGCATTAAGAATCATGTTCCTCCATGTATTCAAACTCTTTGTTAAACCTGCCTTTAGGAGACAACAATATTATTAGCAACCTGACTTGTTTGCTTTGATATTCAATGAAATTACAATTATAACATATGAAAATGCATAGCATAATCTTAAGTTATGACTCTTTCTCACTTTGTCTATAGTAATATGTCTGTGTGTGTGTTGTATGTTATGGTAATCATCTTTCTAAGAAACAACAAACAGGTACAAAGTAGATATGAGCAAATATCCATAATAAATGTTATGGAACCAACTCTTGCATTGGTTTTTCTTATCAGCTTTGCTTTTCTGTGTGATTCTAGGTCAACTGGAATAAGTGAAGTTTTATATCCTGTAAAAGTATGTTAAATAATTGTAGAATATATTTCTCTTTTCTTCCCCATGCAGTAATTTCTGTGGTGTCCAATAAATATAGAGAAAAGCCATTTGTTGGGAATATAGAAACCAGGACAGAGAATGAGACTTCAGGCAGTCATATAGACAACTATACAAGAGACAGACTACTGACAAACACCAAACTATAAGTTATACTAATACATAAGAGATAGGGTGAAAAGTAGAGAATGAAAACTTTAGCTTTACTCAACTACACCAACAAAAAGTCTTTGATTTATTTCCCAATGTTACACCAACATATTATGATCCCTTGTAGGCTATCTGTAATGCATTCACCCACTGCAGGAGAAGCTAGGTTGGGACAATTCACTCAGATCTAAAGGATAAACTGTATTCCTTGATGTCACAATAAAATAATTATTTTAATTGATATTTTAGATCATTTATTGTATCCTGTAATTTTTTTGAAAATATGGTAGTACAAAATATTTTAGTCTTTTATCACACTTTAACTAAAAATAATCATTTGGATACATTATTAGCATTGTGGTCAAGGTCACAGACTAACTAGTTGGCTAAAGTATTAATATCCTTTCCAATCAGATATTTTTCATCTAACCTTACTCTCAAAGGAAGTTAGAAAACAAATAATAGCTCATTCAACTGATTCTGTAACATATGAAGTACAAAAAAGTCATTATAAGTATCTGGGAGTCACTAATAATATAATAAACGTGAAGACTTGAAGAGTTATGATTGCATTTATCCATTAGCTGAGGCTTTAAAAGTTGATTACATGATTATCCTATATTATATAACTAATATCCACCTATCAGTGAGTATATAACATGTGCATCTTTGTGCTTCTGGGTTACCTCACTCAGAATAGTCTTTTCTAGTTCCCACCATTTTCCTGCAAATTTCATGATTTCCTTGTTCTTTTTTTTAATTTATTTATTTTTATGTCAATCACAGGTTAGATATTTTGAATCCCAGGCATAGCCCCCTCCCTCATTCCCTCCTACCCTCCCACTCCCTCCCTCATCTCCCTCCTCCCCGCCCCCTCCAAGTCCACCAACAGGGGAGGACCTCCTCCCCTTCTATCCAACCCCAGCTTATCCTGTCTCCTCAGGGCTGGCTGCAATGTCCTCCCCTGGGATCTAGCCAGTCTGTCACTCCCCAG
>CM053743.1:26261233-26298682 GCA_028658305.1 Pachyuromys duprasi
TTCATCTTTCCCCTGCCCCTCTCTAAGTCCACTGATAGGGGAGGTCCTCATCCCCTTCCATCTGACCCTAGTTTATCAGGTCTCATCAGGACTGCCTGCCTGTAATGTTCTCCTATTTCACAATAGGAGAGTCCAGAAGATAACCTACTTTAATAGAAATACACATTGGAAATTAAAGACTCCCTCTTAAACCAGGCTAATCAAACTGGAAGGATTCATGTAGAAGACTGAAACTAGATCCATACTTATCACCCTGTTAAAAATTAACTGCCAGTGGATCTAAGACCTCAATATAAAACCAGATACCCTAACATGATAGAATACGAAGTGGGGTATAGACTTGAACTCATTGGAATGGGAAAATATTTTCTGAAAGGAGCACCATTGGCAAAGGCACTAAGATAAGCAGTTAATCAGTGTGACCAAGAAGATTTCCACATTGCAAAGAATACCATGTTCAGAACAATTGCCAGCTTGTAAAATGAGAAAAAATTTTCAACAAGTACATATCCAGTGGAGGGCTAATATTCAAAGTATAGAAAAACAAAAGGAATGACACATCAAGAAAAACTAACACAATTAAAAGTGGCGTACAGGGGGTCTAGGTGCTCTCAATGCCTGGTCCTTGGTTGGAGTATTGGTCTCTGCAGGCCCCGCTGGGCCCAGGTATTTTCTCTCTGTTGTTCTCCTTGTGGAGTTTCTGTCCCCTCCAGGTCTTTCTATCTCCCTCTTCTTCCATATGATTTCTGGCACTCTGTCCAAAGTTTGGGTATGAGTCTCAGTGTCTTCTTTGATACCCTGGTAGTTAGAGTCTTTCAGAGGTCCTCAGTGGAGGGCTCCTATCCTGTACCTTGTCTTCTACTTCCGATGTCTATGCTGTTTGCCCTTCTGAATGCAGATTAAGCATCTTCCTAGACCCGCTGTTCAAAGGAAGCCCATCGGCTGCTCAATTTCCAAGTGGGTTCCCTAGTAAGAGGAGCAGGGGGTATATCTGATTCTTTATTTGTATGTGAATAATTGAGACTAATTAAAGGTTCCTGTATAATTTTATTTTTTATATTGTGTTTAAGAAGGAGTACTTATTATAGCATATGCCAATTATAACAATGATAAATATGCACATCTTATTTCATCTTCATTACATAATAAGGTATGATATGTTATCTAGGAAAATAACATACTATGTAGTGGTAGACTATATGTATGTACCTACATATAAACAAAATATACCTATCTTTACACACAGTGAGACCATACATGTTTATAGAAACAGCTTTTGCCTTTATATTCAAGAGCATGCTGTCCATGTAATATAGTTGTGAGT
Organism: Pachyuromys duprasi; assembly: GCA_028658305.1. Taxonomy (NCBI): domain Eukaryota; kingdom Metazoa; phylum Chordata; class Mammalia; order Rodentia; family Muridae; genus Pachyuromys; species Pachyuromys duprasi. The sequence continues at coordinate 26,262,558 of CM053743.1, forward strand.
ATAAAATACAGTAACAAATCTTTGCAATTACCTTTGCTGATAATCATAAAAAATTTAATTTTTATTAGTTTATCTTGCTAAATGCAACTTTGCTGGTATTTTGTGAATGATTAAAATATTAAGACTTAACAGTATAAATTGAGGATCTAAAATTACCCAACAAATAATGATATCCCTTATCCATAACACACTTATTAAAATAGCATACTTATTCATCTTAGTCTTCTATAACATTCGCTGAAGTGCTTATATTTTAAATATGTTCACTGAATTTGACCTTAAAAGCCCCTAAGATACATCCCAGCTACTACAGAAACTTGCCTTTTAAAAGTATCTCATTGGTTTTAACTACTCAAAGCTTTCCATAACAGTGACATTCATTTGGATTCATAAATCCTCTGGTAGTTTATGATATGTGGCAAAACTCATATGAGTTCCAGAAAATAAATACCTCTGTTTCCACACAGTTGACATTTACAGTTAACACACACTTCAAAGAGAGAGTCATTTTTAAGCCTGAGAAACAACTCGAGTTTGGCCGGATTAAGCTTTGCTAAATTCTGTAAGTTATCCAATGAACTGGGTCCTCTCTACTGTTCAAGAAAGTTTCGTTTTTTAAAAAAATCACTGAGTAAAAATAAGTAAGTGTCTTATCTCTGTCTGAAAGGAAAAAATACAGCACAAAAATACAACACAAAATTTATGTAGTCTAGTTCATGGCAAATAACTACTTTTTTTATACTCTGTAACTTTAAATAACATAACTGGAAAACAAGTTTAAATCTGTAAAAATAATTACCTTGCTGCTTAGTTACTAAAATCACAATAATAACAATAAGTGTTTCTTTTTTGTTCTAAATAGTAGGTGCTGTTATTTTTTGTTGGTTGGTCTGCCTTCTGGTACTTAGATGGAAGGGTGTATGGGAAACCCACAACCTTAGGGCCTCGAATCCAAGTCATCACACCAAATGTTGTATTTGTGTGTTGGCTTGCCTTCCTGATCAGGTGGTGAGGTATCTAGACCCCTCACAACTGCAAGGGCCGAAAATCTGAGTCACAGCTACATGGACTGGGAAGGTATCCCAACTCTGAGGAAAGACAAAGTTCCAAGGGTATCTTAAGACAAATGAGTCCAGGAACCTCACAGTTCTGGATGGGAGAGAGTCCCCAAAGTATCCTGAGGCATGGGAGCCCAGGATCATACAGCCTGAGAGGAGGCCTCTTCAACAGAGACGTTGCAGCTCCCAGTAGATGGTTACCACAACCCCTGATGAGTGAGGAGCCTGAGCTCTGCTCCTTTTCCAGCCCTTGCTGCTCCCAGGGAAGAGCTGTCCCAAGCCTGATGAACTGAGGAGCCTAGAAGCCGGAGCTTCTATCCCTCTCCATTTATTTCTTTTCATTCTTTTTCTTCTTTCTTTCTTTCTTTCTTTCTTTCTTTCTTTCTTTCTTTCTTTCTTTCTTTCTTTCTTTCTTTCTTTCTTTCTTTCTCTCTTTCTCTCTTTCTTTTCTTTCCTCCTTCTTCATCATCTGCCCACTAGTGAGTCACAGCAGGCAGTAAATCTCTTAAAAGAGATTTATTAAAGTGAGGAATCCAGGAGAGGAGGGAGGAACCCAGGAGTGGCTGCCCCTGTTCTTGGTAGAAGGCAGCAGGAAACTGGGGCAAACAGCTTTTATGTAGAAATTCTTAGGGGGCAGAGCTTTCTGTGGCAGGGATTTCCAGAATATGGATTGATGAGGTTTCAAATCCTAAACTGTGGGAAGCTCAGGGATTGGTGAGTTTTGTCCAGTCTTTTCACTTCAAATTTGCATAATCTTGGATGATTCCTACCGAGGGGCTGGAGATGACAGTTACAGAGGTCTGGTGGGAGTAGCTGGGCTGCTGAAGTTTCCTCAGGCAGAGGTCTAGCAGCTTTTCTTCCTTGAGGGGTTATAAAGTATACAAAGTGTCCAAAGTTTAAAGAGAATTCTCAGTGAAGGCAGTACACTGAAGCAGGAAAGCAGGAAAGGTTTTACCTCATGGCTGGAGCTTGTAGATGTTTTATCATGCTGTCACAACTGCTGTGAGTTCATAAATACAATCACACTATTGAGGCTGAAGGCAGTTTTCTTCATGTTATCCAACACTTCTGGCCATTTTAATCTTTCCACATCTTTCATGAAGATTTCTGATGTTGAGAGGTGTGTGTGCATGCCTGTGCCTTCTATGTCTCAAGTATGTAGTATCTTCAGAAATAAGGTCTTATATCAAAGTTAGAGAGTAGACAAATATATTAATAATACACTGTACTGCTTGGGTGTGGTGTTTCTATTCACCACAGACTGAAAAAGAGGTAAACCATTCCTTGTGTTGGGGTCTTTATTAGCATAATATATCTAATTAGGCTTTTAGCACTTCATTGCAGGCTAACTACATTAAAACTCTTGTGATATTCATATATGTATGTATATATGTAAATATATAAATATGCATTAATATACTTATGCATATATATGAATTAATGAGTGGAAACCCTAGAACTGATTGGTGAGAAACAACATCTAAAATATGTAGTTTATCCCTAAATCATGACTCTAATTTTGAATTGGCACTGTGTTTATGACCTTGTTTGTTGATGAAACTTCTGGTATTCTACTCATAATCCTGTCTAAGAAAAGTCAGAAATTATTGGGCAAGATATTTTAAAAAAAAATTTGTTGAATCTTGTTACTTTTACACCTTTTATAAAAACATTTAACTTTTATTTTTATTATTTACTTGTGTTATCTTCAAGATAAAAGTTTAAAACCAATCTACTTATTTCCATCTTTCACAAGAGCACAGTGAAAATTTGCCCACACACACACACACACACACACAAAAAAAATATTTAGGAGATGAGCCATAAACTTGAATAAGGAATTGTTATTAGTATCAGTTTATTTTTCCCTCTCAGTATAGAAGTCTCCAGTTGTTTTGCTTGTGAGATACAATATTCCAATATGAAACATAGAACCGTATCCAGTGCTCTGTATGTTCTCAATTTTTATTAGTATGCTTTCAGGCATGGTGGTTCATTTCTTTAATTCCAGCACTCAAGAGGCAGGGGCAGTGCAAACTCTGAGTTTAAAGTCAGCCTGATTTACATGGAACAGTGGCTCAACCTTCCTAATGCTGTGACCCTTTAATTCAGTTCCTCATGCTGTGGTGACCACAAACCATAAAATTATTTTTGTTGCTATGTAATAGCTAATTTTACTACTTATAATCATAATGTAAATAGTTTTTTAGAGCTATAGGTTTGTCAAAAGGGGTCACAACCCAGAGGTTGTGGACCACTGACATGCAGGGATAGGGAGTTCCAGGTCAAGAAGAAGTATATATAGTGAGAGACACTGTGTGTGTGTGTTTGTCTGTTACAACTATGATCTCTCTCTTTTTTTCTGTTTTTTTTTTCTGTGTGTTTGTGACTTTTCCAATTTTACTTCTTCTTTGAGAGATGCATCAATTTCAGCAAGTGTATCTTCAGCACCTGTGATTCTCTCTTCCATCTCTGGTGTTCTATTGGTGAACAGAGGTGCCTATGCTAGTGCTGTTAGTGGGTGCAGTGTGTGAGCGCAATGTGCCCGCGCTGATTTCCTGAATACCTCAGTGGTTTACAATCTGCCATACTGTAGTTCTGGTGTTCAAATCTGTCTGTGCTCCAGGAGTTGTTTGCCTCGACTTCACTGGTAGACATACAGAGCAGGGGCTTCAATGTTGGTAATGCTGCCCCAAGAAGCCCTATGTTGCCGCAGAATTTGGGGGCTGGTGTTGTGGTTCACTGGGAGTCCAGACACCACAGCAGAACTAAGAGGCCACTGGAACAGAAGCCTTCTGGAAGGCCCTGGAGAGCTGCTGACTTGGTTGGCCTGCTGGGGCTGCTGGCACTGAGCTGTGTGCTAGGAGCTGTGTGCACTGCAGGCCGCCTCTGCTGCCTCCACCTCTGCCTCTGCCATGGAGTAGGGAGGCCCCTTAAAGGAGAAGTGCCTGGGAATTGAGTCCCCAGGAGAAGTCCACGGAGAAGTCCATGGTTGTCCTGAATCCTAATGGTCTCAGCCCAGGGTTTGTCCCTTTTCTTCGCGGAAGCCTCAATGTCAATGTTTGGGGTTCAGCTGTCTCTCCACTCACCAATTTCAGAGTTTCAAATCCTCTGCCCCTCAGCTATGGTGGGTGCTGGTTGCCACCATCTTGGATCTTCCCTTTATTTTCGTTGTTGTTGTTTTGTTTTTAACAGGTTTTCTCTGTGTTGCCTTGGTTGTCCATGACTCACTTTGTAGACTAGGCCGACCTCAAACTCATAGAAATCTGCCTGTCTCCATTTCCCAGAATGCTGAGATTACAGGCATGTACCACCAGGCTCTCTCTCTTTCTCACCTTTATTTTATTTTATTGACACATAGGGCATCTCTATGTAGTCTCAACTCTCTTAAACTTTCTATGTAGCCCTAAAACAAGACTACTTCTGCTTCTGTAATGATGAAATTAAAGGCACATCTGGCTTTACTATGATTTCTTAATCCAGATCTTTAAAGTCTACATTTGGGAAAGACTGTTAAAAGGGCAATGGTGAGTATATAAATGCTCAAGTGAATCAAAGAAGGTAAACATTAGCAGAGATAAGCATTCCAGCAAGGACGTATTGGTAGGATTGCAGTGATGAAAGACATCCAGTTTTATTTCAGAAGACCACTGGAACTAGCCAATATGTGGTGTCAGACATATCGTTGTAAACTAAAATTTTAGTTATTGCCTTAGTTACATTCTATTGCTATGAAGAAACACCATGGTCAAATAACAGAGAAGGAAGAGTTTATTAGGGGATCATGACAGTTTCAGAGGTTTGGCCCAAGACTGAGAGACTCTGCTATAAAGGTCAAAGTCTGGCTTTTCTGGATATACTCTGAGCTTGGTCTGTGAAGAGTCCCTTTCTCAGCTGGCTCCCTCTTCCTGTGATCTGAGTAACCTTAGATCCTCTAAGGACTACCACATAGGCCTCAGGGGAAATCACAAGCCCCACCCTTTCCTGATAAGAAACCTGTTCAGAAAGCACCTGAGGATTCCTGCAGATACCCACCCTATGCTAATAAGATGTCTTTTTGTCTTGGCTTTCAAGCAATGTCTGTTAACTGTACCTGGAATCCTCCCCCACCCAAGGATAAATTAAATACTGTGTTCCCCTCTTATGCTAGGACTGTGTAACTGTGTGTAGATCCAGTATATCTAGCACCTCTAGCCCCAATGAATCAAACACATTCACCCATGCAGGAAGGTGTGGGGAGGTCAGAGAACAACTTTTAGGAATAGGTTTCCCTCCTTCCATCTGGAGCTCATGCTCAGGTTGAATATAGGAGAAATGTTTTCCCCCCGAGAAGAGCTCACCAAAATTGGTTACCCTTCAGCTCTGAAAACATACATACAAGCAACAGAACTAACAAGTTGATTATTTGTATATTTAGGAAAACATACACAAATTCATGTTAAATATATGAAATCATATATATGTTTACAATATATAACTATATATGCTTATAAGATAATCATAGATATTATATAAAATTTATATTAGTTGTACAGCTATAAAATCAACAACAAATGTAAAAAGGAGGCCATGAATTTGAAAGAGACCACCACAGCTATTTGAGAGGATTTGAAGGAAGGAAGTAGAGGAAAGAAATGATATAATCACATTATAATTTCAAAAATAAAAAGAAATAATTTTTTACAGAGAAAAATGAATCTAGAACGAAAGACAACTACCAAGGGTATAACTGGATCAGAAATTAATGAGTGGATCTCTGGAGAAAGATCCTGCATGGAAGCCTGCAACTCTAATTCAGATCTCTAAAACCTTATGAAAGCCAAGCATGACCTGGAATAAATGACTGTAACTCCAGTGAGTGAATTGGTGGAGGCAAGGTAATTCTGGAGGTCCCTGGGCAGTGAAGGTGGACAGTTGATGCCTTCGGGTTTCAGGGAGTGACCAATTCTTAAAAGAGAAGGTGCACAATAAAGAATGCCTGATATTAATCTCTACCATACACACACATACAAGCACTTGCAAGCATATTCATACAGACACCCATACACACGCCCAAAGACACATGCATATAAACATTACACACATATGCAAACATACAAGACTGTATAATACTCACTATAAGATTTATCACCATACATTATCAATCATGGGAAGAAGATACATGGTATTCACATATAATTCTTTCAGTTTAAAGCATTAAAAAACATCATATTAGCATCAACCTATGTACATTTGATGAAAGTTGAAAAATGTAAACTTCATTCTTTTAAAAAAAAGTGGAGCTATTAAAAATACTTACAAATCATTTTGCTATTTGTTGTTATTTTTATGAGATATTAATGATACTTTTCTATCATGATGTTTTGGAAAATAGTTCAGTGTACAGGGATGAAGCATTGTTGAAAGAAAGAAAGAAAGAAAGAAAGAAAGAAAGAAAGAAAGAAAGAAAGAAAGAAAGAAAGAAAGAAAGAAAGAAAGAGAAAAGAAAAGAAAAGAAAAGAAAAGAAAAGAAAAGAAACAAACAAAAAAAGGGAGAGGAGAGGAAAGGAAAGAAAAGGAAGTTCTAAGAGGAAATCTGAAAAAGAAAGCACCTATTTAGCAATATCATTCCACATTATGTTTGAATGTAATCAACATTAGATTTATTCCAAACAAACAAATTACATTCTGCTTATTGTACAAACCAGGAAAATAGGCTCTTAATTCTCCTGACTTCTATCATTTGAGTCAATTTTCTCACAGAATTCTAGAGACTATCAGCAACCTTAACTTGGAACGGTTTTCTGATTGAGATACACCTCAGTGGATCCTTGGTAGTGATTATTATAGATATTTTTGATAATCATCTCTGACTGTAGGTACTAGAATCTAAAGACAGTATAAAATTCACATAGAAAATTTATCTCAGTCATCTTTCTTTACTAAAATCAACAGCAGAAAGAATCAATGAAGAGCTTCTATAGGAATTACTGCAAAGCACACTAAATTCTTTGCAAGAAATCCAGTACTTTCCTGACAGGAGAAGCTGCAAAGATGTGCCAGTAAAATATATTTAATATAGTTTAAGTTAAAGAGGCTCAAGAGGCTTGTAAGAAGATTCGAGTGGAAAAGGAAATATATTAACAAGAGATCTGTAAAATTGGGGAATAGTAACTATTTCTTGTCTCTGGTATGTTAATGTATTACTCTTTCCAACCTTTGAGACTCCATAGACACAGAAAAAGAAGCATATCCCTAAAGGCCAACAATAAAATTTTATTTAATAATTTTAGTCTGAATACAGTTCGTGTGAAACTAAGTGTCTGTTTCCAATTGAATAATCCTACTCAAGATCAAATGTAGAAAGGGAAATTATTTGAAATTATGAACATTCATATAGAAAGAAAAATCATTTATATAGATTAAGGTTAGGGGGAATTTTGGGGGGAGGGAGGGATCTTAAATAGCTTAGAATATTTCCATATTCTTGTCTTTTTTCTTTATGAAGTTTTAACTCTGAAAGAATGACACTGTTCTAGTTCCCACCATTTGCCTGTAAATTTCATGATTTCCTTGTTTTTAATTGCTGAGTAGTATTCCACAATTTCTGTATCCTTTCCTCAACTGAGGGAGGTCTGGGTGGTTTCCAGATTCTGGCTATTATGAATAAAGCTTCTATGAACATGGTTGAGCAAATGTCCTTCTTGTATACTTGAGCATATTTTGAATATATGTATAGGAGTGGTATAGGTGGATCTTGAGGTAGCACTATCGCTATTTTTCTTAGAAAATGCCAGATTGATTTCCGAAGTGGTTTTGCAAGTTTACATTCCCATCAGCAATGGAGGTGGGTTCCCCTTTCTCTAAATCCTCTCCTGCATGTACTGTCCCTTGAGTTTTTGATCATAGCTATTCTGATGGGTATATGGTGAAATCTCCTGTTGACTAAGGAGGCTGAACATTCCTTTAAGTGTTTCTCTGCCATTGGATATTCCTCTATTGAGAATTCTTTGTTTAGCTCTGTACCTCATTTTTTGTTAATTTGATTTCTTGACTTGTTGCTGTTTAACTTAAGTTCTTTATATATTGTGTATATTATCCCTCTGTCAGATATAGGGTTGGTGAAGATCCTTTCCCATTATCCTGAGTGAGGTATCCCAGAAGCAGAAAGACACACATGGTATATACTCACTTATAAGTGAATATTAGACATATAATATAGGATAAACATATTAAAATCTGTACAGCTAAAGAAGCTAAGCAAGAAGGAGGACCCTAGATAAGATGATCAATCCTCATTCAGAAAGTCAAACAAAATGGACATTGGAAAAGAGAGTAAACAGGGAAAAGGGCAGGAGCCTACCACAGAGTACTTCTGAAAGACTCTACCCAGCAGGGTGTTGACACAGATGCTGAGACTCATAGTCAAACGTTAGGCAGAGTGCAGGGAATCTAATGAAAGATGGGGGAGATGAAAGACCTAGAGGGGACAGGTGCTCCACAAGAAGAGTAAGAGAACAACAACAACAAAAGTCTGGGCACAGGGGTCTTTTCTAGATTGATATTCCAACCAATGACCATGCGTGGAGATAACTCAGAAACACTGCACACATATAGCTCAGTTTCCAAGTGGATACCCTAGTAAGGGGAACAGGGGCTGTCTATGACATGAACTGGATCTTTGATTACCTTCTTGTGAGGGGTGGAACATCCTTACCAGGTCACAGAGGAAGACAATGCAGCCAGTCCAGATGAGACCTGATAGTCTATGGTCAGATGGAGGAGGACCTCCCCTATCAGTGGACTGTGGGAAGGGCATGGGAGGAGAAGAGGGAGGGAGGATGGAAATGGGAGATGACAAGGGAGGGGGCTACAGCAGGATTACAAAATGAAAAAAATTGTTATTAATTAAAAATAAATTAATAAAAAGTAAATATAAAAAGAATGATCATATTTTAAAGTAATATATCTCAATGAAAATTATTAACCAAAGGAATATTATTCTCTGTTTCTAAGAGTACTTCTAATGTGTAGCCAAAACATTACAATAGCTAAAGAATAGATAATATGGAAAGAATTTTCACTGTCTGCTACCAAGAATTTGAGAATGACTGAACTTTAAAAAAATATATTTGAAATAGGACTCATGAAAGAGTAATTATATGAAGGTCCCTTTCTTCTCCCAGATTTCTTTGAACCTTTGACAAGAAGTGGGTTTGGGTGGCTAAGACTTTAAATAAAGTTAAAATCTCCTAAAAATTAGCTATATGTAAGTAGATAATTTGCTTATGCTTTTTTTGACTTTTTTCTATGATTTATAAAATAGATGTAATCACATAAATTCTTTTAATGTATAATAGGATTTTAATAAAGGAAACCATTGAAAAGTATATATTCTAAACCTATTATATATACATTAATTAATCTTTAGTATGCATTGTACATGCTAAACTGAAGTCTATCTGGACTGATACTATTTCTAGGCTTAAAAATGTTTTCTACTAGACACTACAGTTAACAGATATGTATTTATTTCATCTATGCATTCATTATAACCACATAAAGATACCTACATTTTCACATTTTTATTTAAAAATACCTTTTCAGCAAATACTACAGAAAGTGAACATCGAGTTTTCAACTTACAAAAATAAATAACTGTTTAATAGTGGTTTTGAAGGATGCTTTTGCCATAAATAAACCCAATTAATTTTTTCAGATATACAAAATAATCATTATAGTCCTCATCAGCATTTTCCCCTGATTTCACACATTTCTGGTTTAAAAACAGATGTACTGATATAAAGAACAATAAAACCAAGCCATTATGCATAAATCTAGGACAACTCCTCATAACCATAAATGCTAAACTACTATGAGCATTAAATTAAAAATGGTTGATGTAGTTGCTGATATATTCATCTCACTGGGAAACCTCAGCAAAAATATGTCTTACATCATTGAGAAAATAATTCTTCCTAAGTCAGTATTCACAAGACACAGAAAGAGCTGAATAAGGCAAAATATGAACAAAAAATTAAGATGGCTGCGGTGACAGGTTTTTCTTCATCTTTTATTTTGGCTTTGTTAACGCTCTGCAAATGAGATTTCTTTAGAGAATAGATTTTATGTAGCTGTCATTGTGATGAGTATTTCCACACACTCCTAACTCCATTCCATACATTACAAATTACATATATCAGGGAACAATTTTCATTTCCAAGAATTTATCCCATTTTCATTAAAGGCATTAACATTTCTATATTTTTAGGAATAAAGAAGAGTACATCCCACATGATGGTAAGGATAGCTCCCTAATATCCATAAAAATATAAAAAATAGTACATTTGTATGTAATTATTGAAACAAATGTTAATGGAAAAATGAATTACAGATATGTTTGCTGAAGTATGACGTGTACATACCTCTATTTAGATGTCAGATAATTCTCAGTGAAATGGTGCTATTTCAAGACTAATGACAAACAAATAGATGATAGAAATTATGATGTTGTTATACGTGAGGACAAGTACGTAGATGAAAATATTATAATATTTCCTCAAGACCTAGCTATACCACTCTTAGCATATATCCAAAAGTTGCTCAGGTACACAACAAGGACATTTGCTCAACCATGTTTGTAGCAGTTTTATTTGTAATAGCCAGAACCTGGAAACAACCTAAATGTCCATCAGTGGAGGAATGGATACAGAAACTGTTGTACATTTACACAATGGAATAGCACTCAGCAGTTAAAAAAAAGGGGAAATCATGAAAATTGCAGGCAAATAGTGGGATCTAGAAAATATCATTCTGAGTGAGGTATCCCAGAAGGAGAAAGACACACATGGTATATATGCACTTATTTAGACTTATACGATGTGATAAACATACTGAAATCTATACACCTAAAGAAGATAAACAAAAAAGAGCACCCTGGGTAAGATGATCAATCCTCACTTAGAAAGACAAATGGGATAGGCATGGGATGTAGGCAAAAACAAGTAACAGGACAGGGTCCTACCACAGAGGGCCTCTGAAAGACTCTGCCTAGCAGTGCATCAAAGCAGATACTGAGACTCATAACCAAATCGTTGGCAGAGTGCAGGAATCATATGAAAGAAGGGGGAGTTAATATGACCTGGAGAGGATAAGAGCTCCACATGGACCAAATATATCTGGGCACAGGGGCCTTATATGAGATTGTTTCTCCAACCAAGGACCATGTAAGGATATAACCTAGAACCTCTTCTTGGATGTAGTGCATGGTAGCTCAGTAGCCTAGTGGGTACCCTAGTAAGGGGAACAAGGACTATTTCTGACATGAACTCAATGGCAGGCTCTTTGACCTCTCTACCCTGTAAGGGAGGGGGAGCCTTGCTAGGCCACAGAGGAGGACTTTGCAGCCAGTCCTGAAGATACCTGATAAGCTAGGGTTAGATGAAAGGGGAAGAGGTCCTCCCCTATCAGTGGACTTGGAAAGAGGTAGGGAGGAGATGAGGGAGGGAGGGTAGAATTGGGAGGGAATGAGGGAGCAGGATACAGCTAGGATACAGAGTTAATAAAATGTAACAAATAATAAAAATAAAAAGAAAATAATAGCAATAATTATATAAATAAATTTCTGTTTCATATACTAATGAAGAATGAAATTTTATTTTGCTTTCTTTGGGAGAGAGAGTAGGGGCAGGCTTATGTGTTATGCTGTACATGCTAGTTTAAAACTCTATCTGTAGTATACAGTAGTATTTTACTCCTAATCCTCCTGCCCCAACCTTCAGAAACTTGGATACAGTTGTTCTCAATGATAACTGGAGGAAACATAATTCTTTTATTAATTTTTTAAAGAAAGTATCTCTGTCTCCAGGCTTTTAACAAACTCCCTATTTTTAAATGTTATTTTATTGTTATTATTTACAGTTTATTCACTTTGTATCCCAGCTGTAGCCCCCTCCCTAATCCCTTCCCAGTCCCATCCTTCCTCCCTCTTCTACTCCTAGCACCCTCTCCCAGTGTAATGATAGGGGAGGTCCTCCTGCCTTTCCATCTGACCCTAGTCTGTCAGGTCTCATCAGTTCTGACTTCATTGTCTTCCTCTGTGGACCAGTAATGCTGCTTCCCTGTCAGGTGGAAGTGAACAAAGAGTCAGCCCCTGAGTTTATGTGAGACACAGTCCCTGTTACCATAACTAGGGAACACTATTGGACACTAAATTGCCATGGACTACATCTGTGCCGGGGTTCTAAGTTATATCCATAAATGGTCCTTTTTCGGAGTATCAGTCTCACAAAAGACCCCAGATTTTTTGGTTCTGTTGCTCTCTTTGTGGAGCTTCTGTCCCCTCCAGATCTTTCTCTCTCTCTGTTCTTTCATAAGATTCCCTGAAATCTGCCCAAATTTTGACTATGAGTGTCAGCATATGTTTTGATTCCCTGCTGGGTAGAGTCTTTCAGGGGCCCTCCTGTCCTGTTCTGTTTTCTCCCTCTTCTGATGTCCTTCCCGTTTGCCTTTCTGAATGAAGATTGAATATCTTACCCAGGCTCCTCCTGGGTAGGCTTCTTGATAAGCTTCTTTAGGTGTACAGATTTTAGTATGATTATCCTATATTATATGTCTAATATCCAGTTATATGTGAGTATATATTGTGTGTCTTTCTGCTTCTGGGTTATCTTAGCATGTCCTTGTGGCTATTGTGAGGGGTATTGTTTCCCTAATTTCTTTCTCAGCCCATTTGTCTTTTGTATACAGGAGGACTACTTATTTTTTTTTTTTTGAGTTGATTTTGTGTCCATCCACTTGGCTGAAAGTGTTTATCAGCTGTAGGAGATCCCTGGTAGAATTTTTTGGGGTCACTCATGTATACTATAATATCATATGTAAATAGTGATACTTTTATTTTTTTCCTTTCTGAACTGAATCCACCTGATCTCCTTTAATTGTCTTATTGCTCTAGCAAGGACTTTAAGTACTATGTTGAAGAAGTCTGGAGGTAATGGGCAGCCTTGCCTTGTCCCTGATTTCAGTGGGATTGATTTAAGTTCCTCTCCATTTAGTGTAATGTTGGCTATAGGCTTACAGTATATTGCCTTTACTATGTTTAGGTAAGTGCCTTGTATACCTGATCTCTCCAGGACTTTAAACATAAATGAATGTTAGATTTTTATCAAATATTTTTCAGCATCTAATGAGATTATCATGTTTTTTTTTCTCTCAGTTTGTTTATATGGTGGATAACAGAGATGGATTTCCATATATTGAACCACCCCTGCATAACTGGGATGAAGCCTACTTGGTAATAGTCGATGATATCTTTGATGTGTTCTTTTATTTTCTTTGATGTTTTCTTGTGTTCAGTTTGCGAGTTTTTACTGAGTATTTTTACAACAATGTTCATAAGAGAGTTTGGACTGAAATTCTCTTTCTTTGTTGGGTCTTTATGATGTCTAGGTATCAAGGTGACTGTATCTTCATAGAATGCAAATTCACTATTTTACCACCTCATCTTCCCATGAGCCTCCATGCAGTTTATAAACAAATACTTTATAAGTTAAAAGGGCTTATAACATGAGAAAATTGGAAGGATGACAATTGAAAACATATAAGGATAAATCTGATATGTTGAGGCCAAAACATTGGATAAACCTGACCAGTTATAATCACATCCCTAAAACACTCCTCTGAAAGGGGCAGGGAGTAGACAAGGGAGGGAGGATGGGATTGGGAGGGAATGAGGGACAGGGATACAGCTGGGGTACAGAGTTAATGAAATGTAATTAATAATAAATTTTTTTAAAAATCCTGTCAGTGAATTCTGATCTTTCTCCAATGTCAGGATATTATTGAGAAATCCATACGTACAGGCCTTCTAAGCAAAATGAGAAATTAGGCATCGCTGTGATAGCTCTTTTATGTCTGTCTTACTCAGCAGGTTTGACTGCTCAGAACAATAGTTTGATGGTAATAATTTGTAAGGATGTAAAATGCGTTTCCCAGAATCAAATAGATTTATTCTGTATTATAAAATTCTATTGTGATCCAATATGCAAAAACAACACATAAATGTTACACTTTTACTTAAGAACTGTTTTTAATGTCAGCATGCTTTTCCAAAAATAAACAATATAAGAAAAATGTTAATAATTCAGTAGGTAACTACTCATTGTTGTATCACCCCATTACTCTTCAATATTACAAAATGCAGCAAGTTTCTTAGATGCTGCCTCACACAAAAAATATAATGCTTGTTTAATAAGCTTAACATGTTTTTGCAATGTCAGAGTTTTCTGTAATTGTATTCAAATTATTTTTATATTAAAAAGAAATGTTCACATGCATAAATGCAAAGGATTGTGGTATTTTGTATTTCCAATTCTATTCATTCAATGAGTCAATTAAAATGTAATTGTAAATTTTGACATGGATGTCTTACTTTGTATTAATATGTTTGTGAATGTCAGTGAATTCATAATTATTTAGTTGTCTATGTTTATAATTGTCTCTTAAGACAAATATTTCTTTAATTCTAGGGATGGTGTTAGGCTAGTGTTTGGTATGGCAAGGAGGAAGTATTGCCAGAAATGGAAAATTGTGGGCATAAAATGACAGTATAGTTTTAATGAACTTATTTATTCTTTGTCTTTAGGATTTTTTTTATGTCTTAATTCGTCATGGCATCTGAAGACAAGGTAAGAAATTTCTTTAGCTTATTGGCTTTCATTATATGACAACTAGACTACAATCTTGCAAATCAATTTTGCATAATGAACAAATTTACCTAGAAATAAACCTCACCAAGAACAAATCCTTTTGTAATGAAATTTTAAGACACTGAAATTTAAATTTAGGAGTGGAGAGACTTTCTGTATGCTTAAATCACAGAATTAATATTGTGAAAATTGTTATGTTCAAAAAGTAATCTAAAAATTCCTTATAATACCCATAAAAATTCAATTAAATTCTTCACAGAACTAAAGAAAACTACCAAAATTTATAAAGAAACACAAATTTAAAAAAGGTGAAGAAATGGCTCAGGAATTAAGAGAACTTGCTGTTCTCCTAAAAGTCCTTACTTGCTTCCCAGTTCTCTCTCTCTCTCTCTCTCGCTCTCGCTCTCTCGCTCTCTTGCTCTCCCTCTCTCTCATGTGTACACACACACATAAACACACACACAAACAGGCAATACAATTATTAAAATTAAGGCCTTCTAATCAGTAATTGGGAAGTAATTTAAAAAGAAACATAAATGGCCAATTTGTGCACAATATAAATAGGTTCAATTCTATATCTAGAGTGAGATGTCTCAGTAGTACTTAGGGTGTCTGGCTCTTCCAGAGAAACCAAGGTTTATTCCTAGCACACTCATTGGGTGACTCACAACTGTTTGAAACTTGAGCTCTAGGGGACCCTATGATCCCTTCTGGCAACCGTTGGAACTAGATACACACACACACACACACACACACACACACAGAGAGAGAGAGAGAGAGAGAGAGAGAGAGAGAGAGACACTTACCTCTAAATTTTAAGAATAACATAAAATTAAAAACAACTCTATTGAATATCCTTAATCATCAGAAAAATACAAACACAAAGAACTTTAATTTTCCATCTCATCTCATCCCAGTCAGAATGGCTAATACCAAGAAAACGAACAGTAACAAGTGCTGGTGAGGGTGGAGAAAAACAGGAGCCATTATTCACTGCTGGTGTAAGTGTAAACTGGTGCAGACACTATGCATATTACTGCATTACAACTACATTATTATAAAACTGAATTAAGTACTGTAATTAATTAATTACCTAATTACAACTGAAACACGGAAATAGCGTTTGCCTCTAATTTGTCAGCAGTTTATTCACAAATGTCTGTGCCAGTGATGCACATACAAAAATACTATCTAGAACAAACTGATAGCAGTTATCAAACAAGTAAATGCTGTTTGAAATTGGTTGTAACACAACATAACAAGTGCAGTGAGACATAAATATAACAGTAATTTTCATTTCCAATTTTCTTTTAGGAGACTATATGGAGTGGATTCATTCAACAGTTAATTACTAAAATAAAAACTGAAATGCTTCATAACATACTTGGCGATATTTTAACAGAAGTACCTGCAATTCCCCTGTTGTTATGCATACCGTAGACATATAGGCTAGTTGCTAAGAGACCAAGTCATTTGCTGAGACTGGCACATTTTTCTTCCATGCAAAGTACCCTCCAACAGAATTCCCCATGTGTACAAAGCAAAGAGTGTCTACCTTATAAATGCTTTGTTCTTTTTCTTTCTTTAAGTCTGAAGTTTAATCTATGTCTACCAGGATGACATTTTTAGCAGTAAATTAAGCAAATATTCTTTAAGTCATTTTCACCAGGAAGCATTCTAATCTTCTTCTTTCCCAACAATGTTATCTTGGGAGTGGGGGGGGGGGCAGTACCTAATTGTACAGAGCTCTAAAAGAAGATTGAGTTAACATTGACACAAGTTTTAGAAATTTAACAGTCTAACATTAAGGTCTGTGTAATTAAAGTGGTGTTAGATGATCAAGCCCAGGAAGAAGCCAGTCTCATTCTATCAGAGTCCACACAACCACCCAAACTAGAAGTGTTTGTCTCTATAAACATGAAAAACAAAATCCAAACATTGAAACAAGCCAAAGCACAAACTTGTTCAATGGCCAAATACTAATTGAGGACCTTCGGAGGATGCTGGAATAAGACATTACAGGTCATATCTGCAGTCTTCAGTTCACTGCTTTCAGGTTGTAGAACTACCAGGTTTAAATAAAGAACATTTTTTCCTCAAGTGAGCACATTTTCCTATAACACTGTTCACATATTAAAGACTCACACCACCCTTGTGGTTATTATGTAAAAGTTTAAGCCTTATTAAATAAAGTTTGTTTGCATATTAAGTAATTAAATTGCTTTTGGTTCAAAATATATTTTTTATGTAACATCCCATCACATTACAAGTCAAAGTAATTAATAGATCTCTGTTTCTGATTGGCATGCAATCCTTTATAGGTGCCATACACTGATGTGAAGAGTGTTCAGTTAAAATATGCAAAGTGTATACAAATAGTATTCTAGTTGATTAAGATTAAATACTGGCTGGCACTGGAGAACAAAGAAGTCTGTATTTTTATCCATTTACAGAAATTATTGGCAGCAAATTCTGTAGCAAATGATGACCCCAGAAAAGCAGTCCATTTTTATTAATCTCCTAGCATCAACAACATATCATAACATGCATAAATATTTGAATTCTCAGCAACATAACATACAATTTCTGACTGTTGAATCAGATACAACTTTGACAAAACTTTTAAGTGCTATAATGATTCTGCTGATTCAAACATATTAATTTCATTGATTTTAATATATAAATATACTATTAAATGTTTTCCTGAAATAAACATTTTTATTGTTAATTCTATTATTTCTTTCCCTAAACTCTTTCTTTTATTTTTATTAATCACAGTTTATTCACTTTGTATCCCCCCTGTAGTTCCCTCCCTCCTCCCCTCCTAATCCTCCCCTCCTTCCCCCTTCTCCACCCATGCCCTTCCCCAAGTGCACTGATAGGGGAGGTCTTCCTCTCCTTCCTTCTGATCCTAGTCTATCATGTCTCATCTGGAGTGTCTGCATTGTTTTCCTCGGTGGCCTGGTAAGGCTGCTCCCCCATAAGGGGGAGGTGATCAAAGAGCAGGCCATTCAGTTCCTGTCAGAGACAGTCCCTGTTCCCATTACTATGGAACCCACTTGGACACTGAACATTTTGTAGATACTATTCTTCTTCAAAATTTAAAGTAAAACTAATATATATAATTCCTCAAACAAACCAATCAAACAAATTACAGTGATATATATATATATATATGGATTATTTTTGATGTTCTGGTATGATTTCTAGAGAATTATATGGAATGGTAGCAGTTGATTTGAAACATCGTCTGTAAGTAAAAACACGCACTATCATTCAATATGCATATTTTTAATTCCAGTGATTTGAATATAGGTCCAATCAGTGGCTTTTTAATATTTGCTGTTTGATATTCTACTTTCAGAACATTTGTCTTTATTCAGTGCATAAAATGTTTGTATCAGAATTGTTTGATATGGATTCAAAATCAGGTCAGTTACTTTAGCTGTGCCCACATTTTTCTTAAAACCATCACTTCTTCTTTACTAAAAGGATGATTTTTAGCCACTTGCTTCCAGCTTCTATACAGAGTATTCTAAAAAGTAGAGAGAATAATCTATAAAGGTTCTCTTTGACACTTGTGACGAAATGGTCAATTGAATTATGCTATGCCACCCTCTAAAAATGACTTAATACTGGCAATCTGGTATTATGTTAGAAAGACACTCTGTTAATGAAATTCACTGATATGTCATTCCACTTACATAAATTGTTAAATTATCATTTTTCATAGAAGTAAAATGTCTTTTCTAAAAAATTTATATTTTTAATTTTAGTATTTTTTCTTCTAATCTTATTGAATATATTATCTAGATTATTATTATTATTGCCTGACATCTGGTTCATCTTTGTGTCTATACATCTGTGTGTGTGTACATATGTGTATGTCTGTTTGACCAAAAAGTATTTAGTTAAATCATTGTAAGTTTGTATATTTATATTTTTAAACAAATTTTTGCTTTAAAAAAGCAAGCGAAGAAGTAAGCTCTTATATGGCATCCAGAAAACTACTAAGTTAAAATCAAGTTTGAGTAAACTCAGGAAAACATCTGCATAGATACAATTATTTGTGATATGTGAGGTGAAAGTAGAAGTTTAAAGGTGCCAACTATAGGGCCTGGAAAAATGTCTCCACAGTTACAGAATACTTGCTGCTTTTCTGAGGACCCAAGTTTAGTTTGTGGAATCCATTTTGAGCAATTAGAGTCACTCAGGCTGTAGAGACTCTTTCACCCTTTTCTGACCTCAATAGGTAATTACATTCAAATAACATACAAACACATACATACACATAAATACAATTAAGTATTTAGCCATAGGAGTGAAACAATGTCAGCTGTGGAAATATAAATGGAAATTTACATTAAATGAAATAACGATCATAATGAGTTTAAGAAAAGCAAAAAGGGCGTAAAATAGTATTAAGTTGGAAGGGATAAAGCAATTGGGAAATTTGCAGGTGACTGAGAATAATAAGAAAATGAATATAACTGAAATATTTTTATACATTTTTGAAAAGTTTACAATTGAAAACAGTAAAATTTCATCTCAAATGATTCTTAATTTTTTTCTATTATTAAAATGTTTTTTCAAATATTCAACAGGACAATATTTACAATATATGTAGGCCATATTTTCAAAGTAAAACAAATCATTCAAGGAATACCTCTTCTTGCACATAATAGAAATAGTCTAGATGGAATATTCTATTTAAAATGGGAAATACTGAGTTTATGATCTTCACAGTAACATGGACCTTTTCTGGAACCATGGAACAAATCTCTTTTCTGTACTTGAAAAACGGTAGTTGTTAACGACACAATTTTACTCCAATGTTTAAAATACAAAATGGAAAAGGAGGAGAGTATTTATCTTAATCCAGCTGAATGTTCCTGTTCATACAAGATAGAAATATTACCTGTGAACTACATTTCTTTGAATAGAGTTTTAATAATGCATCATTTAGGGTCATCACTGCTGAACATAATACATTATGAAAATCAGCTTTAGAGTATTTTAACTCAAGAGTACCCTTGACTGATTTTTATGTCTGAAGCGGCTGCCTTTCTCTCCTGTACTGCCAAAGCACTGGCCTACTCACTGACTAACGGGCACGAACACAATGAAAGGAGAACAGGCTGCTTTTGCTTTTTTCTGCTACAGTTTGATTCTTGCTCTCTTCTGTCTCTTAGGACATAAGAATAAGTTCCTGACCTAAAGCAAAAAAAAATACAAGAAAGGATTTTTATTTTATTATGTGACCAGAAGTGAGGACTATAGATTTTAGAATACTATTAAATTAAGCCATTAGCTTCTTTGCATCCATAAGATTCCAAATAAATACATTTTTCTTTCTCAATAACATCGTATTTTATACAAAATTAAATTGGGACTCATAAGGTAAAATTATTAGTTTCGGTTGAATTTAAATTAATTAATGTAAAATTAAAGACAATCACTATTTCCACTACCCATTGTATGTTTCCTCTACCCTCAGAAAGCACCTCAGCAGGTCTTCATTCTTTCCTACAAGAAATGATTCATACCTTCATACCTGAAGGTCTGAGCCATATATCATCATGTCTAAATTGGCTCTTTGCAGTTTCCAACTGACATTAATCACAGGACTTGGTAATAACATCTTAGCCTGTTTTCTCCAGGACACTGGTGGCCTGAAGTGGTCGGGAATTTTTAATGTAACATTTAAAACATAAGAAATGGAGTATAATTTGTTTGTTTGCTTGCTTGCTTGTGGGTTTTTTTTGAGAAAAGAATAATTTTCAATAATTAACATTAGCTAAAATCAGAAATAAGTTTCTGCAGCATAATGGGCAATTTCTTACTAGATTTTTATTAAAATTCCAAAGTAAAATGGCATTTATCTGTGCAATTTAAATAATGTTCTACATGAACAACTCACATTGCATAATTCACAGACAATAACTTGATAGTGAACTTTTTCTTTTTTATTATTATAATTTATTACAAATTATTCAATTTTTATCCTGGCTGTGGCCCCCCACCCTCATCTACTTCCAATCTTACCTCCTTTCCTTCTTCTCCCCCTATGCCCCTCCCAGAGCCCACTGATAGGGGAGGTCCTCCCCTTCTATTTGACCTTAGCCTATCAGCTTTCATAAGGACTGGTTGCATTGTCTTCTTCTGTGGCTTGAAAAGGCTTGGTCACTGAGTTCATGCCAGAGAAAGCCTCTGCTCCCCTTATTAGGGAACCCACTTAGATACTGAGTCTATGGGCTACATCTGAGCTGGGCTTTTGGATCCTTTTCATGCATTGTCCTTAGTTGGGTATAAGTCTCTGCAGGGCTCCCAGGGCTCAGTGTTTTTTGGCTCTGTTGGTCTTTTTGGAGCTTCTGTCCCCTACAGGTCTTTTTATATCTGCCTTCTTTCAGAAAAATTCATGCACTGTGCCCAAAGTCTGGCTATGAGTCTCAGTCTCTGCTTTGATACCTTAATCAGTAGAGTCTTTCAGAGGCCATCTGTGGTAGGTTCCTGTCCTGTTCCCTGTCTTCTCCTGCTTCTAATGTCTATCACATCTTTCCTTCTGAATGAGGATTGAGTATCTTTTCTAGGGTCTTCTTTGTTGTTTAGCTTCTTTAGAAGTATAGATGTGGGTATGTTTATCCTATATTATATGTGTAATATCCACTTATAAATGACTATATACCACATGTGTCTTTCTGCTTCTGGGTTACCTCACTCAAGATGATCTTTTCTAGTTCCCATCATTTGCCTGCAAATTTCATGATTTCCTTGTTTTTAATAGCTGAGCAGTATTCCACTTTGTAAATGTACAATTGATAATGAATTTTTTGTTTCTAGTTTGACACAGCTGCTTTATTACTCACTGTTGTATTTCTGTGAGGAGATACCATGATCCTCCTAAGAATGTTAGGGGATCACATACAGTTCTAGTAGGTGAGTACATGAACATCATGGTAGAGAGTATTGCAGTGAGCAGGCAGGCATTGTGATAGAGAAGTTGTTAATAGCATACATTTGATCCACAACCAGCTGGCAGAGAAAAATCCTTGACCAAGTGTGAGCTTTTTGAAACCTTAAAGCCCCTTCTTAGTGATATACCTCCTCCTACAAGCCACACCTACATCCAATCATACCACATCTCCTAATGCTTTCCAAACCATTGTACTAAATGGGAGGAAGAATTCAAATATGAGTCCCTAGAGCCTTTCTCATTCTAGCCTCCACAAGTATTACTAGTCACTTTGTTTATTTTGTGGTGTTTGTTTTCTTATTTCTACATTGACAAGCAGGTAATGTATCTACACCTAATATTGTCCTGTTCACCCCAATATTCTCTGGACATGTTTATCCTTATGGCAATAAAAAATATTCTCTTTAGAGTTTTCTTAGTGGGAACAACTTCTCTCAGTGAATTTTTTTCGCTTTTCTTTTTTTATTAATTACACTTTATTCATTTTGTATCCCCCCGCATAAACCCCTTCCTCCTCCCCTCCAAATCCCACGTTCCCTCCCCCTTCTCCACACATGCCCCTCCCCAAGTCCACTGAGGGGAGGTCTTCCTTTCTTTCCTTCTCATCTTAGTCTATCAGCTCTCATCAGGAGTGGTTGCATTGTCTTCCTCTGTGGTCTGGTAAGGGTACTCCCCCATCAGGGTGATGTGATCAAAGAGCAGGCCAATCAGTTCATGTCAGAGGCAGTCCCTGTTCCCATTACTATGGAACCCACTTGGACACCGAACTGCCATGGGCTACATCTGTGCAGGGGTTCTAGGTTTTCTCTTTGCATGATACTTGTTTGGAGTATCATTCTCAGGAAAGATCCCTGTGCTCAGATTTTTTGGTTCTGTTATTCTTCTTGTGGAGCTCCTGTCCTCTCCCTATCTTACTATTTCCCACATCTTTTGTGAGAGTCCATATACTCTGCCCAACAGTTGGCCATAAGTCTCAGCATCTGCTTTGACATTCTGCGGGGCAGAGCCTTTCAGAGGCCCTCTGTGACAGGCTCCTCACTTGTTTCCTGTTTTCCTCTTCTTGTTATGTCCATCTCCTTTGCCTTTCTGGTTAGGGATTTAGCATTATAGCCAGAGTCCTCCCTCTTGATTAGTTTTTTTTAGGTGTACAGATATTAGTAGGTTCATCCTCTATTATGTGTCTATATGAGTGAGTATATACCATATACTGTGTGTGTCTTTCTGCTTCTGGAATAGCTCACTCAGGATGATCCTTTCCAGTTCCCACCATTTACCTGCAAATTTCATGATATCCTTGGTTTTTTATTGCTGAGTAATATTCCATTGTGCAAATGTACCACAATTTCTGTATCCATTCCTCAGTTGAGGGGCATCTGGGTTGTTTCCAGCTTCTGGCTATTTCAAATAAAGCTGCTACAAACATGGTTGAGAAAATGTCCTTATTGTGTACTTGAGCCTTTTTTGGATATATGCCTAGGAGTGGTATAGCTGGATCTTGAGGAAGTGCTTTTCCTAGTTGTCTGAGGAAGCGCCAGATTGATTTCCAGAGTGGTTGTATAAGTTTTCATTTCCACCAGCAGTGGAGAAGGGTTCCCTTTTCTCCACAACCTCTCCAGCATGTGTAATCACTTGAGTTTTTGATTTTGGCCATTCTGATGGGTGTAAGGTGAAATATCAGGGTCATTTTGATTTGCGTTTTCCTGATGGCTAAAGACGTTGAGCATTTCCTTATGTGTTTCTCTGCCATTCTATATTCTTCTATGGAGAGTTCTCTGTTTAGCTCTGTTCTCCTTTTTTTTTTTTTTTATATTTGACTACTTGATTTGTTGCATTTCAACTTCTGTAGTTCTATATATATACTGGTTTTTTATCATGGAAATATTTGCTTTATTCTTCATTTACAATACTACATTAATGCAGTTTAAGTAGTCTGGATTGGAGTCTGTGAGCTTTCAGATCCTGAAACACATTGCTCTGAGGCCTTCTGGAGATTACAGCTTCCAACAAGGAGGCCAGCTGCTAAACTGAAGGACTTCTGAAGGGCGTGGTCTTTCCCTGAAGCTTCAGTACATTTTCTTTTTCTGTATGTTTTCTTTTGTTGAATAGTTAGTATTTTAACTTTGGGTATGGTATTTTTGGAGTCTATGTGCTACTCGTACCTGGGCGGATCTCTGTTTCTCTTGACTTCTCTGATTTTATTAAAAATGCTTTCTATGACTATGACCTGGAATTCTTATACTCTACTCTGCTAACAACTTGCATGTTTGATGGAATGGATTAATCTTTTTTTAAAAAATTCTTTTTATTGGTTCGTTATGAGTTTACCATCATGCACCGCAGTCCCACTCATCTTCCCATTCCTCAGACCTCATATCTGCCCTTCACCCTTGCAACCTCCCCACAAAAAAAAAAAAGCATAAAAAATATCTCATTATGGAAACTATGCTTTGTTACAGTGTGTATCACAAAACATCTCTCTGTCAACACATCTTCATTTGCAAATGTTCATTGCAAAGAATCATTCACTGGTCATTTGGGGTATCTGGCTTCTGTGACAAAACCAATATTAGATCCTCCCTGGGACTCTTCCTGTGCTCCTCCGGGCCATCCCATTGCTGCCCTGTGTCATGGAGATTCTGCAGCTTTGGAACTGCAGTAAGGCCCTTTCTTTGGTAACAATCATTCCCAGATGATACAGATTTTGGGATGAGTCAGCTCAGAGTCCCAGATCTGAGTCTGGGTAGTAGCTAAGCTGGTCAGTGTGCTGGCTCTCCCTTATCTGCACTATGGGGAGAAGCTCTCCAGAACTGCTCCTCCTCGATCACACAATGCCACCATAGGCAAGCGGCAGGGTCAACTCCACTGCTCACATGCTCTTAGGTCAGCTCACCCCCACCCCCACCTCCAGAGCCAGAGCTCACTGTGTTGTTCCCTCAAGGCAGGGGCCACTCTCCCAGTTGCTGCAGACTGCTTAGGGCTGGACCATTTCACTCTCCCACACTCAGGGCTGGCTCACCAGTGCTCTAGCCACCAGGGCTAGCTCCATTGTGTTGTCCAGGCAAGTTGCAATGACCAGGGTTGGCTCTCCTGCTCTCTTGCACTCAGTACAACTCTCCCAACTTCAGGTGATGTGGAGCAAAGGGGAGAGGGCATAAGCCCAACACGCCCATGCCACTTTAGAGCAGACTCGTGCAAAGACCAGCTCTCCAGTACTCTCACACTCTGGCCTGGCTCATCTGCACGCCATAGCCAGGGTCCAGGTGAGATGCAAGTGTTGTAGCTTGTGAGAGGCTGAGATCCATGGCATGTCAGCAAGCAGCTGTTTAAGGCCTCCTTGTGCCCTGAACCAGAGGGCAGGTCTGTGGTGTTGTCATGGTGGTCTACAAGCTCTGTCTTCCTCCACCTGTGCTGCACTGCATGGTGGTGGAAGGCAGATCTTTGGGCATCTTTCCCTGCCTGCACTGCGTGGCATGGCTGAAAGCAGGTATTTGTCTGTCTTCCTCCTCCAAAGCTGTGCTGCCTGGATTTGATTTGGTTTGATTTGATTTTTATGTGCACCGGCATAAAACAGCTTGGGCTACCAAGCCAGGCACCAAGCTAGAACAAGACACCAAGGTGTCTTTTTACCCTTTGCCAGGCAAGTAATTTTTCTTAAGGTCCTAACATTTTGTCTCCTTCATGCTGAAAATGATGTTGAGTATTTCCACATAGCATTGCATTGCCTGGTCTAAAAAGTGAGTCCATGACACCCAATGCTACACGGAGAAACCCTGACGCAAAAAAACCAAACCAAAACAAACAAACAAACAAACAAAAACTAAAAAAAAATCAAAACAAAAAATATTTTGACTGTGGGGCTGGTGATTTGGGAGGAGACATATTATCTTGATTTTATGTGTGGATTTCTCTTGCAATAAGACGAGGTCATATGGAACTAAGCCATTTGGTCTTTTGGCCTAATATTTTTTCAAATGAACTCTAGGAGATGGACTGAAGATTAGTGAGAGCTTTCACTCATTTAGTAGAATGTATACCCTTTGCAATGGTCTGGTCCAACCTGCAAATACATGTCTTGGTATTTTACTTAATGTAACACATTTTTGGTATCATACATTTTATCATTAGATGATTTTAATATGTCATGTATTAGAATACATCTTAAATTTTGTTACTAAACGAGCTATGAAATTTTCTATAGGTTGGAACAAAATGTTATACTTTGCTATAATGTGTCCTCTAAAGTCCTTTGTACAAGACTTGCTTCTCATCTGGAAAATCCAACTATAGTCAACTCATTTATGAGGGTTGACACCATTATTAAGTTAAATCATGGATTTATAGTGTGATGGCATTATTGAAATGTAGTGGAAAGTAAGGGGTCAAAACTCTTTGACATAAATCGAAAATTTGTTCACTATATCTCTTTATTGGGCTCAACTTCTCTCCTTCCTGTGCACTGCTATGAGCTAATCTGCTCTTACCCACCATATAATTCCACCTCACTGCATCCTAGAAACAAAGGAAAATGCCAACCATGCATAAAAGTGTGTAATAGCCTCTGAAATCATAAGCCAAACATAAATTCTTTTAAAATTGTGTCTGTTCTGTACTTTTGCCACAAAAAAGAAACACTGAAATAAAAATTTTATGGAAGAAAATTTTCCATAAACATGTTATGAACTTTGTCATGGAAAATAAAAGGCATACAAACATACCATTTGTGAATGAATGAATCACATTGGCCACAATAAAGAATAATAAAGTCCTTCCTCCTGCTCACAATTTAGAACTTCATTGTCACTTTCTATGAAGTGCAATTCAATGATTATACAATCACTGAACAAATTAATTCTCTATTAAATATCTCATATTTAATCACTGAATCAAACCATATTATTTTTGCACTATTGAGCCAAAACTGCCAAAATATTAATGTGTATAGTGCTCAATATTAATTTAGCTACTTTCAAATTTATCTTGAGTTGCAAGGAAATCATGCTGAAAACAGACAATTTTAACTGTTTCAGAACATTTTATATCTTTGAAAATTAAAAGATTATGTCTAATATTTCCATTACAGAGTTTTCACCTTAATTAATTTATACTAATAAAGATATTAAATGTTATGATGAATTATTGGACAAAAGTTTTTATACTGATAGTAATTTCATATATTCATACATTTTTATATCAGTTCACATAAAATACAAAATTTCATGAATTGCTAACATAGTCATATGGAAAATTTATAGTATTGAAGATTATTGTTTAAATATTCTTAACTAACAACCAAACTGATATTTGTAATTATATAAGTTGTAAACATTTATAACTGTATTCAATAAAATGCCTAGGCACCATATACATTTTCTACAAAAAGTTTAGAAATGTGTTTGCTGAAAATTTATGATTACTTGGCCATAAAACATATCAACAGAATCAAAGTTTTTTTCCCAGTTCATTTTTTTAGTTATGTTACCTGTTCTGTTATGTTACCTGCTCTAAGTAGCTCTTTTGGATTTTTTTTTAGCAGATGCAGTATTTATTAAATGGCAGTTGTAAAGGTTGTCTGTTGCTTCACTGGGAATAGATAACTATTAGCAATCCCAAATCCCAGCAGTAATATTACTGCTGTACTAAAGGTTGAAACTATAAATTTGTCCAATATCCCCCGCAGGAAGATCAACCACACAATCAACAAAATAAAAACAATAATGTCATTTCATGACTTTTTATTACTGAAAGATGCTGAAGTTATATGTGTCATTTGCGAAGAAATCTCATGTTTACTAAACAAATCCCTTTGCAATCAAAAGTATAATCATTTTTTATACATTAATAACTCATGATTTTATGAAACATACTCCAAAAATGAATATCTCAGAATTCATAAACTTAGGGCAGAATTCTTTATTTGATATATTGCGAATAATCTTTTACTGAGATGTTTTTAAATTAAGTATATCCTTCTTGTAAACTGGATTTGGAAAAAAAAACCTACAAAAATACATAAAAATAAGCTAATGTATCCTCAGCCGTGCAGGCTGACTTATTGGAATTGAATTCATGTTGGTGTCATTAGTGTTCTCTAGGGCTTTCTAACAAATGCTTCTGTGAGTTAAGGAAATCTCATTAATGAGCTCTGCGACTGGCACTGCTGCTGAACTTTGTTACATAGCCCATTCCCCAAGGAACTCAGTTTGACCATCTACTCGTGAGAAGCATATTTAAGCACCCAAATTAATAGTAAAAAGGGGAAAGAGAATTTGTTCAAAGTGGCCACCCGAATATCCAATGATACACTTCAAGTACATCTTCAGAGTCCTGAGTGAGATTAATGTTTACACAGAGGCCCAGGCCAAGCACATCAGAGGCTCCAGGTCAAGTTTTGACAACGTTGTCCGGGATTCAGTCCCATTTTACAATGTGGTCTGAGAAGTTGCTAGAACTCTAGGAAATCTCTTTTCCAAGACAGAACTTTGCTGTTTGGTTGAAGCCATTCTTCAGACCTTTTCTTTTCTAGGAATAAATTTTATGTTTTTCTAGTTTTTAATTTGTTTATTTTTTTCTATGCTAGAGTTTGTGTGTGTGTGTGCTTATAAATTATGGCTTCTGGTATATTGTTTTCATGAGATTTCTGAGTAAATGAATGAGTGGATGCTCTGACTATATCTGTTTTGTGACTTTTAGAGTGGGGCTCTTATTCTTTGTTTTTTTTTTCCGTTCCAATATGATATGCTATATTATACTATATTATATTATATTCCCTAAGATGGTTATAAGTTTTCTAACAAGTTATAGAAAGGGCATGGATCCAGACTGCAAGAGTGGAGGAATAGAAAGAATAAAGGTAGAGGAAACCATAATTAGAATGTATTTTATGAAAAAATATTTTCAATAAAAAATCAAATAAAAATTTTTGATTATAATTAGCAACAGATCCAAAATGTCTGGGCACAGGAATCTTTTTGAGACTGATACTCCAGCCAAAAATCACTCATGGCAATAACCTAGAACCCCTGCACAGAAGTAGCCCATGACTTTTTAGTGTTTAAGTGGGTTCCATAGTAATGGGGACAGGGACTGTCTCTGACAGGAACTTATTGGCCTGCTCTTTGATCACCTCCCCCTTAAGGGGGAGCAGTCTTATCAGACCACAGAGGAAGACAATGTAGCCACTCCTGATGAGAACTGATAGACTAGGATCAGAGAGAAGGGGAGGAGGACCTCCCTTATCAGTGGACTGGCGTACAGGTGGTGAAGAGAGAGGGAGGGTAGGTTTGGGTGGGATGGAGGGAGGGAAATACAGGGGGGATACAAAGTGAATAAATGATAATTAATAAAATAAAAATAATTAAAAAGCAATTATGGTTTATATTCTGTCCTTATTTTTAATGCATTTCCTGTTATGAGATGTTCATTGTTTCGATTAATAGAATATGGAGAGAAAAAAAAGTATATTTTTATAATACACTCATTTTTTTCTAGGCTGATGACAAAACTACCTCACAATTCTTGCCAATTTTTCTAAAGTTAAAACTTAGGCAGTATTTGAATGAGACACATTTCAACTACTAATAGCCCACCTGTTGTTTTCTTATTCTACTTGCCTCCATAGCTAGTGTCAAGTAGCATTGCACTTTCTGAAGCTGGGTTGCCAAATTTGATTCAATCTCCTCAGTTCTCTAGTCACATCTGATGTCTGATCAAAATGCTAACATGCCCCCACTTCTTTACACAGTCACGTAACAATTACATATTTGAATTATGAGACACACGAATAGTAGTATATAGAAAACTATACACGTATATACTAATCCAGTGCAAACTTTTTAACAAGAAGTTGTAAGAGCATAAGAACAGTAACTCAATTTCTGTATCCGTTCCTCCTTTGATGGACATCTGGGTTGTTTCCAGATTCTGACTATTATGAATAAAGATGCTACAAACATGGTTGAAAAAGTGTCCTTGTTGTGTACTTGAGAGCATCTTTTGGATATATGCCTAGGAGTGGTATAGCTAGATCTTGAGGAAGCAATATTCCTAATTTTCTGAGAAATTTAAAACACAGAAATCATGAAATTTGCAGGCAAATGGTGGGATCTAGAAAAGATCATCCTGAGTGAGGTATCCCAGAAGGAGAAAGACACACATGGTATATACTGACTTATAAGCAGATGCTAAACCTATATGATAGGATAAACATACTGAAATCTGTACACCTAAAGAAAATAAACAAGAAAGAGGACGCTGGGTGAGATGATCAAACCTCATTTAGAGAGACAAATGGGATGGACATTAGATATAGGAGAAAACAAGTAACAGGACAGGAGCCTACCACTGAGGGCCTCTGAAAGATTCTACCTAGCAGTGTATCAAAGCAGATACTGAGACTCATAACCAAACCTTTGGCATAATATAGGGAATCATATGAAAGAAGGGGAAGTTAACATTGCCTGGAGCGGACAGGAGCTCCACAAGGACGAAATATACATGGGCGCAGGGGTCTTTTATGAGACTGTTTCTCCAACCAAGGACCATATATAATCTAGAACCCCTGCTTGGATGTAGCCTATGGTAGCTCAGTATCCAAGAGGGTTTTCCCTAGTAAGGGGAACAGGGACTATTTCTGACATGAACTCACTGGCTGGCTCTTTGAGCTCCTCCCTACCCGAGGGAGGAGCAGCCCTGCTAGGCCACAGAGAAGGACTTTGCAGCCAGGCCTGAAGATATCTGATAAGCTAGGGTCAGATGAAAGGGGAGGAAGTCCTCCCCTATCAGTGGACTTGGAAAGGGGAAGGGAGAAGATGAGGGAGGGAGTGAATGAGGGAGCAGGATACAGCTGGGATATAAAGTTAATAAACTGTAATTAATATTCAAAAATAAAATTTAATTAAAAAATAAAATTAACAACAACAAAAAAGGACTTAGTAACAGCATCCAAGTATGGCTCAGTCAATGGTACTCTACAGGTGTCCTCCCCATCCCATGAATAAGAACAAGCTTCCTTCTGAAACACTGTGTGTCACTAGCTAGCATATACAAGTATGACAGGACCTTTCTCCTTTAAAAGTGAGTTTACATCAGAGTAGATAGTGATGACCATACAACTTGCCCCACTTTTCTAGCCACTAACTACTAATCTGAGAACCTAGTTTTGAAAAGGTGTTCTATGAAACCATTTCCAACTTTAGAAGTGTATAAGGAACATGACTTATGCAAAGGAACATGACTTATGCAGTATGGACCCTGATATTTTCCTTCAGAGGCCCAGCTTTACAATAGTTTGTCTGTGTATAGGTACATGGTGTTAGTAACATTTCTAACAAATTCCTTACTTTACAGTAACCCATGTTAATTTCCTTCTTAATCCTCCATATCCCAAATCATGAAAAGGCATTTTGACGAAACTGTATCTTTTACAAATTCTTCGAATTCATTTTCAAAGTGATGTTTCCAAGTGTGGCTTTGCAAGCTTTTAATCCCAGTACTCAGTGGGATTTAATCCCAGGCCAAATCAGTATACATAACCAGTTCCAGGCCAACCAGAGCTACATAAGTTGGTTCTAGTATCCACTTCAAGCCTTTTAGAATTATCTCCAGCTATGGAGAATCTTACATCGTCTTCTGGCTTTCAGTCATATCAGTACACATGTATGTACAAACAGACATATACATACAACTAAAAGAGGAAAAATATCATGCTACATCTCCTTAAAGTCCTCTTTGTTGTTAAGCTTCTTTAGGACTATAGATTTTAGTTTATCCTTTATTATATGACTAATATCCACTTATAAGTGAGTATATAATATGCGTGTCTTTCTGCTTCTGCGTTACCTCATTCAGGACGATCTTTTCTAGATCCCACCATTTGCCTGCAAATTTCATAATTTCCTTGATTTTAGTGGCTGAGTAGTATTGCATTGTGGAAATGTACCACAATTTCTTTATCCATTCCTCACTTGAGGGACATTTGGGTTGTTTCTAGGTTCAGGCTATTATGAACAAAGCTGCTGTGAACATAGCTGATCAAGTGTCCTTGTTGTATGGTGGAGAAACTTTTGGATATATTCCAGGTATGATATAGCTGGATCTTGAGGTAGTGCTATTCCTAATCTTCTTAGAAAGTGCCATATTGATATCCAAAGTGGTTGTACAAGTTTACATTTCATCAGCAATGGAGGAGGGTTCCCCTTTCTTTACAACCTATCTAGCATGTGCTATCCCTTGAGTTTTTTATCTTAGAGGGTTGCTTTGATTTGCATTTACCAGAAGACTAAGGACTTTGAGCATTTCTTTAAGTGTTTCTCTACCAATTTATATTCCTCTGTTGAGAACTCTTTGTTTAGTTGTGTATGCTATCCTCATTCAGAAGGGTGAACAGATAGACAATGGAAGTAGAAGGCAGAGAACAAGACAGAAGTTTTCCACAAAGGGCCTCTGAAAGACTCTACCCAGGAGGAGAGCAAAACAGATGTTGAGACTCTGAGACTCATAGTCAAACTTTGGGCAGAGTGCAGGGAACCTTAATGGAAAAAGGGGGAGACAGAAAGAATTGGAAGGGTCAAGAGCTGTACAAGGATACAAACAGAGCCAAAAATTTCTGGGCCCAGGGGCCCATGCAGAAACTGATCAAGCAAATAAGGTCTTGCATGGAGAGGACCTAGACTCCCTGCTTGGGTGTAGCCCATGAACAGCTCAGTCTCCATACTAGTAAGGGAAACAGAGCAGTCACTGGTATGAGCTTGTTTTCCTGTTATTTGAGCACCCATCCCTCCCACCCCAGCATGGTGGCCATACTAGGCCACAGAGAAAGAAGATCCAGACAGTCTTGATGAGACCTCATAGGCTCAGGTCAGATAGAAGGGAAGGAGGACCTCTCCTATCAGTGGGACATAGAGTAGTAAAAGGAGAGAGTGTGGAACTAGAAAGAGATGAGAGAGGGGGCTAGAGCTGAGATACAAAGTGAATAAATTGTAAGTAATAATAATGATGATGATGAAAGAAATAAAAAAATCATGCTTAAAATCTTCAATATGTATGTTATAATGTTAGGATATCATGAAGAATGAAACATCTGTAGTTAAATATGCTACCAGGAAGTGGTATGGTAGGAAATTTAATAAAAATGTAATTATAATGTTCATTGAATTTATTTCTAATTGAAAAATTATGGAACCAAGTCATTGGAAAATGTTGTAATGCTTTAGATAAATTTATTTATTAAAATAGGGAGAGGCATGAGAGGAAAAAAGGAAAGGATGGCAGGATTGGGAGTGGATGAAGGAGGAGGCTACAGCTGGGATACAAAGTGAATATTTGGTAATAAATAAAAATAAATAAAAATAAAATATGTAAACATAAAAATAAACAAAAACAAGTAAAGGTAAATTAGCATCTTTATCTTTGATAATCACATGTATTAAACTGTGATTATTGAAATTAAAAGAGGAATCTTTCCAAAAACTGGAATACTTTTTCTGTTAAGCTATCACAACAGTTTTAACGTCTTCCTCATATTAGTTCTAAATATAAATAAAGAAATAAACATTTTAATATTTTTTTAAAATAGTGTTACAGACTAGTTGAAATGTAGCAAAATCATGAATTGTAAAATATATAAAAGCCAGAGAGAACACTGCTGGCAGGCTGAAGGGAACTGACCTCTTATGTGGTAAAGACACCAATGATTTTAGCTCCTCCCATTTATTGGAGTTACTTGTTTACTTTTACCTAAGTGGCTGATTTCACCTATCCATTTCATATAATCAGAGTCATATTCATTGGACAGAGCACCTGGGATTCTGCGTTTCATCACATGAGTTTATTACGTGTGGTTTCTGTAACGTTCAGAAATGGGTGTAACATGTGTCTACACAAATCGCTGAGATGAGACCTGATGAGTTCACTGGACAGGGAGATTTACATCTTGTCTTTATGTCTGTGAACATGTTCTGAAACCTTTCGCTTCCTCTACCTCCTCACTTTTTCTTCTTTTCATTTACTTTTGCATAAAACTTAATTTAAAAAGATAATGGTTTATACACATGTATAAGTGGATATTAGCCATATAGTATAGAATAAACAGTAAAATCTACAAATCTAAAAAAACTAAACAACAAGGATGACCCTAGGGAAGGGGCTGAAAGCTCACTCAGAAGGGCAAAGAGGATAGACATTGGAAGTAGGAGATGACAAGGGACAGGAGAAGAGCCTTCCACACAGGACCTCTGAAAGACTCTACCCATCAGGGTATTGAAGGAGATACGAAGACAAACCTTGGGCAGAGTGCTGGAATCCTTGTGCAAAGAAAGGGGAAATAGAAAGACCTGGAGGGGACAGAAACTCCACAAGGACAACAACAGAGTCAAAACACCTGGGCATAGGGAGACCTGCAAAGACTGATACTCCAACCAAGGACCATGCATGGAGAGGGTCTAGAACCTCTGTTCAAAGGAAGCCCATTGGCTGCTCAGTTTCCAAGGTGGTTCCATAGTAAGGGCTACAGGGGCTGTCTCTGACATGAATTCAGTGGCAGGGTCTTTGATCATTTTTTCCTGAAGCAGAGGCAGCCTTGCCAGGCCACAGAGGAAGATGATGCAGCCAGTCCTGATGAGATCAGAGAGAAGGGGAGGACGAGCTTCCCTATCAGGGTTCTAGGGAGAGGGCATTTGGGGAAGATAAGGCAGGGACGACTTGGAGAAGAGGAGGGAGGGGGGTACAGTGGGATACAAGGTGAATAAACTGTAAAAGAAAAGTAGACAGATAAAATTTTAAAAAGAAAAGATAATGTGTTTGATGCAATTTGGCTTTAAGATATTAGAAAAGAAATGGAGAAAACTAGAATGCAGTAAAATACAGCCAAAAAGAAGGAATTCTAAATGGAGTAACATATTTTTCTTTGTTTTACTTGATTTTTTTTTTTTACTTTTAATGCTGCTTTATTTCATAGCTAGTTCCCAAGCTTAAATCTGAGAAGAAGATAACTTCATTTACTTTGTAAACTCAGGAAAGGTGAGCTACAAGCAAGAACAAAGGCACATATGTAGATGAACCTTGGTAACTGGTGCTAGCTACCTGTGTTCTCACAAAACATAACCAATACCCCAATGCGGTAGTGCAAAAAGCTTTTCTGATAACCACACTTTATTGAGTCATTTTTGGTACTATTATCTTTTAATTTGGATAATTTCAAATCATCTAAGAAAATATGGTATTCTGAAATAAATCAGAATATATATCTTATAGAAATGATAATTGCTTATAATTATCTTTTTATCCAGTACACTTCTAAGAAAATATTACAAAAGTTATAGTTTTGATGATCCAAGATGGCTGCCCCAGGAGGACACTGTATCTGAGGAGCAGGACAGTATTGTAGGTGAGCGGAATTCCTATGGTGGGGAAATCAAGTGGAAAAGTCCAAGGGTCACCCAGCTATTCCCAGGAAAAACTCCAGCAGGTGACAGGCTGCACACAGCCCCACTGGGCTCCTAAGCCACCATTTCTGCCTGGATCACACAGTACCCGGGACACACTGAGTTTCACCCAGATACCGTGGGCTGCACTGTGCGGGCACACAACCCTTGGTGCCAACAGCCAGCATATCGGTCTGGGTCATACAGTACCCAGGACAGACTGAGTTTCACCCAGATACTGCAGGCTACACCAGTCAGACCCACACCCCTAGGCATACCCAGCCACCACCCCGGATTGGGACTCATAGTATCAGGTCCAGACTGAGGTGCCCCCAAATACCATCTCGAACGTGGTGCACAACCCCTGACCCAGAAGGAGCACCAAGACTCCAGTCCAGAAGAGAGCCCTTAGCAGCAAGCCCAGGTCAGAGCATGGAGCCTCCTGACCAGAGCAGCGCCCCCAGCAGACATTTCAAAAGGGGACACTCAGCCTTTGGCACAGAGTGAGAAGCCAAACCTCCAGACCAGAGGGGAGACCAGCCTGTGGTGCTCACAGCTTCTAGGACAGAGCACGAAGCAGGGCCCACAGATCCCACAGCAGAGTTCAACAACACACACAATCAAATCACTAGAACTCCTGATCTTCTTGAAAAATACTCCTGACACAAGAAATTGACAGTTCCAGTCTGAAGTTCAGCCTTAAAGCACAAACAGCTCCTTGATTATATATAAACAAATGCCCAGAAATCGGCATAAGAACTCACCCAACAATAATCAGGACACCATGGCCCCACCAGAAACACCCATAAGCAGTGGAGATTTTAATTCAGCGGAGACACAGGAAAATTATATTAAAGCTATGATTATACAGATATTAGAGGAACAAAAAGAGGAAATGAACAAGGCCCTCAAAGAAATTAAGAAGGATTTAACTGCCCATATATAGGAACAATTGAAGATAGACAGAGAGGAAACAACCAAAATAGGAGAC
>CM053743.1:26299182-26330669 GCA_028658305.1 Pachyuromys duprasi
GAGATTAGGGATACAAGGCACATACCAAAACATAGTAAAGGCAATATGCAGCAAGCCTATAGCTAACATCAAAATCAATGGAGAGAAACTAAAATTAATCCCACTGAAATCAGGGACTAGGCAAGGCTGCCCATTGTCTCCATATCTCTTCAACATAGTACTTGAAAACCTAGCTAGAGCAATAAGACAACTAAAGGAGATCAAGGAGATACAAATTGGAAAGGAAGAAGTCAATCACTATTTGCAGACGATATGATAATATACATGAGTGACCCCAAAACTTCAACCAGAGAACTCCTTCAACTGATAAACACCTTCAGTAAAGTGGCTGGATACAAAATCAACTCAAAAAAATCAGAAGCCCTCCCGTACACCAAAGACAAAAGGGCCAAGAAGGAAATTAGGGAAACAACACCCTTCACAATAGCCACTAATAACATAAAGTACCATGGGGTAACTCTAACCAAGCTAGTGAAAGATCTATATGAAAAAAAAAAATTCAAATCTCTGAAGAAAGTAATTGAAGAAGATCTTAGATGGGAAGACCTCCCGTGCTCATGGATTGGTAGGATTAAGATAGTGAATATGACCATATTGCCAAAAGCAATCTACAGGTTCAATGCAATTCCCATCAAAATACCTACACCATTTTCACAGATCTTGAAAGAAAAATACTCAACTTCATATGAGGAAACAAAAGTCCCAGAATCTCCAAAACGATCCTCTAAAACAACAGATCATCTGGAGGTATCTCCATTCCTGATCTCAAGCTGTACTACAAAGCAATAGTAATAAAAACTGTATGGTATTGGCATATAAACAGAATAGTGGTTCAATAGAACCTAATAGAAGACCCAGAAATAAACCCATAAACCTATGGAAACTTGATTTTTGACAAAGAAGCCAAAACCATTCAATGGAAAAAAGACAGCATCTTCAACAAATGGTGCTTGTCCAACTGCATATCTGTATGCAGAAAAATGAAAATAGATCCATATTTATCACCTTGCACAAAGCTAAAGTCCAAGTGGATCAAAGACCTCAATATAAAACCAGACACACTAAACCAGTTAGAAGAAGAATTGGGAAAGACCCTAGAAGTCATAGGCACAGGAGACTACTTCCTGAATAGAACACCAACAGCACAGGCTCTAAGATCAACAATCAATAAGTGGGACCTCATGAAACTGAAAAGCTTCTGTAAAGCAAAAGATACTGTCTTCAAAACAAAAGGACAGCATACAGACTGGGAAAGGATCATTACCAATCCTACTTCTGACAATGGGCTAATATCCAGTACATATAAAGAACTCAAGAAGTTAAAAAGCAAGTAATCAAGTAATCCAATTAAAAAATGGCATATGGAGCTAAAAAGAGAACTGTCTATAGAGGATTATAGAATGGCAGAAAAACACTTAAAGAAATGCTCAACATCCTTAGCCATCAGGGAGATGCAAATCAAAACGACCCTGAGATTTCACATTTCACAGAATGGCTAAGATCAAAAACTCTAGTGACACTGCATGCTGAAGAGGTTGTGGAGAAAGAGGAACCCTCCTCCATTGCTGGTGGGAATGCAAACTTGTACAACCACTCTGGAAATCAATTTTGCACTTTCTTAGACAATTAGGAATAGTGATTCCTCAAGACCCAGCTATACCACTCTTAGGCATATATCCAAAAGATGCTCAAGTACACAACAAGGACATTTGCTCAACTCTGTTCTTAGCTGCTTTATTTGTAATAGCCAGAACCTGGAAACAACTCAGATGTCCCTCACTTGAGGAATGGATACAGAAATTGTGGTACTTTTACACAATGGAATACTACTCAGCAATAAAAAAGGAGGAAATCATGAAATTCGCAGGCAAACGGTGGGACCTGGAAACGATCATTCTAAGTGAGGTATCCCCAAAGCAGAAAGAAACATATGGTATATACTCACTTATATAGTCGTATAGGATAGGAAGGTCATGCTGAAATCTATACACCTAGGGAAGTTATATAAGAAGGAGGACCCCAGGTTGGTATTTTAGATGAACCAATGGGATGGACATAGAATGGAGGATAAAACGGGCAACAGGACAGGAGCATACCAAAGAGGGCCTCTGAAAGAATCAATATAGTAATGTATCAAAGCAGATATTAAGACTCAAAACCTAACCTTCCACAGAGGGCAGGAAATAATAATAAAAATAGGGGAAGTTAATAAGACTTGTGGAGAACAAGAGCTCCACAAAGACCAAACTGAGCAGGGCACAGGGGTCTTCTATGGGATAGTTTCTTCAACCAAGGACCATGTATGGTATGTCCTAGAACCCCTGCTCAGAAGTGGCCCATAGTAGCTTGTTATCCAACTGAAAACCCTAGTAA
This sequence comes from Pachyuromys duprasi, assembly GCA_028658305.1. NCBI lineage: Eukaryota > Metazoa > Chordata > Mammalia > Rodentia > Muridae > Pachyuromys > Pachyuromys duprasi. The sequence continues at coordinate 26,301,556 of CM053743.1, forward strand.
GGGGAACAGAGACTGTTGCAGACATGAACTCGATGGCTGGCTCTTTGACTACCCCCCATACACTCCATGGAGTAACAGCCTGGCTAGATCCCAGGGGAGGACATTGTGGCCAGCCCTGAGGAGACAAGATGAACTGGGGTGGGATGGAAAGGGAGGAGATCCTCCCCTGTAGGTGGACTTGGAGTGGGTGGGGAGGAGATGAAGGAGGGATGGATAGAGTGGGAGGGAAACAGGAAGGGGGCTACGCCAGGGCTGCAAAGTACCTAACCTCTGATTGATATAAAAAAAGTTATAGTTTTACAGTTGCTTTTAAAATGCATAGCATATGCAACATTTTCAATAATATCTAATTTTATGTTTCTAGCACTGTGTTCCACATCATAGGTCTTATTTAATGTGTATGAAAAGCCAGATTTTACCCCCTTTGTTAGTCAACAAACTTCTCTTTGTAACTTGGAAACAAACCCTTAAATACGATCATTTGAACGTGTTATTTTTATCATTGATTATATCCTTATTCTCTTAGTAACCTATATGTTATATATAATTTAATCATATTTTAATTATTCTTGTACGTATGTGATTAAATAATAAAAATTGCACCCATTTTCTTTTTGCTTGAGCTCTAAGATAATTTGCTCTTTACATATTCATACTGTTAAGAAGCAAGACTTCTTTCAGTGTCCATACCTGTAATTACCTAAATTATAGCTCACTAGCATTGAGACAAGCTCTTTATCTGAAATGTCCCACTTTCTCCTGTATACAACATTAATATTTCTGAAATACTCAGAAACATCTTCCTAGGGGCTGTCAAGCATCCTTCTGGGATACATGGCTAAGCAAAGATATGTCATGCATATAATGTAGCTGCATATTCTAACACTGTCAACTGACATTTGCTTCTAATTGAGCACACTGAACATATAAAAATGGTAGTGAAATGTTAGCTGTCCCTGAAGGATGAACAAAATATTTTCTTTCCTTGTATCATAATTTGTCCCATTAAAGCCTTCAACAGGTCAGAGCATTTTATAACTCGTAGTTTGAGATATCAGAACCAAACAATGTATCTGGTAATCATATTAAATAAAAATATGTTCTTAATTTGTTCTATAAGGTTTATTCTTCATCTTCCTCTTGTAACCAATGAAAACAGATACTGAGATGGGAACAAATACAGTCAGACATTCTGCAGAATGAGAAAATTTGGAACACTCAGGCCTAAATGAGAAATCTTCAACAAATCCCTCCCTGTGGAGGAGGAGGTGAAAAGAGTACAAAAAACAAAAGGGATGGAGAACACCAAAAAAGCAAGCCCTAAATCAACATGATCAATGCAGATATGAAATCACAGAGAATGAGGCAACAGGCAATGGTGCTGCAGAATTGGGGTCCTAGATTTGAAAAGACACATGTCATATCCCAAATCCAGAAACAAACTCCAATGTATAACCACTTGGAAAGGAAAATTTAGTTTATTCCAATGATGTCTCACTGGGAAAACATATTACAAATCTTCCAGGTAGGTTCCAGGCCTGGTAGTAAATGACCAGCAGAAAATTAATCCAGAGAGGGATCCAAGATGGCAGCCCCTGGAGGACACTGTGACTGAGGAATAGGACAGCAGTGTAGACACACCGACCAGGAGACTGAACTCTGGGACCTAAAACACCAGCGTTTGCAATTGCCTGGTGTGTGCAATTCCTAAGGTGAGAAAATCAAGTGGAAAAGTCCTAGGGACATCTAGCTATTCCCTGGAAAATCTTGGGGTGACCAACTGCGCACAGCCCTGATCTGAATGCTCAGCCGCACTGGATGCCCACAGGGGCCACTGCGGACTGGGCCACACAGTCTCCAGGCCAGACTAAGGAGACCCCAGATACCATCTCAGACCTTAGTGCACAGCCCCTGGCCCAGAAAAAGGCGGCACCAAGTTTCCAAACCAGAGGGGAGCTCTTAGCAGCAAGCCCAGGCTGGAGCATGGAGCCTCCAGACCAGAGCAGCACCCCCACCTGCCATCTCAAACCTGGACACAGGAGCCAAGTCTCTAGACTAGAGTGGTGACCAGCCTGCAGTGTGCACAGCTTCTAGCACAGAGCATGGAGCCGGGCACACAGATCCCACAACAGAGATAAACAGACCCCAACACACACTCTCAAACCACTGGAACTCCCTGATCTTCTTGAAGAATACTCTAGACACCAGAGAGTAACAATTCCAGTCTGAAGTTCAGCCTCAATGCACAAACAGCTCCTTGACTATATATAAACAAATGGCCAAAGGTCAACTTAAGAACTCACCCAACAAAAATCAGGACACCATGACCCCACCAGAAACAACCAAAAGCAATGGAGATTTTAATTCAGCAGAGACACAGGAAAACTATGTTAAAGCTATGATTATGCAGATATTAGAGGAACAAAAAAAAGGAAGAAAAAGAGGAAAGGAACAAGGCCCTCAAAGAAATTCAGAAAAGTTTAACTGCCCACGTAGAGGAACAATTAAAGTCATATAGAGAAGAAACAAACAAAAAAATAGGAGCCACATTCAACCAGATGATGGAAATGATACAAAGCATGAAAACAGAATTAGGATCTATAAAGAAAACACAAACAGAGAAAAACCTGGAACTGGAGAACTTAGAGAAAAGATCAGGAACCACAAGGTAAGCATCACCAATAGAATACAAGAGATGGAAGAGAGAATCTCGGGAACTGAACTTGCTGAAATGAATTCCTCAATCAAGGAAAAAATAAAATCTGAAAAGATCCAAACACAAAACATCCAAGAAATCAAGGACTCCATGAAAAGACAAAACCTAAGAATAATTGGAATAGATGAAAAAGGAGACTCCAGGCTCCAATGAATGGAAAATATTTTTAAAAAAATCATAGAAGAAAATTTTCCCAACTTAAAGAAAGAAATGTCCATAAACATACAAGAAGCCTACAGAATGCCAAATAGACTAGACCAGAAAATAAATACCTCACGTCACATCATAGTCAAAACACTTAACCTACAAAACAAAGAAAAATATTAAAAGCAGAAAGGGAAAAGGGTCAGGTAATATATGAATGTAGACCGATCAGAATCACACCAGATTTCTCATCAGAAACTATGAAAGCGCGAAAGGCCTGGGCAGATGTCATGCAGTCTTTAAGGGACACAAATGCCAACCAAGACTACTATACCCAGCAAATCTTTCAATCATCATAGATGGAGAAAACAAAATATTCCATGACAAAACAAAATTTAAGCAATATCTACACACCAATACAACACTACAGAAGATACTAGAAGGAAAACTTCAATCCAATGAATACAACTACACCTAAGAAAATATAGGATACAGGTAACTTTCCAACTAAAAGGAGGGGAGGGGAAGCAATGAATCATAGTAAGACCACCAACTCCATAATAAAAAGATCTAACAGTCACTGGTCACTATTATCTATCAACATCAATGGACTCAACTCTCCTGTAAAAAGAAACAGACTAACAGGATGGTTATGGAAATAGGACCCAACATACTGCTGCATCTAAGAAACACACCTATGCAACAAAGATAAACACTACCTCAGAGTAAAGAGCTGGAAAAATATTTTCCAAGCAAATGGACCCAGAAAACAAGCAGGGGTAGCAATCTTAATATCTAATAAAATAGACTTTCAACCAAAGTTAATCAAGAAAGATGAGGAGGGGCACTTCCTTCTCATCAAAGGAAAATTCCAACAGGAGGACATCACAATTTTGAACATCTATGCTCCAAATACAAGAACTACTACATTTGTAAAAGAAACATTATTAAAGCTGAAATCACACATTGATCCCAATACCCTAACAGTGGTAGACTTCAACACTCGACTCTCACCAAGGGACAGATCATCCGGTCAGAAGCAAAACAGGGAAACAAGGACACTCACAGAGACTCTAAATCAACTAGACCTAAGAGATGTCTACAGAACTTTTCACCCCAGATCAAAAGAGAACACCTTCTTTTCAGCACCTTATAGAACCTTCTCCAAAATGGACCTTATAGTTGGTCAAAAAACAAGCCTCAGCAGATACAAGAAGATTGAAATAATCCCTTGTATCCTATCTGACCATGATAGTCTAAAGCTGGACCTCAACAACAACAGAAACAACAAAAAGCCTGCACATACATGGAAACTGAACAACTTGCTACTCAAGGACAGCTTGGTTAGGGAAGAAATAAAAAAAGAAATTAAAGACTTCCTAGAATTCAATGAAAATGAAAGCACAACATACACAAACTTATGGGACACAATGAAGGTAGTGCTAAGAGGAAAGTTCATAGCACTAAGTGCCTTCAAGAAGAAATTCGAACCATCTCTTGCAAGCAAATTAATGACTCAACTGAAAGCCCTAGAAAAAAAAAAGAAGCAGATACACCCAAGAGGAGCAGATGGCTGGAAATAATCAAACTCAGGGCTGAAATCAATCAATTAGAAACAAATAAAAAAATTCAAAGAATCAATGAAACCATGAGCTGGTTCTCTGAGAAAATCAACAAAATAGACAAGCCCCTAGCCAAACTAACAAAAAGGCAGAGAGAAATGGTCCAAATCAGCAAAATCAGAAATGAAAAGGGGGACATAACTACAGACTCTGAGGAAATCCAAACAAACATTAGGTCTTGTTGGACTCCCAAGGTGGGGAGACCCTCAGTTCCAAGGGATAGAAGCCAGATATTCAATAGCTCACAAACAGAAGTTGATGCAAACAGCAAGAGGTGTTTAGTAGTAGCCAGCATGCCGGGGCTCTGCACACAGCTCCCAAGCAAGGGGGTGGTACAGAGCCCTGAGCTGCAGAATCACAGAGTTTATAAAGGCAAAAACCGCAAAACAGAAGAGGGTCTAGGGGTAAGGGATTTTTTTAATGGGGCAGTCAGTGATTGGCTGTGTCCAGGTGTGGTGACTAGGGGACAGTTATGGACTGTTTGTACTTTACAGTCCAGGAAAAAAGAAGGGCATTTAGGGCCAAGTTAAAATTTCCTACCCTACACTCTTACTACAAAAGTCTATGTGCCACAAAATTTTAAAAAATCTAAATGAAATGGACAATTTTCTTGAGAGGTTTCTGCCTACCTAAATTAAGACAAGAGCAGATAGAAAGATTGAATAGACCTATATCCCCCAAGGAAATAGAAGCAGTCATTAACATCTTCCCTACCAAAAAAAGCCCTTGGACAGATGGTTTTAGTGCAGAATTCTACCAGACCTTCAAAGAAGTCCTAACACCAATTTCTCTAAACTGTTCCACAAAATAGAAATAGAAGGAAAATTACCAAATTCTTTCTGTGAAGCCACAGTCACCTTGATACCTAAACCACACAAAGACCAAACAAAAAAAGAGAACTTCAGACCTATCTCTCTTATGAATATTGATGCAAAAATACTCAATAAAATACTTGCAAACTGAATCCAAGAGCACATAAAAGATATCATCCACCATGACCAAGTAGGCTTTATCCCAGGCATGCAAGGGTGGTTCAATATACAGAAAGCCAAAACCATTCAATGGAAAAAAACCAGCATCTTCAACAAATGGTGCTGGTCCACCTGGATATCTGTATGCAGAAAAATGAAAATAGATCCATATTTCCACCCTGCACAAAGCTAACGTCCAAGTGGATCAAAGATCTCAACATAAAACCAGACACACTAAACCGGTCAGAAGAAAAAGTGGGGAAGACCTTAGAACTCATTGGCAAAGGAGACTACTTCCTGAATAGAACACCAACATCACAGGCTTAAGATCAACAATCAATAAATGGGACCTCATAAAACTAAAAGCTTCTGTAAAGCAAAAGACACTGTCATCAAAACCAAATGACAGCCTACAGACTGGGAAAGGATCTTCACCAACCCTATATCTGACAGAGGGCTAATATCCAGTATATACAAAGAACTAAAAAAGTTAAAAAGCAACAAATCAAATAATCCAATTAAACAATGGGGTATGGAGCTAAACAGAGAACTCTCTGTAGAGAACTGTAGAATGGCAGAAAAACACTTAAAGAAATGCTCAACTTCCTTAGCCATCAGGGAGATGCAAATCAAAACGACCCTGAGATTTCACCTTATACCTGTCAGAATGGCTAAGATCAAAAACTCAAGTGACAACACATGCTGGCGAGGTTGTGGAGAAAAAGGAACCCTCCTCCATTGCTGGTGGGAATGTAAGCTGGTACAACCACTCTGGAAATCAATTTGGCGTTTCCTTAGACAATTAAGAATAGTGATTCCTCAAGATCCAGCTATACCACTCCTAGACATATACCCAAAAAATATTCAAGTACACAACAAACACATTTGCTCAACTATGTTTGTAGCTGCTTTATTCATAATATCCAGAACCTGGAAACAACCCAGATGTCCCTCAGTTGAAGAATGGATACAGAAATTGTGGTACTTTTACACAATGGAATACTATTCAGCAATTAAAAAGGAGGAAATCATGAAATTTGCAGGCAATTGGTGGGACCTGGAAATGATCATTCTGAGTGAGGTATCCCAAAAGCAGAAAGACACACATGGTATATACTCACTTATATAGACCTATAAGATAGGATAAACATACTGAAATTTATACACCTAAAAATGATAAACAAGAAAGAGGATTTGGGGTAAGATCGTTAATCGTCACCTACAAAATCAAATGGGATGGACATTGGATGTAGGAGAAAACAAGTAGCAGGACAAGATCCTCCCATAGAGGGCCTCGGAAATTTTATACCTAGCAGGGTATCAAAGCAAATATTAAGAAACATAACCAACCCTTTTGCAGAGTGCAGGGAATCATGAAAAAAGGGGGAGTTAGTATGACCTGGAGAGGACAGGAGCTCCGCAAGGACCAAATATATCAGGGCACAGGGGTCTTTTATGATACTGTCTCTCCAACCAAGGACCAAGTATGGTTATAACCTAGAACCCCTGCTTGTATGTAGCAAATGCTAGCTCAATACCCAAGTGGGTACACCAGTAAGGGGAACAGGGACTATTTTGGACATGAATTCAATGGCTGGCTCTTTGACCTCCCTGCCCCCCCAAGGGAGGAGCAGCCTTGCTAGGCCACAGAAGAGAACATTGCAGCTATTTCTGAGGAGACCTGATAAGCTAGAGTTAGATGGAAGGGGATGAGGTCCTCCCCTATCAGTGGACCTGGAAAGGGGCAGGGAGGAGAAGAGGGAGGGAAGGTGGGATTTAGAGGGAATGGCGGGGCTATGGATGGGATACAAAGTATATAATCTGTGATTAATATAAAATAAAAATGTTAAAATTAAAAAAAAGAGAGACCAAAAGATTAAAAATCAGTGGTTATTAAAGTTTAAGGCCTGAACTAGGTGGGTGGAAGTCCAGAAATGCCCTGATGGCAAGAACTCACTAGAGATAAGGTTGCTAGGAAACTGTCCCATCCCCCTAGGGAGGGACACCAATTCATTGATAGGTTTGAGGACCTTCCTATAGCCAATCCAAAATGTAGCATTCTCTTGCCAGGCAGGAAACTCCCCTGCCTTGTGCATGCTCTGAAGGACCAGTATCCTTAAATTACCCAACTAACCTGAGCACAGGGCTCATGGCTCTCACCACTTTGGAGGTGGGGGCTGTGGACCCAAGGCGCAGCTTGTAACTTTTAATAAACAAAATCCTCCTGTATTTAAAAAAAAGAAGAAAATTAATCCAATCTTTGGAGGTTTCTTGTCTCATAATATCATGCCAAGATTCTTGAAAAAAAAAACCACTTCATTTTTTATTTTAATTTTATTTTGTTTTTATTTTGTACTCTCTTTTTACCCTACAGGTCCTTTGACTATATATTCTGGCTTTCAGTTAAGCATTTTCCTGGAATTCCTAACTGTGCAAATAAGTAAGTTTTTGTTTGTTATGCCTTCTCTTGGGTACTTTAACTTCAGTGTGTTTTGTCTTATTAAAATGTGTTTTATATTATATTATTTTATTTTAATTATACCATAGAAGCCTATTTGTTTTCTAATGAAAGACAGAAAGGTGTGGATCCCGATATTGTAGAGACATCAGAAAGGACAAGAGAGGACAGAAAACTGGAACCAGGATATGTTAGTAGGGATAAATATGTATTTTTTTAATAAAAGGAAAAATTTAATTGTTCAAACTAAACCACATTTATGATTTTAAATATGATATATGATCACTATATTTAAAGTGAATTCGATTGATATGTACTTAAATTCTCTATCGATTGATACATGCTTCTTTTTCAGATAATTTTATTGCTCATCTTCCAATATTTCTGTTTCATTTTAAAATTCATTATACTTGTCTTGGCTATTAACATATCTTTAGAATTTAATAAAGGCTAATTATGCTGCAGTAACAATTTTGATTAAAAGAGCTTTCTTAACATAAATACTGTTTGTCCCTGTATTTTGAGGTTATCTGCTTAGATAAAAAGTATTTCATTACACATGAGATTAATGGAATTTTTTCTTAAATCCATTTATGTTGCTATTCAACCAATGGTTGGCTAATGAAGGAGGTATGATTTTAAAAGAGGAGATGAGGGAAGGAGAGGAGGGAGGACAAACTGTTGTCAGAATGTAAATAGATAGACAGATAATAAAAAATAAATAATTAATATGAAGAAAAGTGTTTTTCTGTACAGTCAAATAATGGCTTATGATGACTAAACTATTAATTTTATATTCAAAACACATTGGCAGGTGAAACTAAGAAGAAAGACAGACACAGTCCTTTGTGGCTGATGAAGATCATTTCCACCTATCTTTGAAGTACAGCAACATGTCCATTTAATGAGAGAAGACTGAGAGACAAAAGAATGGAGAAAGTAATTCCTCAATGACCAGTACAGTGCGAAAATAAGGATACAGAGAAGGCACATGTTATTACTGTAGCTTAAATATGGTTTATTTTCTACAAAATCATGAAGTTTATTCTCCAGAGCCACAGAGGTTATACCTTTACACGTACAGAATTTTCTGATTTTTCTGTAGTAAACATCCTTACTCTCTTGTGAAGAATTAAAGAAAAATAAAAGAGAGAGAAGGAAGGAGGGAAGAAAGAAAAGAAGGAAAAAGGGAAGAAAACAAGGAAGCATAAAAGCAAGGAATTGAAGCTTACTCTGTCCTTTACTTAGAATTACAGAATTGCACAGAAGATTAAAGCTCAAGATTTGCAGGCTGAAGTGATAGCTTGGCAGTAAAGAACATGTGAGGCTTTTGGAGAAGTTTGATCTCTCCCCTAAACATAGTTCTTTTTTTATTTTGCTAGTTTCTGTGGTTACTACAGGTTATATGCTCCAAAGTGTTAATTTTCACTCTTTGCACAATAGTTAAGAAATTAAATATCCTAATGTACTTCAACAGATGAAATTGTATTGAGTAAGGTAACTCAGACCTAAAAATACAAATGTATTTTCTCTCTCATTTGTGACCACTATCTCCAAATTTCCAGATGTGAGTGAGGTAACCTAGACTTGGATTTTGTAACTTAAAACATTTCTAATAAACTTATGGAAACCTGAGTATTTCACATCCTAAAAGCATAGGTTAAGGTTGTTTCAAGACTGCAGACATCTATAATGCTTCCTGTAATGGGACATGCATTTTCTTTTATATTTCACTAGGTTACTTGATTTGAATGTCTGAAGTGTAACGAAGCTTTGTATTTTTTTTTTCACATAGGATTTTATTAACTGTCTAAATATGTGGTTGTGCCTGACTAACAAATAGAAATGACAACTTGCATGTCCTTAGGACACCGTCCACATTTTCTTCTGTTACTCCCTATAAATGTTTTTTTTTCTTCCTCAAATGGAATCTCTATTGTTATATACAGTTTAAGAAATTCACTCTACACAATTCTGAGGCATTCTAGCATCATTTCTATCAATGGAAATAACAGAGGCCATACTGATTCCTCTAACTCACAAAAATAAAAATATGGGGTTAATTTGTCCATTTTCTGTACTGCATTTTTCCTACTGTAAACCATTCCCATAAAAATAAATTATATAAATCTATTAATTTATAATTGACAAGACTCTCCCACTGAGTGATTTCAGTAGAGGGATTATGGTTTTGGGAAGACAAAGATCCAGTTCCCAGAAGAAACTACATGCCAGGAATGAAATCCTTTTTACATTAATAAAGTCCTTGTTCTGCTTATTATATATAAATATATTTGATTTTATGACAAACTTTTGAGAATCAGTAACCTACACATATAGTATTTTAATAGATTAGGAATAACATGCCTGTCTCTAGTCTTTGGTTGTGAATTCAATTACTCCATCATATCACAGCTAATGAAACTTCTTAGTGTCTATTTTTCATGAAAACTTTTTGACATTATATATTTTACAGAAATGTTCTTTATGTTTTAAAATTTTGGATTTGTATGTATATATTTGTGTGTGAAACAAAACCTGTATTTTAAGGTGGTTAATGGACCCACCTCAATCTTTTACTCTATGAAAGCTAATTCTTTAAATACTGATAGATGTTATACATTATTTGGAGAAAGTCAAAAGTAAAGAAAACAGATATAGAATGATTTTAATCCCACTGTGATTAAAATCTACTACAATTCAATGATTAATTTTGACGTCCATAGTCTTACTTCAATTCTAATTGACAAGACTGACTCATTGAATGGTAATCTCTTTATATGACTATTGGTAAATAGAGGACATTTTTTGTTGTTCATAGATTATCTTTTTTGAATACCTGTTGAAAATTTAGGGGTTTTTTTGTCCTCAAATAATATCTGAGAACTGATCTGAAATAGGTGTAAATGTTTCATAGTTTAATATTCAATGCTGTCCCAAATGTCTTTCTGCATTTATGTGTAGTACTAAGTTACTAAGATATAATATTGGAAAATCATCTCACTAGTAGGAAATAATTAGACACCACCAAGTTGTTGTGCAAAATAAAGTTTACCCACTATAGAGTACAAAACTCACTCCAATTGTGAAACATGGTATTGTTAGCCAAAAATAAATATATCATATTGATTTGGGGATTAAAAATAAAAATAATTCTTAGACAACTTATTACCTTGATTTTGCATTTTTCCTTTTCTTAATTAAATTTTTGACAGTTTCATAAATGACTTTTGAATTCATATAATTTCTATTCCATTTTCTTCCAATCCAACTACTCCTATGTCTTACACTCCCTTTCATATTCATGATTTCTTCTTCTTTAATTACTATTTTCACACACACATCCAAAGGATAAAAGGTATGAGTCCATTTGATCTTGCACATAAGTTTATGTGTTTAGATCTGATCCTTTGTGAGGATCCCTCTATAAGCATGAATTATATTTACTTGTAAAGAAAGAAGAAATCATGAAATTTTAACAGAAATGAATGAAACTGTATAATATACTGAGTAGGGTAACCCACACTTTGATTTTTAGTTTAAGAAATTGCTAATAAACTTACGACAAGTTTTAGTAGTATTTTAAATACTATTTCAAATTATGGGTGTGGTTGGTATATGGTATTTGTTTCATTTGTATGCCTATGTAATCCATGTAAAAGTAAATAACAAATATTTTTAATCCTAAAATCTGACCCTAGCTGATCAGGTTTCTTCAGGCTGATAAACTAGGGTCAGATGAAAGGGGAGGAGGTGCTTCCCTATCAGTAGACTTGGAAAAGGGTAGAGAAAGGACAAGGAGAATAGGATTGGGAGGGAAGGAGGGAGCGGTATACAGCTGGGATACAAAGTTAATAAACTGTAACTAATATTAAAAATAAAAATTTAATTGAAAAATGTTGTGTATCCTTTCAGAGGACCCTCTAAAGAGACTCCCATCCTGTTCCCTCTCTTCCACTGCTTCTGGTGTCTACCCTGTTTGGCATTCTGAATGAGATTTAAGCATCATCCCTATGGTCCTTCTTAGTGTTTAGTTTCTTTAGGTCTATAGACGGCTGTCCTACATTATATGACTAACATCTACTTATTAGTGAATGTATATCATATCTGTCTTTCTGCTTCTAGGTTATCTCACTCAAGGTGATCTCTTCTAGTTCCATCCATTTGCATGCAAATTTCATGATTGAGGCTCTAAGCAGATGCTGAGGCTCAGGACTAATCTTTAGGCAGAGTGCAGGAAGTGCAGAGTGGAGGAAGAGAAGGATGGATTAGAGGGACATGGAGGGGACAGGAGGTCCACAAGACCAACAAAACCAAACGTTCTGAGCCTAGGGTGTCCTACAGAGACTGATGCACCAATGGAGGAGCATGAATGGACAGGACCTAGACCCCCAGCTCAGATGTCGCCAATTGGCAGCTCAGTCTCTGTGGATCTCTGAGTGAGGGTATCAGGGGCTGCGTCTATCATAAAATCAGTTGACTTCTCTCTGATCGCTCTCCCCTGATGATGCAGCCTTGCTAAGCCACAGAAGAAAAGGATCCAAACAGTCCTGATGAGACTAACAAGCTATGAGCAAATGACATAGCTCAGTGGACTAGGGGAAGGGGGTGAGGGGAAAACAGGGGAGAACAGGACTGGAGAGTTGAGAGAGGAAGCTTCAATTGTAATACATAACGAATAAATTGTGAAGAAAAAGAATTTTAAAAATATTTTTAAATGAAAATGTACTCATCTTCCCTACAGTCCTCCCTTTTGTTTATCTTCTTTAGGTCTATAGATTTCTGTATGTTAATCCTATGTTATATAGCTAATATCCACTTATAAGTGAGTATATAACATGTCTGTCTTTCTGCTACTGACTTAACTAACTCAGGATGATCTTTTCTAGTTCCATCCACTTGATTGAAGATTTCATGATTTCCTTGTTTTTAAATGCGGAGTAGTATTCCTTTGTGTGAATGTACCACAATTTCTATATCCATTTTTCAGTTGAGGAACATCTAGAAGAGAGGGAACAAGATGAAGGCCTACCCAAATGTCCTCTAAAAGACTCCATCCAGCAGAAGATGGAAGCTCATGCGGAGACTCACATCCAAACTTTGTACAGAGCACAAGGAGTGTTTCGGAAGAAAGAGGATATAGAAGGAACCTGAGGGGACGGGAGCTACACAAGGATGCCAACAAAGCCAAAAAATTGCTGAGCTCAGGTTGGATTGCAGAGACTGGTGCATCAACCAAGCACCATGAATGGAGATGACCTGGACCCCCTGCTGATGTAAGGCCATGTACAGCTCAGTCTCCATATGGGTTTGCTAGTAAGGGGAGAAGAGACAGTCTCTGACATGGACTCCAGTGTCTGTTCCTTAGTAACTTCTCTATGGTGGGGAGACCTAGCCAGCCCAAGAGGAAGAGGATCTAGGCAGTTCTGATGGGCTAGGATCAGAAAAGAGGGGAGGGGGATAGGTCAAGAACAGAGAGGGATGGTGGGACCAAAAGGGGATGAGTGAAGGGGCTACAACCAGTATAAAAAGTAAATAAATTGTGAATAATAATATGAATAATTTTTAAAACAAAAATACAAAAAGTTTTAAAAATTTAAAAAATAATAGTAAATTTGGTAGACAAACACTGAACCTACTTTAGTCAAAGAATTACAGTTACCATTAGATACTTATTCGATGAATGAAATGAAACAGAATCAAGACTCAAGTAAGCATTTTAAGGTTCATGATGAAAAAAATATATACCACAAGATGGAGCTGGAATTACACTTTCTATAGATATTAAATGACAATTTACTCATATATTTTCAAAATGTATGAAAAATATTTAGGTCTATACAGCATAAGTCATTTTTAAACCACTATGTAATATTTTCTTATTTCATAAATACTCATAAATTGTCAGCTAAAATAAAATATTTTAACAAATATGATTAAAATATGCATGTCAAGCCCATTATTAAAAGAAACATTTTACAAATTTATTAAGAATGTAATAGTGTTTATTTGCAATTCAATAAAAATAGCATCTTACCTTTAAATTCAGTTAATATTTTTTGTGAGAAAAATGCCTGAAGTACAAGACACAGAGTGGAGTAGACTGAACCCCTCACAGTCACAGCTAGAACAGAGAACCTGCTTATTAAACTGTCCTGGTAACTGCTATCTGGAATATCTATTTTTATTTATGTAGTTTTTAAGTTGATGATGGATATTATTACTCTGACTAGCACTACCAATCCCGCTGCTATTAATGCTAACACCACAACTCCTGCTGCTGCTACCGCCACTACCATAACATTGTGGTTGTTTTTAAGAAAGTTGGCCCATCTTGAGTTTCAGTTTGATTACTTACATTTAACACAAGTTACTTCAGTCCAGATTATCACTCTGTGAGTATGCAGGAAATTATTCCAGAATAAAGGCCTGCTGTGAGTCTCAAGGCTGTTAAATTCCATACATAATAGTGAGGTGATATTTTCAGAGACTTGTATCTACCCTATAATGAAAAGAGACATTATACAAGCCACAGTGAAAGAATTTGTGGATACGATTGCTGAGTGGAACATTTTTTAATAAATAGCAAAGTAATAGTTATTGTGAAAAAACCATTTTAGTCCAGATACCCAAAAGTGATTGTTTTTATAACAATGGGTGGATGTTCACTTGATTTAAATGCAGCCGTGCTTTGTTTTATTATTCTTATACTTGCATCTATTTTCTCATCTTTGTGATTGAAACAAGAGAAAATTAATTTTTTGGAAATTATGTTCAGAATAACTCTCCCTAAATTCATTTTTAAGTTCTACAGTTTAAAAAATTTACATATCTTCAACATGTGTAAGCTTAAAAGGTGGATAACAAAAGCATTTTACATAACAGAAGTTTAGAGAGAGGAAAGAAAGGGTTATGACCTCATTCTCATCCTGAGGGTCACAACTGACTTCTGTATGATAAAAGACAGGTTAACAAGGAAAAGCAAAGGAAATTAACCTCTCATAATTGGAAATGGTGCAGGCACCTTGAGAATGAAATGTGAAAAATCCCAGGAAACTCTACATGTGCATTCTGACTGGGTGAAAAGGAAACATCCGTGAGGCACTGTGATGGAGTAAATGAGAATTATCTTAGGCAGTAGTGCAGGTTCTTGTTGGCTTCTGTTTTATGCAATTTCTTTTCCCTAAGACCACTTGGGAAAACTGAAACGAGACAATTTCTTTGTGTCCATCACAACCACAAAATATGAACATTATTTAGAATAATAATTCAATTTTAATGGCTAGATCTGAGGAAAGTGGGAAAGATCACAGAAATAAACTAAATTTTCTGTGATCTACCTTAAAATAAAGGAATTCTGATATACTATATTGACATTATTTTCAGAGTTCCTGCAGGTAGACAATTATGTGTGGAATTGTTTATTACTGCTTTTTTTCTCTTTTGTTAATTCATTTGTTCATACAATATATTTTGATCATTTTTCTTTCTCTCAACTCCTCCTCACACTTTCAACTTTAAATTTGCAGGTTTTTACTCTTTGTCTCATAAACAGAAAACAAATAAAGAGCAAACACCAGTCCCTTCGTGTCTGGATGATGTTGTTCCCTTGGAGTCATCCAGAACTCTCTTACTATCTTCCCTACTTATTTATTTATTTATTTTTGAGATCCTGAACCTTTCAAGCAAGAGCTTCATCATGTAAATATCTGATTATGGACCCAATGATCAAAAGCCTCATTGTCTAACCATTGAAGGAGCATTTCTTTTTTAACTCCCCTTTATGTTTCCCTAAAATTTTGAAATACAACTAAATTTCACATTCAAAAAAGGTGTTAAAACCAATAGCCAAATTCAATAATTATAACAGAAAATTAGTATGTTTTATTAGAAAAGAATTCATTTTAAAATATCTGTCTATCATCTATCTATCTATTTAAATTTATTCACTTTGTATCCCCACTGTAGCCCTCTTCCTTGTCTCCTCCCAATCCCACCCACCCTCCTTCATCCCCCCCTCATGCCCTTTTCCTAGTTCCATGATAGAGAAGGTCCTTCTCTCCTTCTCTCTGACCCTAGCCTATTTGGTTCCATCAGGAGTAGCTTCATTGCCTTCCTCTGTGGCCTGGCAAGGCTGTACTTCTAAGGTGGATGTAATCAAAGATCTGACCACTGAGTTCATATCAGAGAAGCCCCTGCTCTCCTTACTAAGAAACCTACCTGAAAACTGAACAGCCTATAGGCTTTCTCTAAGCAGGTGGTCTAGTTCCTCTTCATCCATGGTCCTTGGTTGGAGTATCTGTCTGTGCATCTTGGGTTTAAGTCGAGATTATTCGTTACTTAACAGAGTTTCATGCTTTGTGGAGACCTATAAGTCTTAGCTCAGCAAAATTTAGGATCTCTATTAGGTGCTGTAAGAATCTACTTTTATCTGGACTTCTAAAAATTATTTTCGTTAAGTTAAATAAAGAGATATAGACATTTTTTTTTGTTTTTTTAATTTTATTTTATATTAATCACAGATTATGTACTTTGTATCCTAGCTGTAGACCCCTCCCACATTCCCTCCTTATATCCCCCTTCCCTCCCTCATCTCCTACCTGCCCCCTTCTAAGTCCACTGATAAGGGAGGATGTCCTCCCCTTCCATCTAACTCTGGCTTATCAGGTCTCTTCAGGAATGGCTGCAATGTCCTCTTCTGTGGCCTAGCAAGGCTATTCCTCCCTCAGGTGTCTGGGAGGTCGAAGAGCCAGCATTGAGTTCATGTCCAAAATAGCCCCTGTTCCCCTTACTAGTGTACCCACTTGGGTATTGATCTACCATTTGCTACATACAAGCAAGACACCTGTGCCCTGATATATTAGGACCTTGCAGAGCTCCTGACTTCTCCAGGTCATACTAACTCCCCCTTCTTTCATATGATTCCCTGTACTCTGCCAAAGGGTTGGTTATGTTTCTTAATATTTGCTTTGATAACCTGCTAGGAAGAGTCTTTCCGAGGCCCTCTATGGTAGGATCTTATCCTGCTACTTGTTTTCTCCTACATCCAATGTTTATCCCATTTGATTTTGTAAGTGAGGATTAATCCTCTTACCGCAGGTCCTCTTTCTTTTTTATCTTCTTTAGGTGTATAGATTTAAGTATGTTTATCCTATCTTATAGGTCTATATAAGTGAGTATATACCATATGTGTCTTTCTCCTTCTGGGTTACCTCACTCAGGATGATCATTTCCAGGTCCCACAATTTGCCTGCGAATTTCATGATTTCCTCCTTTTTAATTGCTGAGTAGTGTTCCATTTTGTAAAAGTACCACAATTTCTGTGTCCATTCCTCAACTGAGGGACATCTGGGTTGTTTCCAGGTTCTGGCTATTACAAAGAAAGCAGCTACAAACATAGTTGAGCAAATGTCCTTGTTGTGTACTTGAACATCTTTTGGATATATGCCTAAGAGTGGTATAGCTGGATCTTGAGGAATCACTATTCTTAATTGTCTAAGAAAGCACCAAATTGATTTCCAGAGTGGTTGTACAAGTTTACATTCCCACCAGCAAAGGAGGAGGGTTCTTCTTTCTCCACAACCTCTTCAGCATGTGTTGTCACTTGAGTTTTTGATCTTAGCCATTCTGACAGGTATAAGGTGAAATCTCAGGGTCGTTTTGATATGCATCTCCCTGATGGCTAAGGAAGTTGAGCATTTCTTTAAGTGTTTTTCTGCCATTATACAGTTCTCTAAAGAGAGTTCTCTGTTTAGCTCCATACCCCATTTTTAAAAATTGGATTACTTGATTTCTTGCTTTTTAACTTCTTGAATTCTTTATATATACTGGATATTAGCCCTTTGTCAGATATAGTGTTGGTGAAGATCCTTTCCCAGTCTGTAGGCTGTTATTTGGTTTTGATGACAGTGTCTTTTGCTTTACAGAAGCTTTTCAGTTTCATGAGATCCCATTTATTGATTGTTGATCTTAGAGCCTGTACTGTGGGTGTTCTAGTCAGGAAGAGGTCTCCTGTGCCAATGAGAGGGTCTTTCCCACCTTTTCTTCTAACTGATTTAATATGTCCGGTGTTATATTGAGGTCTTTGATCCACTTGGACTTTAGTTTTGTGCAGGGTGATAAATATGGATCTATTTTCATTTTTCTGCATAGAGACATCCAATTGGTCCAGCACCATTTGATGAAGATGCTGTCTTTTATTCCATTGGATGGATTTGGCTTCTTTATCAAACATCAAGTTTCCATAGGTGTGTGTGTTTATTTCTGGGTCTTCTATTTGGTTCCATTGATCCAATATTCTGTTTCTATACCAATACCATGCAGTTTTTATTACTATTGCTCTGTAGTACAGTGAGATTAGGGATGGAGATACCTCCAGATCTGTTGTTGTACAGGATCGTTTTGGAAATTCTGGGTTTTTTGTTTCTCCATATGAAGTTGAGAATTTTTCTTTCAAGGTCTGTAAAGAATTGTGTTGTTATTTTGATTGGAATTTCATTGAATCTGTAGATTGCTTTTGGCAGAAAAGCCATTTTCACTATGTTAATCTTACCAATCCACGAGCACAGGAGATCTTTCCATCTTCCGATATCTTCTTCAATTTCTTTTTTCAGAGACTTGAAGTTTTTCTTAAACAGATCTTTCACTTGCTTGGTTAGAGCCACCACAAGGGACTTTATGTTATTAGTGGGTATTGTGAAGGGTGTTGTTTCCCTAATTTCTTTCTCAGCCCTTTCGTATTTAGTGTTCAAGAGGGCTTCTGATTTTTTTGAGTTGATTTTGTATTCAGCCACTTTGCTGAAGGTGTTTATCAGTTGAAGGAGTTCTCTGGTTGAATTTTGGGGTCATTCATGTATATTAACATATCATCTGCAAATAGGGATACGTTGACCTCTTCCTTTCAGGTTTGTATCCCCTTGATCTCCTTTAGTTGTCTTATTGCTCTAGCTAGGATTTCAAGTACTATGTGGAAGAGATATGGAGACAGTGGGCAGCCTTGCCTTGTCCCTGATTTCAGTGGGATTGATTTAAGTTTCTCTCCATTGAGTTTGATGTTGGCTCTAGGCTTGTTGTATATTGCCTTTACTATGTTTAGGTATGTTCCTTGTAACCCTGATCTCTCCAAGACTTTAAACATGAATGGATGTTGGATTTTGTGAAAGCTTTTTCGGCATCTAAGGAGATAATCATGTGGTTTTTCTCCTTCACTTTGTTTATATGGTGGATCACATTTATAGATTTCCGTATATTGTACCATCCCTGCATGCCTGGGATGAAGCCTACTTGGTCATGGTGGATGATTCAGTGTGCAAGTATTTTATTGAATATTTTTGAATCAATTTTCATAAGAGAGATAGGTCTGAAGTTCTCTTTTTTTGTTGGATCTTTGTGTGGTTTAGGTATCAAGGTGACTGTGGCTTCATAGAATGACTTTGGTAATGTTCCTACTGTTTCTATTTTGTGGAATAGTTTAGAGAAAATTGGAGTTAGCACTTCTTTGAAGGTCTTGTAGAATTCTGCACTGAATCCATCTGGCCCAGGCCTTTTTTGGAAGGGAGACTGTTGATAACTACTTCTATTTCCTTGGGGGATATAGATCTATTCAATCTGTCTACCTAATCATGACTTAATTTATGGAGATGGAATCTCTCAAGAAAATTGTCCATTTCATTTAGAGTTTCAAATTTTGTGGCATATAGGTTTTTGTAGTAAGACCTAATGATTGTTTGGATTTCCTCAGTCTCTGTAGTTCTGTCCCCCCTTTCATTTCTGATTTTGCTGATTTGGACAGTTTCTGCCTTTTTGTTAGTTTGGCTAGGGGCTTGTCTATCTTGTTGATTTTCTCAGAGAACCAGCTCTTGGTTTCATTGATTCTTTGAATAGTTTTATTTGTTTCTAATTGATTGATTTCAGCCCTGAGTTTGATTATTTCCAGCTGTCTGCTCCTCTTGGGTGTATCTGCTTCTTTTTTTCTAAAGCTTTTAGTTGGGCCATTAAGTTGCTTGTATGAGATGTGTCAAATTTCTTCTTGAAGGCACTTAGTGCTATGAACTTTCCTCTTAGCACTGCCTTCATTGTGTCCCATAAGTTTGGGTATGTTCTGCTTTCATTTTCATTGAATTCTAGGAAGTCTTTAATTTTTTTCTTTATTTCTTCCTTAACCAAGCTGTCCTTGAGTAGCAAGTTGCTCAGTTTCCCTGTATGTGCAGGCCTTTTGCTCTTTCTGTTGTTGTTGAGATCCAGGTTTCAACCATGATGGTCAGTTAGGATATACAGGATTATTTCAATCTTCCTGTATCTCCTGAGGTTTGCTTTGTGACCAACTATATGGTCTATTTTGGAGAAGGCTCTGTGTGGTGCTGAAAAGAAGGTATATTCTCTTGATTTTGGATGAAAAGTTCTGTAGATATCTGTTATATGCATTTGATTTAGGGTCTCTTTGAGTGCCCTTGTTTCTCTGTTTTGCTTCTGACTGGTTGATCTGTCTGTTGGTGAGAGTAGAGTGTTGAAATCTCCCACTATTAAGGTGTTGGGATAATGTGTGATTTCAGCTTCAATAATGTTTTATTTATAAATGTAGCTTGTCTTGTATTTGGAGTAGAGATGTTCAAAATTGAGATGTCCTCCTGTTGGAATTTTCCTTTGATGAGAAGGAAGTGCCCCTCCTCATCTTTTTTTTTTTTATAGTTTTGGTCAAAAGTTTATTTTATTACATACTAGGATCGCTACCCCAGCTTGTTTTCTGTGTGAATTTGCTTGAAACACATTTTTCCAGCCATTTACTCTGAGGTAATATTTATCTTTGTTGCATAGGTGTGTTTCTTGAATGCAGCAGAATTTGGATCCTGTTTCCACAGCCATTCTGTTAGTCTGTGTCTTTTTATTGGAGAGTTGAGTCCATTAATGTTGATAGATAATAGTGAACAATAACTGTTACTTTCTTTTATTGTAGAGTTGGTGCTCTTACTATGATTCATTGCTTTTTTTTCCCCTCTTTTAATTTTTGCTGAGAGATTGTCTGTATCCTATATTTTCTTTGTTGTAGTTGTTTCCATTGGATTGGAGTTTTCCTTCTAGTATCTTCTGTAGGGGTGGGTTGCTGTGTAGATATTGCTTAAATTTTGTTTTGTCATGGAATAATTTGTTTTTCTCCATCTATGTTGATTGAAAGCTTTGCTGTGTATAGTAGTCTTGGTTGGCATCTGTGTTCCTTAAAGACAGCATGACCTCTGCCCAGGCCCTTCTGACTTTCATAGTTTCTCATGAGAAGTCTGGTGTGATTCTGATAGGTCTCCCTTCATATGTTACTTGACCTTTTTCCCTTGCTGTCTTTAATATTTTTTCTTTGTTTTGTAGGTTTAGTGTTTTGAAGTATGATGTGATGAGAGGTATTTATTTTCTGGTCTAGTCTATTTGGTGTTCTGTATGCTTCTTGTATGTTTATGGATTTCTCTTTCTTTAAATTAGGGAAATTTTCTTCTATGATTTTCTTTAAAATATTTTCCGGTCTTTGGAGCCTGGAGTCTTCTTTTTCATCTATTCGTCTTTTCATGGTGTCCTTGATTTCTTGAATGTTTTGTGTTTAGGACTGTTCTGATTTTAGTTTGTCTTTGAGTGAGGAAACAGTTTCAGCAAGTGTATCTTCAGTTCCTGAGATTCTCTCTTCCATCTCTTATATTCTATTGGTGATGCTTACCTTTGTGGTTCCTGATCTTTTCTCTAAGTTCTCCATTTCCAGGTTTTTCTCTGTTTGGGTTTTCTTAATAGATTCTAATTCTGTTTTCATGCTTTGCACCATTTCCTTCATCTGATTGAAGGTGGCTCCTACTTTTGTATTTGTTTCCTCTCTGTATGTTTCTAATTGTTCCTCTACGTGGGCCATTATGTTCTTTTGAATTTCTTTGAGAGCTCTGTTTGTTTCTTCTTTTTGTTCCTGGATTAACTAGATAACCATAGCTTTAAAATTATTTTCCTGAGTTTCTACTGAATTAAAATATCCATTAGTTTTTGGTGTTTCTGGTGATGCAATGGTATCTTGTTTTTTGTTGGGTGAGTTCTTATGTCGACCTTTTGTCATTGCTTATATATATTCTTCACTGTTTCTTCCTCAAATCTGACCTTTGGACTGGAATTGTCTTACTCTGATGTGTGTCCTGGGAGTAGACTGGGCCGGTTCCCGCACCTTGGGGAACCAGATCGCTGTTTTTTTAGGGCCCACAGTTCAGTCCCTTGGTAGCTGTACTGAAAATGTTGTTCTGCAGCTCAGAAGTCGCATCCTCTTGGCGCCGCCATCTTGTCCCCGTCCCCGACAATTGACATTTTCTTTTTTGCTATAGTTTGAACAAGATAAGTTAAAAGAAATATCAAAGCCATTGAAAGAAGTAATTTATTTAGAGAACACATATTAATATCCCTAAAGAAATATAAACTAGCTAGAGTTTTGGGTCATTCTCAGGCACACAGAAAGTTGCTAGAAACTCTATGTTTCAATTTTAATATCAATATCTCCAATGTTGCTGTCATATACATACATTTTTCTAACTACAGAAAGTCAGTCAATCTGATCAATTAGCATATACTACTTCATCAAAAAATTTGACTGCCAATAATAATAATACCCTTATAGTTAAAAATAAGTTAAAGTTTATGTCATAAATCCTTTTAGAAACAGTAGAAGTAAACACAGTATATTAACCCTGTAGGAAATAATATTTTTAGGTATCCTAGACTAAAAACCTTAGAAAGTTGAAGAAAGGCAGGTGAAAAGGAGAGACATTTACCCCAAAAGTAGAAAAAGGAGATAAAACATTTTGAATGAACATCACTTTCCTTTGAACAGCAAGACAGTTTCTCCCTTACTTAAAAATCTGTGTTTCACTCTGAGCCTAAGTTCTGATAAGGGCAGGTTAGGAGTCGTAGTTTCAGAATCAATTTTCAATATAATATATCCAAATTTCTGTCAATGTTATTATTTAATATTTTGCAAATGCAATTTATGGGAATATGATGGAAGGAAATGTTCTCAGAGAACAAAGAGATGTAGAATCCAAGACAACTACCAGTTTAAATGATATTAAGGATAATTCCATCCAAAATAGTAAATCAGCTCTATGGCCACGGCATGTCTATGTAGTTATTACTAGATGGTTGGCATACTCTGTAGATTCAGGCACATGGGTATTTAACTACAAGGGTGTGTCAAGCTACAAGTGAGATTTGCAATATGAGAAATGGTTGTATATTTTCATCACACTATGGAAGTTTTACTTAAAATCCATCATGATACTAACAGAGATGAGCCTGATATGAAATGAAAATGATATTACTAAATGATAAAAAGTCCAGTTCTGGACTTAGTTTAGGTCCCTTTGCTATTCTATAAGATATACGGCATTCCACATATAAATTTTCCTGATATACCAGTAATTTAGAAACTTGTAAATAAATTACTGTTCCTAAGATAGCTACTAGATCTCAGAACTCTATTCTGTTTACTGATATCAGTAATTCTCAGATTAAAACACCACATGATTACGCGTTGTCTTCTCTGTTGGCATTCATAGTTGATTCAAGGCCTTAACCAAAGGTATAGCCATATCATCTAGCCACATCACTCAAATGATAAATACAGCATATGAATAGTATACATGAATACTATTTTAATGATTAAATGATCAGATACTATGATCCACATCCATATTTGTAATTTTACGGGTAAACATGTAACTTTTGCATGTCAGGATCTCTGAATAAATGAGAATGCAATTGCTTATAAGAAGAATGATTCAATTTTCATAAAAGAAAGAACAAAGAAGTTGATTCCATTAGGAATCTTTATCTATAATACATGTGCATATAGGTAAATGCTTTTAATTGCCATGGGTTTTTGTACATTTTATCACTATTAAGCTCATATGTTAGCCACGTTTATTTATAAAACTATTTCTCATACTCAGCTGTTAAAAACAAGGAAATCATGAAATTTGAAGGCAAAAGAATAGAACTAGAAAAGATCATCCTAAGTGAGGTAATCCAGAAGCAGAAAGAAATGCATGCTATATACTCACATATAAGTAGATATTAGCCATATAATATTGGATAAATATACTAAAATCTATAGAACTAAAGAAGCTAATGAGAAGGGGGATTACAGGGAAGATTCTTAATTGTCATTCAGAAGGGAAAAGAGGATAGATACAAGAAGCAATAGAAGAGAGGGAAAAGGACTGGGCCTACCACAGATGTCCTGCAAAGGACTCCAATTAGCAGGATATCAAATCAGATGCAGAGACTCACAACACAATGTTTGACAGAGTGCAGGGAGTCTTAAGGAAGACAAGGGAAATAGAAGGACACAGAAGGGACAAGAGACACACAAGGAAACCATAAAATCCTGAAAAAGCAGGGTCCAGGAGGCACTGCAAAGACTGATGCATCAACCAAAGACCATACACAGAGAGGACACAGACTCCATTCTCACATGTAGCCCATAGACAGTTCAGTCTCCATGTGGGTCTCCAGTAAAGGGAGAAGAGACAGTTTCTGAAATGAACTTGGTTGCCTGCTCCTTGATCACTTCTCCTTGGTGGGTTGACTTAGCCAGCCCACAGAGGAAGAAGATACAGACAGTCTTTATTTATTTATTTTTGGGGTGATGAAATTTAAATTTTTTTTATTAATTACAGTTTATTCACTTTGTATGCCCCCTGTTGCTCCCTCCTACCTCCCCTCCCAATCCTACCCTCCCTACCCCTTCTTTACCCATGTCTTTCCCCAAGTCCACTGATATGGAGGTCCTTCTCTCCTTCCTTCTAATCCTAGTCTATCATGTCTCTTCAGGAGTGCTGCATTGTCTTCCTCGGTGGCCTGGTAAGGTGGTTTATCCCCTCAGGGAGAGGTGATCAAAGAGCAGGCCAATCAGTTCATGTCAGAGGCAGTCCCTGTTCCCATTACTATGGAACCCACTTGGACAATGAACTGCCATGGGCTACATCTGTGTAGGGGTTCTAGGTTATCTCCATGAATAGTCCTTGGTTGGAGTATAAGTCTCAGAAAAGATCCCTGTGCCGATTTTTTGGTTCTGTTGTTCTTGTGGAGCTCCTGTCCTCTCAAGGTCTTACTATCTCCTGCTTTTTTCATAAGATTCCCTGCACTCTACCAAAAGTTTGGCTATAAATCTCAGCATCTGCTTTGATATTCTGCAGGGCAGAGCCTTTCAGAGGCCCTCTGTGGTCGGTTCCTCTCCTGTTATCTGTTTTCTCCCTCATCTGATCTCCATCCTCTTTGCCTTTCTGAATGGGTATTGAGCATCTTAGCCAGAGTTATCCATCTTGATTAGTTACTTTAGGTGTACAGATTTTAGTATGTTTATCCTATATTATATATCTAATATCCACTTATGAGTGAGTATATACCCTGTGAATCTTTCTGTTTCTGAGATACCTCACTTAGGGTAATCTTTTCATGTTCCCACCATTTGCCTGCAAATTTTACTATTTCTTTTTTTTTTATTGCTGAGTAATATTACATTGTGTAAATGTACCACAATTTCTGTATTAGGAGCAACAATCAATAAATGGGACCTCATGAAACTGAAAAGCTTCTCTAAAGCAAAAGACACTGTTGTCAGAACAAAACAACAACCTACAGATTGGAAAAGGATCTTCACCAACCCTATATCTGACAGAGGGATAATATCCAGTATATATAAAGAACTAAAGAAATTAAAAAGCAATAAATCCAATTTAAAAATGGGGTACTGAGCTAAACAGAGAATTCACAATAGAGGAATATAGAATGGCAGAGAAACGCTTAAAGAAATGCTCAATGTCCTTAGTCATCAGGAAAATGTATATCAAAAGGACCCTGACTTTTAACCTTATACCCATTAGAATGGCCAAGATAAAAACCTCAAGTTACAACATATGCTGGAGAGGATGCAGAGAAAGGGGCACCCTATTCCACTGCTGGCTGGAATGTAAATTTGCACAACCACTTTGGAAATCAATCTAGTACTATCTCAGACAATTAGGAATACTGCTTCCTCAAGATCCACCTATACCATATCCAAAAGATGCTCAAGTACACAACAAGGACATTTGCTCTACCATGTTTGTAGCAGCTTTATTTGTGATAGCCAGAAGCTGGAAACAATGCAGATGTCGCTCTGTTGAGGAATGAATGTAGTTGAGGAAAAGATTGTATTGATGGGACCTGATAGGCTAAGGTCAGACAATATGGGAGGAGGACTTCCCCTATCAGTTTACTGGGGAAGAAGGATCTGGGAGGAAAATGGAAAGAGGGTGGGACCAGGAAGAAATGAGTGGGGGCTACAACTGGGATACAAAGAGGACAAATTGTAAATGATGATAATAATAAAGTAAAATAAAATAATAAAGAAAAATATTTCTCTACTATGGCTAATGTTTTGCTACATATTATTACAAAATTCAGTTTGATGAGCAGCATACTGTAAATTTCTAGTTAAATATGTTATTTCCAAATTCTTTGATCACATCCTTTTAGTGGGAGGAGGCATTGCCAGGACACAAATAAAGAAGATGCAGGCAGTCCTGATGAGACTTGACAGGCTGGGGTCAGATGGTAGTTGAGGAGGTCTCTTCCTTTCTGAGAAATAGGGGAGAGGAATAAAGGGGAAAAAGAAGGAAGGGTGAGAGAAGAAGGGGAGGGGTCTACAATCAGGTTGTAAAGTGAATAAATTATAAAAAATAAATTTAAATTAAAATGAATGGAGAAATCTCACTAGTCTACTAAATCCACATAAAATTTTGAAAATATAGAGATGTTTGAGCCTACCTATAAGTTTAGATTTTCTTGGTCATGGAGAATGTATAAATTAGCTCATAGAAAACATATGCAGTAAAAGCATACACCTGGCTGTTGATTCTGGTATGCAATCATTTAAATAATCTATCCTTACAATTTTTCCAAACAGTTAAAAGATATTACAGTATTTTCTGAAAACGTTTAATATATCCAGCAAGCATGTTAGTTCCCAATTTTTGACTCCACTTCAAAGTGGACCTTTTAACAATGTTCAGTGCTTGAAACATGTAATATTCATAAAACACAATATTAATTTACATTACATCAGGCTAGCTGGTAAAAGGTTTATAGTATCATATTAAATTATTAAATTAATGTATATAAGAAATTGTTTCCCCAAATGCAAAAGATAACCCATCTTATTAGAACATGAGTTTTGTTCTAAATTTCTATTAGATGAAAAGTCATAATCCTATAGAAGTCATATTGCCAACATAAGAATAAATGATCCTGTCTGCATGTTTCCCTAAATTATGTAAAATTGATATATCTCCATTTTTATTTGTTTATATATTTAACACCTGGTTATTAACACCTGTTAGACCATGAATCAGAAAAAGAAGCTTTTTAAAAAGTATTTGAATATTGACGTGTCTGTTAAACATATCAGGAAGTGCCATCTTTAGGAAAGTTTTACATAAACAATGTCTTTTTCACATGCAAATTTTGTAACTTCTAGCTAGCTCTTGATTTTTTCATAGAGTCAACTGACAACATCAATTACATCACACTGCAGGAGTAACTAATTAATTGCATGGATTATCAAAGTATACAATTGTGTTAACACACTTGGTTTCTGGTTTAGCTCTACGTTTGATTGCCCACTCTGGGAGCATAATTTTATAATCTCATTGATATAATACCAATGGCATTATACTAAATTAGTAGCACAAGTGTAGGAAAAAAGAAACATTTTATGGAGAAAATTACATATTCTACTTGAAGTACTCACGTTTCTAAACTTCAGGGATAACTTTATTAAAATAAAAATCTCTCTGATTTCCTAAACTATGCACACATATTTGATGTTAATTGCACTTTCTCCTGGTTCAAAAACATTGTCGTGGCCATGTGGAATGTTGTTGCTCTCAGCTCACTACTGAGTAGTGTATTTGTTTTTTCCTACCCTGAACACTCAGCCACTAGGATTTCAGCATTACATAAACTATTTACAAACTAGTTTAACAACATCATAAAAACATTCACAAAACAGCACTAAAGGTCAGCAATAAACTGGCTGAATCCTCTTAAATATATGGGTGACCAGTGTATCCTCCAAGGATCAGTGTTTCAAAATTAGCTGCTGAGCATGCATGCAGTTAATCCTCATAACTGGTTAAAGATGATGCATCAGCAATGTGATAAACCACACTCTTGAATAATAAACCTTTCTTAGGAGCAAGTCAGTAGGGAATAATGCAATGTAAAAAAAAAAAAAAGCTGTAGAAAAAGGAACTATAAGATCCCTATGAATGGCCAGCATATAACAATGTCAGAGTGAGAATAATCATTTTCATGTGAATTCTGGAATAAATGATGCAGTTGACAATTGTGCTAAAAAAATATTGAACAGGTATCAGATAATCAAGCAGCATGGAGATTACTTGGAGTCTGGTTCTCTTACATAGCTGTTTCCTAGGTAACAAAAAGAATAAAATGTGGATATCTCAAAACAGTCACAAATTTGAGCACAAAACCACCATATATATATGTATGTATGTATGTATGTATGTCCCTATCTCTTTACTGCTCCAAAAAAGCAGGTATCAATTTAAACAGAATCCAGGGAGGGCTTTGAGAAAGTCATCTATAATTCTACCATCACTTTATTGTTGTTGTATGAGCCTTGTCTGTACTTCTGCTTAGATAATCTGATGAATTCACCTGAAAAGGCTTTTGAGTTCTTGTCTAATTGAATATAAATTGAAGTATAATTCTCAAAATGCAAAAATATTGCCAAATCCTATGTTAGATTCTTAAAATGCTCATTCTTCTGCTATTAATGTTTATTAATGATAATTGATGAAGATTACTGGTAATTGTTGCTATTATAACAATTATATGATATTAAATATAACATTATATGATATTAGTATATAATTATAATAATTATATATAATATAAATCTAATATCTAATATATGATATATAATATATAAATATATATGTCATTATATACATTATGTTATATTAATAACATTGATTAATGATTAATAATATCAATAACTATTACTATTAATGATTATTAATAATTAAAGATGAATAATGGTAATTGTTGATATAATAATTACATGATATTATATAACATATAATATAATTAATAATAAAAGCATAATTACTAATATATTTACAATTATA
>CM053743.1:26331169-26353242 GCA_028658305.1 Pachyuromys duprasi
GGAGGGGGCGGGGAAGAAGGAGATGAGGGAGGGAGTGGGAGGGTGGGAGGGAATGGGGAAGGGGGCTACGCCTGGGATTCAAAGTACCCAACCTGTGATTGAGATAAAAATAAATAAATTAAAAAAAAATTGCAGTAAATCTGGCTGGGAGCCTTCTTTCAGATTTTTGCTTATTATTTTTATGGTTCTTTATTTCAAATCTTTTAATATACTAAACCATCAATATTCCCCTAAAAAGTTCAACACTGATCAAATTTCAGCTATGAAATCTAGCCACATTCTTACCCATTGAATTACTTTGGAGCCAAGTTTACCATGGCATTGGCAGACATATAAAATAATAAAGTTAAGATATGGAGAAATAGACTCCATGAGGAAATTGCATTGGGCAGTAAAACTAAACTAAAAGAATGAAGAATATACTTTTCTCATGATATGTAGTGATGGTTAATGAACAACACCCTAAATAATATTATCTCTATCAAGAACAACTTGTGCAAACTAGAACTGGGAATGTGGTGAAATGCACTTTGGTTTTTCAATAGATTTTTTTTCATCTCAGTGCTACTTGGTATGACCCCAAAGTTGTTATATTATCTGAGGCATTCTTTATCAATCACTACATATCTGCCAATGGGTGCTAGCATATGAGGTACAGGGAAAGAATAGTGTCTGTGATTCAGGATGCTTTCTGCATGAGAATTATACAAGTTCTCCTGTCTGAACAGGAATCTACTAGCACATCTGTATGGTTCGGATACTTGTTTATTTTTATGTATGCATAACTTCCATATGTGAAATGAAAGACAATGTTATGCACATGAACTTCTCCACTCAGAGAGAACACATGATAGGTGACATTATATATCTATATGTTTATAATATTTATTGTATATTTCTGCTTTCATGTATATATAATGCACATGAATCGATATGTTAAGTTAGTTCATATGATTGTGTCCACATGTTTATATAAGGAGAGAGAAACATGTCATCATAAAGTGGATTATATTTTCATATGTATAAATATGCTTTCAAATAATATAAAACATAACTTAAAAATTACTCTACAGGGGGCTGGAGAGATGGCTCAGAGGCTAAGAGCATTGACTATTTTTCCAAAGGTTCTGAGTTCAATTCCCAGCAACCATATGGTGGTTCATAACCATCTGTGAAAAGATTTGGCCTTCTTCTGGTATGTAGGCATATATATACCCACAACACTGTATAAATAATAAATAAATAAATCTTAAAAATTACTCTACATGTACAAAATGCTCAGTCACAATATTGAATAAGTAAACTTGCAAAGGAAGTGTGAAAGACTGTGTATTAAGTTAGTCTGCTGTTGAGTTTTAAAAGTGATTAGAGATATATAGTGGTTACATCTTAATAGGCTTAACTTCAAATATTTTCTTGTGACATTTAAGATATTTTCTTATTATAACACTGGCACAAAAGTCTAAAGTGATCAAAATAGCATAATTTAAGTACTCTTTCTTTTTCATTACTGTTTGTGCATTATTAATTTGTAAAATTTCCAAGTCCCAGCTAACTATTATTTATAAACATTATATATAATACACACACACATATAAGTGTCTATATGTATGGACACAGCAATAGCAAACTATGTATAAAAGTTTTCTCTTCTCATAACTTGATTAAATGTATGTCAAATGAGAATATCTTAGCACTTCAAACAGGAGTTGAATCATATTCTCAGCTATTAATTTCTGTGATGAAAGTATTTTTACATACTTTGAGTTACTTATTTTAATCAAGTCAGCGAATATGAGTAGCAATTAACAAAGTAAAATGTTAAACTTACACATGAAATGAGATTTGCTGTCAACATTATTTTTCAGTTATGTAATTTAGAATTAATAATGATACTAATAATTAAAACCTTATCAATTATTTCTTAGTTTTGAAAGTACATTTTTATTTTCTAGTATCTTAATTTTGTGTGCTAGCAGTTTAAATCAATGACATTACTTTTAAAGAACTTTATTCTAATTCACATTATTATTTTATTTTAATCTTTTGTCTGGTGAGAGCATAGGATGTTGCAACCATGAATTTTTCCAGTATACAATACAGTAAAAAAAATTATTATGAAATCAAACTTTTGTTTTTAATTAATTAATTAATTAATTTATAATAATTTATTCACTTTGTATCCCAGCTGTAGCCCTCTCCTTTATCCCCTCTCCCAATCCCACCTTCTCTACTTCTTCTCCTCCCATGCCCCTCCCTCAGTCCACTGATAAGGGAGATCCTCCTCCCCTTCATTCTGACCTTGGTTTATCAGGTCTCATCAGAACTAGCTGCTTGGTCCTCCTCTGTGGCCTGGTAAGGCTGCTCCCCCCTCAGGAGATGATCAAAGAGACAGCCCCTGAGTTCATTTCAGAGACAGCCCTTATTATCCTTTATTGGGGACCCACTTTGAGACTTAGCTGCCATGAGCTACATCTGTGCAGGGGTTCTAGGTTATCTCCATAGATTCTCCTTGTTTGGAATATCAATCTCAGAAGAGAAAAATGTGCCCAGATGTTTTGGTTCTATTGCTCTCCTTGTGGAGCTCCTGTCCCCTCCATGTCTTTCATCTCCTCCCCCTTCTTTCACAAGAATCCCTATACTCTGCCCAAAGTTCAGCTATGAGTCTCAGCATCTGCTTCAATACCCTGGTGGGTAGTCTTTCAGAGGTCCTCTGAAGTGGGCTCATGCCCTGTTCCCTGTTTTTTCCTGCTTCCAATGTCCATCTCATTTGCATTTCTGTGTGAGGATTGATCATCTTACTCAGGGAACTCCTTCTAGCATAACTTATTTAGGTGTACAGATTTTAGTATTTTTATCCTATATTATATGTCTAATATCCATTTCTAACTGAGGATATATCATGTGAGTCTTTCTACTTATGGGATACCACACTCTGGATGATCTTTTCTAATTCCCACCATTTGCCTGCAAATTTCATGATTTCCTTGTTTTTAATTGCTGGGTAATATTCCGTTGTGTAAATGTACCAATGTTTCTGTATCCATTCTCTAGCTGAGGAATATCTGGGTTGTTTGAAGAATAAAGCTGCTATGAACATGGTAGAACAAATGTCCTTGTTATATACTTGACTGTATTTTGGATACATGCCTAGGAGTGGTATAGCTGGACCTTGAGGTAGTACTATTCCTAATTGCCTGAGAATGCACCAGATTTTCCAAACTGGTCGTACAAATTTGCTTTCCCACCAGCAATAGAGGAGGGTTCCCCTTTCTCAACAACCTCTCCAGCATGTGTTGTCACTTGAGTTTTTAATCTTAGCCATTCTTATCAGTGTAAGGTGAAATCTCAGGGTCAATTTGATTTGCATTTTCATGATGAATAAAGACACTGAGCATTTCTTTAAGTGTTTCCCTGTCATTCAATATTCCTCTATTAAGAATTCTCTTTTTAGCTCTATAATTCATTTTTTAATTGGATTACTTGATTTGTTGCTTTTTTAAAGAACTTCTCTATTATATTTTTATTTTTTTGCTCAGAATTAGAGGTTTACAGTATTTACAGATTTCAAAATGTGGTAAAGAAATTTCTTTTTTCTTTTTATAATTTTAATTTTTTTTATTAATTACAGTTCATTCACTGTGTGTTCCAGCTGTAGGCCCCTCCCTAATCCACTCCCAATCCCACACTCTCTACCTACCTCTTCTTCTCCTATGCCCCTCCTCCATGTCAATGATGGGGGAGGTCCTTCTCCCCTTCCATTTGACCCTAGTTTATCAGGTCTCATCAGAACTGACTGCATTGTCTTCCTCTGTGGACTGGTAAGCTGTTCCCCACTAAGGTGGAGATAATCAAAGAGCCAGCCACTGAGTTCAAGTCAGAGACTGTTCCTGTTCCTATTCCTGGTGAATCCTTTTGAACACTGAGCTGCCATGGACTACATCTGTGCAGGGGTTCTAAGTTATCTCCATGCATGGTCCTTGGTTGGAATATCAGTCTCACAAAAGACCCCTAGGCCCCAATTTTTTGGTTCTGTTACCCTCCTTGTGGAGCTCCAGTCCCCTCCAGGTCTTTCTATCTCCCCCTTCTTTTATAATAAGAAGTCTGCAGTCTGCCCAAAGTTTAACTATGAATCTCAGCATATATTTTGCTGGGTAGAGTCTTTCAGAGGCCCTCTGTGATAGGCTCTTGTCCTGTTCCCTTTTTTTTTTTTTCCCTCTTCTGATATCCATCCTGTTTGCCTTTATGTATGAAGATTGAGCATCTTACCCAGGGTCCTCCTTCTTGATTAGCTTCCGTAGGTGCTTTTTAACTTCTTGAGTTCTTTATATATTCTTGATATTAGTCCTCTGACAGATATAGGGTTGGTGAAGATCCTTTCCCAGTCTGTAGCCTGTCGGTTTTGTTCTGATGTTAGTGTCCTTTGCTTTACAGAAGATTTTCAGTTTCATGAGGTACCATTTACTGATTGTTGGTCTTAGAGCCTGTGCCTTTGGTGTTTTGTTCAGGAAGTTATCTCCTGTGCCAATGAGTTCAAGGCTCTTCCACACTTTTCCTGCTAACAGATTTAGTGTTTCTGGTTTTATGTTAAGGTCTTTGATCCACTTGGACTTCACTTTTGTGCAGGATGTTATATATGCATCTTTTTGCATTTTTCTACATGTAGACATCCAGTTAGACCAGCAACATTTGTTGAAGATACTATTTTCCATTGTATGGTTTTGGCTTCTTTGTCAAAAATTAAGTATCCTTAGGTGTGTGGGTTTATTTCTGGGTCTTCTATTTGATTCCATTTATCTACCATTCTGTTTCTATGCCAGTAACATGAAATTTTTATTAATATTTCTCTGTAGTACAGCCTGAGATTAGGGATGGATCTGTTGTTGTGCAAGATTGTTTTAAAAGTTCTGGATTATTTGTTTTTCCATATGAAATTGAGAATTGTTATTTCAACATCTGTAAAGAATTTTGTTGGCATTTTGCTGGGAATTGCATTGACTCTGTAGATTGCTTTTGTCAGGATGATCATTTTCACTATGTTAATGCTACTGATGCATGAGTTTGGAAAATCTTTCCATTTTCTGATATCGTCTTCAATTTCTTTCTGCAGAGACTTGAAGATTTTTTCAAACAGGTCTTTTACTTGCTTGGTTAGAGTCACGCGAAGGTACTTTATGTTATTTGTGGCTATTGTGAAGTGTATAGTTTCCCTAATGTCTTTCTCAGACCTTTTGTCTTTCATATACAGGAGGACTACTATTTTGTTTGTTTGTTTAAGTTTAAAACACTCATATACAGTTTTAGTTAATGTGGTTTTAAATTAGGTGTAATAAAATGTACTCAAAAATTCTTTTTTTTTTCAATACACCTTTACTCGTCTTTAAATCATTTCTTTTCTGATAAAAAAGCTGATGTTTTAAAGAGCTTTTAAGAGCTTCATCTTTAATTTGTTCTGTTTTATTTATTTTAAGTTTGTTTATTCACTTTACTTTCCAATCATATCTCCCCTTCTTCTCTCCTCCTAGCCCCACCCTCCTTTCCCTTATGCCATATCCTCCTTCCCCTCAGCCTCAGAAAAGGGGAGCTCATCCCATAGTTCAGAAATAATTTGTAAGTTTGAAATTGCGTGCATTTTTAGATGGGTAGTAGACAGTATTGATACTTTTAAAGTAACAAAATTTCAAAGTCAATTGTTTCTTTATAAATTATATTTTAGGGGATCAAATATGATTCTTCCACTTAGAGAAATGACGTGTTAATATTATATTTTATGAGTGAAAAGGTCATTTTGAAGAAATACTTGTTTTCATTTGTTGGTTTTAAAGCAAACTTGTGCTGATAGCAAAAAGGAGGTACTAGGCATTCCTTTTCATTTACTTACTTATGTTTGTTTTGAACTTAAAAGAAAAGAAGAAGATATCCCCTGGCCTGAGATGGAAAACAAACAAAAGGACTTGGAACTCTTATTGTTCTAGCTAAGGCATTAAGGTTTGGTTTTGTTTTTTGTTGTTGTTGTTTTGTTTTTACTCTACCAATTGTGATTATCATATTAAAGGTTTAATTAATATGTTGTATAGCATGACCTGAATCACTAGAACATTTTCCCAAAGCACAAGTGCAGCAGGAGGTAACAACTACTCCCCTGCCATTTACTACTGATGCTCTTTCACACAATTTGGAGCTTATAGACAATATTTAAAGTTTTCTAATATTTATTTAGACAAAAATATTTGTCTAACATTTATTAGACGAAAAACTTTGTCAACCACATTTAAATGATAAGTTCATGTTAGAACTGTGAAAATGAATTTAATAAGATATGAAATCACCACATCTATTAAGGTTATGGAGGATTAACAACTTTAAAAATACTATCTTTCTGAGTGTCTAACATAACAGTTCTCAATATGTGGGTCATGACCTTTTTAGAGTTTGTATATGAGATATCCTGTGCATCATACATTTACAATCTTATTCATAATCATGAAAAATTACAGTTAAGAAGTGTAATGAGAGATCTTTCCTCCTACTCCCCAGATGTCCCTCAAACAAAGAATGGATAATGAAACTGTGGCACATTTACACAATGGAATACTACTCAGCTATTAAAAATAAATAAACCATGAAATTTGCAAATAGACAGAACTGGAAATGATCATCCCGAAAAAGTAACCCAAAGCAGAAAGACACACATAGTATATATTCACTTATATGTGGACATTAGACATATAGTACAGGATAAACATACTCCAAGACACAGACCAAAAAAGATAATTAACATGAAGAATCCAAGGATGAATGCATAAATCTCACTCAGGAGAGGAGGTAGAATAGACAAAGGTAATGGCTGAAGAGAGGGAACAAGTTAGAAGAAGGGATGCAAAGAGTTAAGAGGTGGAGATTTGACCTGGGAAGAGCAAGGACATGAGGGCAGAGGACTGTAGGTAAAAAAGGGAGAGAGAGAGAAAGAGAGAAATTGGGAGTGCCGGTATCTCTGGGACAAGCTGGAGACCTAACTCAAGGTAGGCATCTGGCAGAATATGAGGTGGACTCAAGCAGAGACACCTAGTAGCAGAGGCCAAAGAGACTGAAGAGGATACCCTCTAACTAGACTAGTCTTCTAAGCAGAGGGAAGGGAACAACAACCCACTCACAAAAACTTCAACCCAAAATGTACTCCACCTACAAGATGTGCAGAGATAAAGATAAAGCAGAAACAGAGGGGATGACTAATCAATGCCTCACCCAACCTAAGACCCACCCTATCGGAGAGTGTCAACCCCTGACAG
Source organism: Pachyuromys duprasi (assembly GCA_028658305.1). Taxonomy (NCBI): domain Eukaryota; kingdom Metazoa; phylum Chordata; class Mammalia; order Rodentia; family Muridae; genus Pachyuromys; species Pachyuromys duprasi. The sequence continues at coordinate 26,338,459 of CM053743.1, forward strand.
CATGAATTGATACTCTGATAAACTTGCAGCCTGGAGCCTGACAGAGCTGTCCTCTGAGGGGCTCTACATAGCAGTGCCTCAAAATAGATGCTGAGATTCAGCCAAACATTGAGAAAGGCTTTGGAATTCTTGTGGAGAACACTCCCTAAATGGTCTTCTCCACAGGAAGACCAACAGAGCCAATTAACCAGGGCCCAGAGGGGCTTGCCGAGACTGAAGCATCAACCAAGAAGGAGACAGAAACTGGCCCTAGGCCCCCTACAAAGAAGCATAGGCTTCATGTGTTTCCTCTAGTAAGCAAAGTAGAGACTTCATCTCACAGGGACTCTCTTACCAGCTTTTGATCACTTTTCCCTTGTGGAAATACTTTACTTGGCCACAGGGGAAGAGGATGAGCTCAGTGCTGATGCATCTTGAGCTGGGGTGGATGGGAAAGGGAGCTCTCCTTTTCTGGGGAAAAGGAGCCAGGAGGAGGGGGGATTGGAGGGAGGGTGGGATAGAGAAAGGAGGGATGGGGCTACAACAAGGATATAAACTGAATAACAAAATTTAAAACAAAACTTTGAAAAATGAACAAGAACGTTATTAGCAACCACATCAACAATATTTAAGTTTGGTTGTGGGAAGTTCATTATAAGGAATTTCAAGGGAAAGGGGTGTTAAAATTACTGCATGTTGGATATTTGTTGTATTGTTACAGGAAATAAAATATGCTGAATATGATTTGAAATTTACTGTCAGGTTGACTTGAAATCAAATCATATGTTAACATTTACCATTTGCATTGTGCCAAGCAAGTTCTTTAAACTCATTAAATCTGTATTTTCAATTTGGAAAATAAATAGTGTCAGAATATATATATGAAGTTGCAATGAAATAATTTTATGGTGGGGATCGCCACAATATTAGGAACTGTATTAAGGGTCGAAGCATTAGGAAAATTGAGAAACACTCTTGAGACTCTAAAGAGATAAGATGAGAACAAAATAAAATGGGAAGATATCTATGTTTATATTATGGTAACATTTGATAGTATCTCCTCAAATCAGGCACCTCAGAACAAGATAACACAGGATGGAAAGCATTTCTCATAAAGTGCTCTATTAATTATGAGAGGAACAAAAATACAAGTGAAGGCTAATAAAAGTGAACATTTTTTACTTTTCGCACACAGATGTATGTGTGTGTATGCATATGTAGAAAATAATGAGTTAAATATTAAGTCCTGCATTAATTGAAGAAGCAAGTGATAAATTCTGACTTTTTGCTGCCATATTTGAGGTAGACAATTTCAAAAGCTATTTACCCGTTATCTAGATTTCATGTATTTTTCTTTTGCAATTTCAGGTGAAAATCCTTATCTTTGTTAAATAAAACATTGTATAAAGCATGGAAACAGTAAATCATTGTAAAATTAATTCTACAGACTATTTCTTGAGATTTTGTTAAGTGTTAAAAAATCACATATCTTTTTTCCAAGTATGATGTATTTTACTTGCAAAACTCTGAAACTGATTTGCATTTCATCATCTGTTCATCCATTTTGCTCTCCTCCTCAAATCCAGCAATCAGTAATCTTTTTTTATTATTTCATAGATTTACCTCAAGTAGAATGTTATAGACTAGACTATAAATTACATAAGCTATTCAGGCTAACTTCATCAACTAAACAGAACATGTATGTATATGTCTCTCATTTTCTTTGGGACCTAATAATTTTTTAAATTATTTCAAAATATTCTACATTATGTTTGGATCAAAAAATGTTTAAAATTCCAGTATCCTATCTAAGTATATGTTTATATTTTTAAGATTTGGTGATAAAAACGGTGTTCTAGTGAGTCAGTCAGTGGTCCAACCAGAAACTCACCCATGGGAGAGAGCCAACCCCTAACACTATTAATGATACTCTGTTATGCTTGCAGACAGGAGCCAATCATAACTCTTTCCTGAGAAGCTCCACCCAGCAATGGATCAAAACAGATATTGAGACTCACTCACAGCCAAATGTTAGGCCAGAGTACAGATAGCTTTGTAGAAAAGTTGGAGGAAGGATAGAAGGACCTGGACATGATGGGAGCTCCATAAGAAGACTAACAGAGTCAACTAACTTCGACCCAGAGGGTCTTCAGAGACTGAAGCACAAAACAAGGACCATTCAAGACTGGAACTAGGACCCATGCACAGATGTACCCAATGGGCAGTTTGATCTTCCTGTGGGTTCTCTAGTAAAAGGAGTGGAGGATGTCTTTCATTTGGACACTGTTGCTTTCTTTTTGATTACTTCCCTTACAGTGCTGCCTTGCCAGACCACAGAAGAAGAGGATGCACTCAGTCTTGATGGGACTTGATGTGGGTTGGTGAGGGGGGATGGTGCCTCCACTTTTCTAAGGAGGAGAAGAGGGAGATAGGGGGAAGAGGAAGGGAGAGTGGAGTCTAGAAGAAAGGGAAAAGGGGGCTGCAACCAGCATGTAAAATAAAGAAATAAATGATAGAAAGATAGATAGGTTTCATTTTAAAACTATAAATACTCAGCTCTAATTTAGATATTTTTTAAATTAAATTTTTAATTTTTTATATTAATTACATTTTATTCACCTTGTATCCCAGCTGTAGCTCCCTCCTTCATTCCCTCTCAAAACCACCCTCCCTCATCTCCTCCCATGCCCCTCTCTAAGCCCACTGGTAGGAAAAGTCCTCCTCCCCTTCCATCTGACCTTAGCCTGTCTGTGTGATCAGGACTGGATGCATTGTCTTCCTCTGTGACCTGGCAAGGTTGTTCCTCCCTCAGTGGGGGTGGTCAAAGAGCCACCCACTGAGTTCATTTCAGAGACAGTCCCTGTTCCCCTTACTAGGGTACCCACTTGGAGACTGAGCTGCCATGGGTTACATCTGAGCAGGGGTTCTAGGTTATATCCACCAATGGACCTTAATTGGAGTATCAGTCTCAGAAAAGACCCCTGTGCCCAGATATTTTGGTTCTGTTGTTCTCCTTGTGGAGATCCTGTCCTCTCCAGGACTTACTAACTCCCCTTCTCTCTTATGCTTCCTTGCACTCTGCCCAAAGTTTGGTTATGAGTCTTAGCATCTGCTTTGATACCGTAGTAGGTAGATTCTTTCCCAGGCCCTCTGTGGTAGGCTCCTGTCCTATTTCTTGTTTTCTCCTTCTTCCAATGTCCATCCCATTTGTCTTTCTAAGTAAGGATTGAGCATCTTACCCAGGGTCCTCATTCATGCTTAGGTTCTTTAGGTGTACAGATTTTTGTAGGTTTATCCTATATTATAAGGTCTAGAATCTACTTATAAGTGAGTATATGCCGAGTGTGTCTTTCTGCTTCTGGGATACCTCACTCAGGATGATCTTTTCTAGATCCCACTATTTGCCTGCAAATTTCATGATTTCCTTGTTTTTAATTGCTGAGTAATATTCCATTGTGTAAATGTACCACAATTTCTATATCCATTCCTCCATTGAGGGACATCTGGTTTGTTTCCAGGTTATGGCCATTACGAATAAAACTGCTACAAACATGGTTGAACAAATGTCCTTGTTGTGTACTTGAGCATATTTTGTATATCTGCCTATGAGTGATACAGCTGGATCTCGAGGAAGCACTAATTCCTGTTGGGATTGTTTGAGCTATAGATCAAAGTAAGAAAAAATGCCATTACCATATTAGTGTTTCCTCCTCTGATATATGTAGTACTGCTGGTTAAAAAAAAAAAAAAGAAAAAAAGCAAAGAATAGCATAGTGATAAAATGACTCCTAATGACATTTTTCTATATATAAATGAGTGACTTATTCAGTCAGTATCAGAGAAACCTCTTTGTGCAGCATAGGGAACAAACAAACACACAACCAGACATTATGTGGAGAGAGTGAGAGAGAGAGAGACTCACCCCTAAATTAGATATCTAGACCATATCTCTCTCCTCAGAGCTCAGTAAATCTTTTGTAAGAGGAAGCAGAAAGATTGTTTTTCTTTTGCATACTTATTGTGGTTTCCAGTTTAATCTTTTTATGGGATGCCTGGGAATGTGATGAGTAGATATATGTTTTCTGTTCCTCCATTTTATTCTTTTTTGTCTGTTTGTTTTGCCCTATTTCCATGTGTTAGTTTTTGCTTTGGCTTATTATATTTTATTATATAAATATAAAAACTTATTTACGTGTTTCTTTTACTCTTGTCTTCATCTCAGAAGTCTTAACCTAAAATTCATTCATGTGGTCATATTTTCTTACACACTTTATTTTCATTGCTAATGCAAATACTGTATTCTAAAGAGCAATGATGATGATATTCTGAAAAAAATCATCATATTATGATGATCTGCATCCTTTAAACTTGCTATAATTCTTTGTACATTCTAGTCTTTTTATTGTTCTTATTGATAATTTTTGGTTGGATATATTTTCACATACATGGTTTAATATTTAATTTATATATATAAATAATTAACTTTCTTATCAGTTTTCTGAAGCTGGTATAGAAAATGCAATGATATATAAATTACATTTTCTATGATTTTCTTAAGACAGAAAGCATTCCAATGAATGTTTTATAGAACATTCTGGTACCCAAAATTTCTCAGAACAAAGCTGCTTTGAATTTAGATTATTTGTGTATTTTTCGCCTGGGATGCAAAGTACCTACCCTGTGATTGATATAAAAATAAATAAATTAAAAAAAAAAAGAAGGAGAACAGGGACTGCCTCTGACATGAACTCAGTGGTAGGCTCTTTGACCTACCCCACTCCCAGGAGGGAGGAGTAACCTTATCTGGCCACAGAGGAAGACATTGCAGCCAGTCTGATAGGACATGATAAACTAGGGTCAGATGGAAGAGGAGGAGGACCTCCCATACCAGAGTATTTAGAGAGGGGCAGGGAGGAGATTAAGGAGGGTGGGATTGGGAGGGAATGAGGAAAGAGGCTACAGCTGGGATACAAATAAATAACCTGTGATTAATATTTAAAAACTATAAAAAAGAATAAAATTTGCTACAAAAATTTTATCCACATTAACCTCAAAAAAATCACATTCCTAAATTAACAGCTACTAAATTTATAATTGTTTTTACGTAAATGTTAAATGTAGTTTATAATATAAACTATAATTTAATGCCCGACATTAAATTATAGTTTATCAAGCCTTATGTGAGACTCTAAAGCATGGACACTGTTGATGGAGTAGAAAACATATTTCTCAAACTTAGAGCTTTGTGAATGTCTGGAGCTCAAGTACTTAGGGCAAGGTGTAGGTGGAAGATGAATGTGAAGTCTTTTTTCCTGATTTACCGGATGGTGCAGCGTCTGTCATGTTGACATTCAGGGGCTTAGCTCCTGCTGCTCACAGCAGGGAGAATGAAACACAAGAAACTTCCATGACCAGGCATGGATGCACAACTGTCACCCCATGCCAAGTGCAACAGGCTTCTTGTTGGACACAGGAAGGATGCTCAAATCCCCAGACGTCTTTACTTGCCTTTCTCCACTAAGCAAGCAAAGAAAGTACGTAATTTTCATTACTTTAGATTCCGCTTAGGAATCTTAGTTAATACTTGAGATTACTCAATGACATGATAGCTTCATGTTGCCCCTGATTTTATTTATGATTTAATATTACGAATTTAAAAGAAGTTAAGAATACTAATGGCGATTAAAAAAAAATCCTCACTAGAACATTTTCCTTTACTGTCAGGCAGGAAGCAAAGGATTCCAAAGAATATTTAAATGGATATAAAGAAACAAAATCCCTACTTGAATCTCTTTGAAATAAATTGTATTATTTTAATCACTGATAGATCCTCATCTGCATGTAAAGCTGAATCCTCCTTCAGTCCTCAAAATAACTAAATACACACACACACACACACACACACAGAGTTAAAACTGAGCCAAAATTTAAAAATCTGTTTTAGTGTTATTTTTAATAAATAAAAAATGAAATAATGAATTCTTGAAAGATTATCAGCAGCCTGCATCATCTTCAAATGATTATATATATTAGCTAAAAATAAAACATAAAATATTAATTACTTTATGGCATATTTGCTTACTGTGCATACTTATCATCCATATAACTGAAAATTATCTCTATTATGAAAGAGAAATGTGAATATCCAGGACACGTTCTTCCTAGTGACAGCTGAGAGGGTCGTAGCCATGTCACTGAGGTAAAGGTATGAGGTAATTTTCACTCTGTACCTACCATAAAATTTGAAAGTTATTGGGAGTAAAAAATGAAGTGTCTTCATGACAAGAAATGCTAACTAGGCAAACATTCATGTGCCAATTAACTTAAAAGGGACACTCTGTATGGATGCTACAGTCACGCTTATAAGAGAATATGATATACCATGTTTTATAGAGAAGTATTTCTATGTTAGTTCCTTTTCTTATATTTCAGAAAGTAATAGATGATCACATCTAAATTATCTACCCATATTTAAATTATCTTAGGAAAGATATGTGGACCAAAAATTTTCTTTGATGGATTGACAACAGCGATTTATTAGACTTATAATCTTTTAAGAACAATGTTACCTCACTTTAATTTTATTTTGAAGACCAATTGATTGAATGAAAATACAGTTTGTTGCATTAACAATTTAAACAATTTAAAAACATTGTTTTGGTGTGAGCTGAAATTTAATACAGATGTGTTACTAACAGAGAATAAGTAACCTAAAATGTAAAATGCACTTTGGTATTTTGTTATTAATCATAAAAATGAACTATTTATCTGCTGTTCTTCAAATTCAAACTCATATCACAGAAGAGTTTATTTTTATGTTTCTATTGCCCAAACTTCTTGGCAAATTCGTCTTTGAATTTGTAGGAAAAAAATTGTGTATTTCCCTCTTCTTTTTTGCTAAGTATTTAAAAAGTTAATATATGAGCCACATGTTAACACTCACTTAAATAAAATATTGATCTGAGAGTGTTAACATTTATAAAATAGTTCAGGTAAAGCTTTGATAGTTATTTCACGGATAAAATTAATTTAATTGAAATGGTTATAATTTGTCAAATGAAAATTACCAAAGTGCTTGGTAAAAGTTTGTGTTTTGTTTATGTTTTCATTAAATAATGTTTAAATTAAATAAAAATCATTAATATTTGCCAATTAAATTGTATTATCGTGATAAAGAACTGAGGGGACTGTATGTTTTCCTAAATCTTAATTGGGTTAATGGAATAAATAGATTCTGAAGTTATTAATTCACTCAAAATTTATTAATATTTGAAGCAGTCTTTAAATATTAAATCAATAACTTTAATGTAGAAATAATGAGTTCACTATAATTCATTTTACTAATATTATGATTAACTAGACACATGGCTGTTATAACTATTCAAAATACTTAAGATAAAAACAATATTATAAAGAAATTTTACATCAAAAAAACATTTAGAGTTATTTAAAGTGAGTATGCATGAAATTAAATTGAAATAATTATTGAAATCATGTACATATACAAAGGTCAGATAGTAAACATACTTTAACATACTCAATTTCTCTGGTTTAGATTTCAAGATTTCATGTAATTTTTATGAAATCGAACTTTATAAGATCACTCAAAAAATAAAATATTAATATTCAGGTATCATAAAAGTGCCTGCCACCTAAGCATGTATACTTATGTTCAAGAGAGGGGGAAGGAGGAAAGGAAGATGAAAGAAAAAAAATGAAATTATTAAATGTTAAGTAAAATACACTGCAAGGTATATGACATAATATAATTGAGTAATATGATAAGAAAAGAACTATGAGAACATTTTAAATATTAATATTAATTTCTAATACAAGGAAAATTGCTAAATTAGGAAAAGCCAAAATTATTCTTATATTTCCTAGGTACTGATGTTCTTTTGCTTATTCAGTTTGTATTTTTGTTATATTTATGTATATTATAAGTATTTGGGGATATTTAAACTATAATAGTATGATATTGAAAATATAAGAACTATAAACCCTTAAACCCTTAAATATTAAGTCTAGTTTAGAGTAAAATGAAAAAAACATTAGAAATCAAACCTTAGGCAGAGTACAGGGAATCATATGAAAGAAGGGGAGCGTTAGTATGACCTGGAGAGGACAAGAGCTCCGCAAGGACCAAATATATATGGCCCAGGGGTCTTTTCTGAGACTGTTTCTCCAACCAAGGACAATGAATGGATATAACCTAGAAACCCTGCCCAGATGTAGCCCATGTCAGCTCAGTATCCAAGTGGGTTCCCTAGTTAGGGAAACAGGGACTGTCTCTGACATGAAATCAATGGCTGGCTCTTTGACCTCTTCCCCTTCCCCTCCCTCAGTCAGGAGCAGCCTTGCAAGGCCAGAGAGGAGGACACTATAGCCAGTCCTGATGAGACCTGATTAAGCTAGGGTCAGATGGAGGGGGAGGAGGACCTGCCCCATCAGTGGACTTAGAGAAGGGCAAGAAGGAGATAAGGAGGGCGGATGGGATTGGGAGGTAATGAGGAAGGGGGCTACAGCTAGGATACAAAGTAAATAAACTGTAATTAATATGAAAAATAAAAATTTAATTTAAAAAATTAGAAACCTGTGAGTTCGAGGCCAGCCTGGTCTACAAAAAGAGACCAGGACATCCAGGAGTACACAGGGAAACCCTGTCTGGAAAAAAAACAAAACTAAACTAAACTAAACTAAAATCAAAGAAACCTTATTTCATATATCTAAGATTTTTGTCTCATAATATTTTATATTTAATTATAATTTATATTTTTTACTTTGCATGTAGGTAAGGGTTTTATTGCTGTAAAGAGACACCATAACTATGGCAACTCTTTTTTTTTTTAATATTAGTTATATTGGACTTCCGAGAAGAGCCCCTCCATCCCTCTGTCTCTCGGGATGGCCACGGAATCCCAAATGATCCGAAAACTCGGACTTGATGCACAAGCAAGAGGTTTATTTGGATACTAGAGTGCTCTGGGACCCTGCCACAGTTCCCATGCAAGGGACAGTGCAGATTGCCCAGCAATGGAATCACAGAGTTTATAAAGGCAAAACCCGCAAACCAGGAGGGAGTCTAGGGGTAAGGGACTTTCCTAACGGGGCGATCTATGATTGGTCATTGCCAGGTGCAGCCAGGAGGGAAAGGTTAGAAATTGTTTAGGTTTTCTCATCCCTAACTAAAGAAGGGTGTCTCTTAGAAATGTTTTGTATCAGATTCGGGTTCAGTAATGATTACAGCTCACAAGTCTCAGTTCCCATGGTTGGTTCCCACCATTAGGGCCAAGTTAAATTTTTTCATCCTTACAGTTACAGTTTATTAACTTTGTATCCAATCTATATTCTGCTCCCTTATTCCCTCCCTATTCCACCCTCCCTCCCTCATCTCCTCCCTGCCCGTTTCCAAGTCCACTAATAAGGGGGGACCTCCTCCCCTTTCATCTGACTCTGGTTTATCAGGTATCTTCAGTAGTGGTTGCAAAGTCCTCCTCTGTGGCCTCTTAAGGATATTCCTCCCTCGGGGGGGGGGGGAGTGGGGAAGGTCAAAGAGCCCACCATTGAGTTCATGTCAAAAATAGTCCCTGTTCTCCCTACTAGGGACCCACTTGGTTATTAAGCTACCATGGGCTACATCCAAGCAGAAGTTCTAGGTTATATCCATACTTTGGTTGGAGAAACAGTCTCATAAAAGACCCCTGTGCCCCAATATATTTGGTCCTTGTGGAGCTCCTGTCCTCTCCAGGTCATATTAACTCCCCCTTCTTTCATATGATTCCTTGTACTCTGCCGAAGGTTTGGTTATGAAGCTCAGTATCTGCTTTGATACACTGCTAGGTAGAGTATTTCAAAGGCCCTCTGTGGTAGGCTCATGTCCTGTTACTTGTTTTTTCCTACATCCAATGTCCATCCCATTTGTCTTTCTAAGTGAGGATTGATCATCTTATCCCAGGTCCTCTTTCTTGTTTATCTTCTTTAGGTGTATAGAGTTCAGTATCTTTATCATATCTTATAGGTCTATATAAGTGAGTATATACCATGTGTGTCTTTCTCCTTCTGGGATACCTCACTCAGAATGATCTTTCCAAGACTGTGGTATTTTTACACAATGGAATACTACTCAGCAATTAAAAACAGGAAATCGTGAAATTTGCAGGCAAATGGTGGGATCTATGGCAACTCTTTAAAGAAAAACTTTAAATGCAGCTGGCTTACAATTTGGAGGTTCAGTTTGTTATTGTCGTTACAGGAAGCATAGTGACATGGTACTAGGGAGGTAGCTGAGAGTGTACATCTGGATTTGTGGGCAGCAGGAGGTGACAGTGATGTACCGGCTAGGCTTGGTCTTCTGAGAACTCAGAGCCCAAATACTAGTTACACAACTCCTCCAACAAGCCACACCTGTTGCAGCAAGCCACTATTCTCCTAATAGTACCCTCTGCTCCCTGTGGACATATTGGAGACATTTTTATTCAAACCACCAAACGTTGTAACTAAATATATGCTATATACTCATCCAATTAAAATTATTTACCATTCGGCACACTTTTTTTTTTATTTCAGGGCTCATATATTTCAACTCATCTACCACATTTTCGGTAAGTTCATTTCTAATGTGTTCATGTTTTTGTTTTTTTATAAAAATGGTATGGTACTTCTGAAAATAACTTAATAAGAAAATAATTTTTCTTTGTATTTTAGCTTGACCTATTTCTTTGGGATAGAGTGTATAATTTAAATAAGAAACCCAATACACAGAGAGTTTCAAACTGTCTTCTGTCACAAATATCATAAGAAACAGAAAGAGACTGTTTTGTCTATTCTTACGGTAGACCTAAAGGTAGCTACAGAACATTTACCTTCAATCTTCTGAATATTTTTGTATAATATTATTTGACAGAAAAACATCATTTCAGACACCAAATAGGAAAGATTTTAAAACATATATGTGAACTATTTCAGTGAGCTTCAAAAATGTATATTCCACACACTGTGGAGACACAGATAGAGAATGCTATGTGGACCTAGGAAGCTATACTTAAATTTTCAGAGCTATAAGCCAACTTATACCTACGCTACTTGAAGCTGCAATTAAGATTCTCCTCTCACTCACAGATATGGAGACACCCTCATTTTCAGTTTGCTTTATCTACTATCTTGATTCTTCTCTTCCATGCAAAGGAGAACCAGAAAACACACTAACAAAATTTTAGTGCAAAGTCTTTAGATCTCATAATACTAGATACCCTAGCACATTATGCCAAAAAGACAGAGAGAATGGCAAAGATGACGGCAGGAAAACTAGGCTTAAATTTTTTTAACATATATTACACTACTTGGGTGGCCAGAAACCAGGAACTGGACAGCCCAGAGACCTAGGGTAGAACTAAACATGACTAGCAGAAAGAAAGAAAGAAAGAAAGAAAGAAAGAAAGAAAGAAAGAAAGAAAGAAAGAAAGGAAGGAAGGAAGGAAGGAAGGAAGGAAGGAAGGAAGGAAGGAAGGAAGGAAGGAAGGAAGGAAGGAAGGAAGGAAAAAATAGAAATATTTCTTATGATCTTCTGCTACACTCACAATAAGTTCATGTCTTGGTTAGTCATCATTAGAGAGGTTTCCTAAGTAGCAAATTGGAGCATGTGCAGAAACCCACAGCCAGACATTATGTGGAGCCAGGCTTGATATGGTCTCTTTACTCCCTTCTAGCTCCAAGAAGAAAATAGGAGGGCAGGGGAGAAGATTGTGGGAGTCAGAAGGGCTTGAGGACATCTGGAAAATATGGCATACTAAATCAACTAAGCAGGGCTCACATGGGCTCACAGAGACTGAAGCTGGCAAGTATAGGACCTGCATGGGTCTGGACCAGGTCGTCTGTGTATATGTCATGTCTGTTAGCTTGGTAGTTTCATGAGACCCCTAACAGGGGGAGCAGATGGTTTTCTGGCTCTTGCCTGCTCTTGGGGACTCTTTTTCTCACATTAGGTTGCCTTGTCCAGGCTCTGTATGAGGGTTTTTGCCTTGCCTTATTATATATTGTTTTTCCCTGTTTGTCTATTGCCTTTTAGGGTCTGCTCTCTTCTAAAGAGTAAACAAAAAGCAAGTGGATGTGGAGGAGGGGGGGAGGGAGTGAGGAAAGATAGGGAGAAATGGAGCGAGGGGAAACAGTTGTGGAGATGTATGAGAAAAATAATGTTTTCAATAAAAATTATTTCAAAACATCTATTTATTTGCTTGTTTATTTATTTATTTACATCTGTGGAAGTGTAGGTATCCATATCATATCCTACATGCAGAGGGAGGTCTGCCATGTCTGGACTGGGGATTGACTCTGGTAGTCAGACATAGCAGCACAATCTGCTAAGCCATCTTTCAGCCTGTAGTAGAGGATCTCTAACTTATATGGACACACAAGTTAGTGACCAAAGTGTGGTCTTGAGGGTTCTAAAATGATTTTTGAGATTTTATAGAAAAGGGAAACAAAGGCAAGGGTGTTTTTTTTTGCTGGGAAATTTGCATGGTAAGCATAGCAAATATTCTTGGTCAGAATGGGATCAGCTTGGCTCCTATCTCAGGACTACTCTGTAGTCCATGAAAATCATGTTATTTGGGAGCAACTGTGTACCTATGATGACATCATTGCTCCATCCTTAGTAATCATCCTAACTTCCATGTATAGGGTAAGGATCATACTTAAAAGCAATCTTATCATGAGGTCATCTTTTCTTCAGACTTACCTTTGATGACAATTGCTATTAGTTTTTCTCATAAAGATATTCATGAATGAGATTTGTTGTCCTTAGAATTCAAGGAATCCACAAGGGAAAATGACTAGTTTTAACTCAAAAAAGTCAACAAGGTGAAATAGAATAAGGAAGGGAACACTGGAAATCTCAACCACGAACTTAAGCTACTCTCCATGGATGAACATTTTCTTCCTCTAAAATGCCAAAGATGTACTCTTACCTCATTTCACCTGAGAAGATACTGCCTATGCAAATTAAATGAGATAATCTCTCCCACTTAAATTCAACTAATTAGAGGTTTAAATCACATATTCCAAATAACTATATAGTAAAATCTTGGTTAGTGTTCAACTGAATAGATGAAGGCTGCCATCTGGCCTGTTTGACACATAAAACTAGCTGTCATAACCCTAAAAGAACATTTTAAATTACAGACCATAAAATACGGCATGGTTTAATTATACTTATCTTTATTTTTGCTCTTACCAGATTAATTAACTATAATTATTCTCAATTAAATATAAGGCAGTGGAGAAGAGACATTTAGAGTTAGTAATGAGTAGACAGAATTAAAATCAATGTGTGATATGAATGCCTTTCTATGTACTCTTCTGCCTCAGGATAAATGTGACATAAGTAATATAGATAATTAATTATATTCCTAAAAGCCCATTTGACAACCTTATTGGCTTTGAATGGTTTTCTTTTTGCCTTTAATACTTACTTGCATAATTTGAAAATCTTCTGATACAGTTTTTATTTTTTATTTACTTTTATTCTTCTTTTATTTTATTTCATTTTTGATTAAGAATGCTCTTGTTTTTAAGTGTTTATCTATTTTTTGTGTGTGTTTATACCAAGTGAATGAAGTTTCCCATAGAAGCCAGAAGAGGACATTAGGTATTAGATGCACTAGAAATGGAGTTACAAGTGGATATGATCTGCTTGATTTGGGTGCTAGAAAATGAACTCTGACCATCTTCAAGAGCAGCATGAAACTGTAACTGCTGAAACATCTATCCAGCCTATTTACCATTTTTGAATGTTCTCTCTTTTTTCTCTGTCTCTGCCTTTCTGTGTCTTCCCGATCTCACACACTTTTTCTGTGTGTATTGCTTATTCAATAGCACATATGTAGAAATCTGAAGACGGCTGTCCTGAATAAATTCCCCTTTCTTTCTCACTGAGTCACAGTCTGTCTTGGTACATACTACAGTGTTGCAGGATATTTGGTCCCATTGTGAACCTGATATTATGAACTGTAAAACCCTGTTTCTAATTGTGGTATGGCTCAGTCTTTGATCCTAGAGCTTTCTGTATACTGTACGCAAGTACTTATGGTATGGTTAAACCTGAGCACACACATTTAATCCAAGAATTTTCTGTTTATTGTAAACAGATGGCTTTTGTGTGGCTCAGCCATAACATATGCTTTTAATCTGAAAGCTTTCTGTGAATAGGATTAAATAAAGTTAACCCTAGGTCAAGAGGTGAAGCAAACAACTAGCTGACAAGGATTAAACAGAAAGGAGATTCATTAAGATATTTAAGACAGCATGGGGACTAAAGACCTTTTCCTTCTGGGAAATGAACTGAGTAGGAGAGCTGATTCTTATGGGACATGAAGTGAGCAAAAATGTTTTTCCCTTCCGGAGCATCAGCTGAATAGGAAGATCAGCTGGGTGTTTTCTCTGCCTCTCTGAGCTAACAAGTTTTCACCTAAGCATCTGACTCCTGAGTTTTTGTAGGTAAAATGGAATGAAATGATTGGAATTTTGTTTGTGTAACAGTACTGGAAGTGGGCTGATTCATAAGCTTCTGGCTAATACTCCTTTTCCAATATCCATTTCATAGTAAAAATGCTGAGATTACATCCTGCTACATCCATTGTTTTTTTCCTCAGTTTCTGGGATATAACCCTGATTCTCACTTTCAAGCAAGCATTTTATGTTACTGAACCATATCACTGCCCCCCATTTTAATGTCATTAAAATAGAAACTTAAGTACCCCAAACTTATAATGCCCATTCTTTTGTTTTTATTTATTTTTCTGTTTACTTCAT
>CM053743.1:26353742-26371775 GCA_028658305.1 Pachyuromys duprasi
CAAAGTACCCAACCTGTGATTGAGATAAAAATAAATAAATTAAAAAAAAAAGAAATATTACTCAGCAATTAAAAACAAGGAAATCATGAAATTTGCAGGCAAATGGTGGGATCTGGAAAAGATCATCCTGAGTGAGGTATCCCAGAAACAGAAAGACACACATGGTATATACTCACTTGTAATTGAATACTTGACATATAATATAGAATTAACCTACAAAAATCTGTACACCTAAAGAAGGTGAGCTAGAAGGAGGACCATAGGTAAGATGACCAATCCTCACTCAGAAAGGCAAAAGGGATGGACATTGGAAGAAGGAAAAAACAGGAAACAGGACAGAAGCCTACCACTGGGGGCCTCTGAAAGATTCTGAAATCTGCATTGTATCATAGAAGATACTGAGACTCAATGTAAGGGTAGGAAGTTTTAACTTGGCCCTAAAAGCCCTTCTTTGTTCCTGGACTGGGAAGTGCAAACAGCCCCTAACAGTCCCCTAGTCACCACACCTGGGCACAGCCAATCACTGACTGCCCTGTTAGAATAATCCCTTACTCCTAAACCCCCTCCTGTTTTGAGGTTTTTGCCTTTATAAACTCTGTGATTCTGATGCTCAGGGCTCTGTACTACCCCCTAACGTGGGAGCTGTGTGCAGAGCCCTGGCATGCTGGCTACTAGTAAACACCTCTTGCTGTTTGCATCAAGTTCTGTTTTGTGAGTTATTGGGGTCTGGCATCTATCCCAAGGAACAGAGGGTCTCCCCACTTCGGGAGTCCAACACATAAACAAACTTTGGCAGAGTGTAGGGAATCTAAGGAAAGAAGGGCAAGATGCTAAGATATGGAGAGGACAGGGGCTCCGCAAGGATAGCAATAAAACCAAAATATCTGGGCACAGGGGTCTTTTCTGGGACTGATACTCCAACCAAGGACCATTCATTGATATAACCCCTGCTCAGATGTAGCCCATGCAGCTCAGTATCCATGTGGGTGCCCTACTAATGGGAACAGGGACTGTCTCTGACATGAACTCAGTGGCTAGCTCTTTGACTGCCTCCCCTGGGTTGGGGAGCAGCCTTACCAGACCACAGAGAAGGACAATGCAGCCAGTTCTGATGAGACAGTATAAGCTAGGGTCAGAGGGGAGGGGACAGGAATCTCCCCTATCAGAGAACTTGGAGAGGGGGATAGGAAGAGATGAGGAAGGGAGGGTAGTATTGGGAGGGGAGGAGGAAGGAGATTACAGCTGGGATACAAAGTGAACAAACTGTAATTAATATAAAAATTATTTAAACATTGTAGATTATAATTGTTGTAAATATGCATTAAATTATTTTAGCAACTTTTGAGGAAAACAGCTACCTTCATTTTTATAGCATTTTTGTATGTCTTTTGGTGAACTTCCTTTTACTTCACTGTTTCCTTTCACCTGGAACACAGTCGTGCTTATGATGATTTTCTATGATTTTAAATGCCACAAGGTGTTGACACTGATCTGTCATGAGTTCAGCTAATTTCAGGCACTTGAAAAAGAATGCATAAACCTTTGAGAATTAAATTCTGAATCTTATATGTAAAACAAATTCCTGTTTAGTAGTTTTGAGTCTTTAGTATATTTATTTTCTTCCTTGAAATCTGTTACAACTTCTATTTTATTGTATTGATTGTACATATTTTAATAATTTTATATTATTAAATTATTTAGTTTTGTAATTATTAAATTTTTGGTAGACAAAAACATGTAGACAAGGCAAGCCTTGAACTTCGTAATATTTCCTAACAAGTACTGGGATATAAGGACACATCACCATATCCAGGCAAGCCTTGAACTTCGTAATATTTCCTAACAAGTACTGGGATATAAGGACATATCACCATATCCAGTTCCACAATTTTATTTTAATATGCAATGTTTACATTTTAATATGCAATGTAGTAATAAATAATTGTACTTTTAGATATAAACTGTATCTTATGCTCTTTTAAAACTCACTGATGAGTTTTAATGACTGTGTTAAAGAATCTTGGGTACATTCCCTATTACTGTTTTAGGTACTTTCTGAGAAAGATGTTTTACTTATTTATATGAAATTGTCATTCAATTTATCTTTTATCTTCACTGTATATCCTAATACAAGATTCAGGACAGTGTGAAATAAAAGCATAAGATTTATACTTAAGCATATTTTGAATAAATTCTCACTACTTAGCACTGAGCTGAAACTTGCAATCCTTCTGTTTCAGTGATTAAATTGCTTGGATCAACAGCATATGCCACAATCCTCTATTTTTTCACCTGTTATTTATTTTAAGGGACAAGGATGCAATTATTTATTCTTGTTTATGACATTAGTCTGATTTATGGAAATGCACATTGTTTTCAGTTGCCTTCACTTGTGAATTTAAATAGGTTTTATCTTATAAAATGAACCAGCTTCAGGTATGGAGAGCTAGCTCAATGACATAGAGCACAGGCAGTTAACACTACAACCTGCCACAGACTAAGAATACATACTCTTGCTGTTGCTAGTAAAAGCCGTTAATTAATTTGACATTCATTATATTAACTTTAGAGATAGTTTGACTGCTGTAACTAATTAAGAAGCAACAGATTAATACAGAATCTATGAGTCTATCACTTTATAAAATCTCTTTTAAGTGAAGTATCTGTAATCTAACTTTTCTAATGCGTATGCTACCATAACCTAGTAAGTGAGAGAATGTTGTATCCATGACTCCAAACCATATTTTTTCTGGCACCTAACAGAATGCAAATTGTGTCCTACTTTGTAAAATACTTTAGCATTCAGAAATTTAGGGTGTGGCTTTCTCTGTAAGGCTCCAGTATAACATGCATGGGAGGGAAATCTGTTTTAACTGATGATGGCAATACACCCTGATGAGAATTAAAAACACCTACCTTGGTGGGCAGTTTGATGAACAAATCCCTTTGATTACATAAAGAACTATCTGAACAATGTTAAGAAAGAGAAGACCAGTAGTGCTTCCTACCTCCTGGGGACAAGTACATGAAAAACATTCAATGAAGCAAACAGAATTCATTGAACTACACATTAAATAAGACTTGGCTGGTGACGGTAAAACCTCCAGGCTTATGAACAAGGCATTGAACCATGAAACATGGAGGTATTCTGTTTGTTTGTTTGTTTGTTTGTTTGTTTGGCCTGAAGGCTGCGTTTCCTAGTAGAAATTAAAAGGACACTAAAATGGAAGATGAATAATGTCAAGGCAACAAGCACGCAGATGGAAGAATCCTGAATATTGAACATACTTTGAGGGGCTCTAAGATGTCATCCCTGTTAATACAATATCAAGGTGCCAGCATCCTTAATCGATATACAAAGATTTCTGGAAATATGAGTGACCCTAGGTGGATATCTTTGATAATTTACATAAATCTGAATTTTCAAGAGAAAAATAATCAGAGATTTGCCATTTGCCACAGAAGACATTATTAATATTTATGCCCATGGTTTCGTAGTTCAGCAGCCACTCTTCATCCCACAATATGCAAATTTTTTGAAAAACAAAACAGCAGTTGGAAAAATATACAAGTTGTTCAACATTTCCTAATATGCCTTTGGCATAAACACCTAAGTTGTTTGCTGTTTACTAACAGGTATCTGCGTAAACAGCCTGAAAATGTTCAGATGTCCCTGGACTAAACCATGTCTCCTCTTTGCTCATTTGCCATTCTCAAACACAATGGCAGAACTTTCTAGAAAAGCAATATCCCTAGCCACGGAGAACAGCATAGCTGTTCTATCTCCTTGAGGCAGAGATCTTTAAAGGTTTTTCTAGTTAGGTAAATTCCTTTGAAATTATGTCCTGGCTTTCAAAGGTCCTGAATGCTTCTACAGCTGCAAACTACTGGTTAGTGCTAAGGTCATTGATGCTGCTTTCTAGAGAGGTGAGGCTGTGGGTAAGATGAGGGACTCAAGGCCTCTTAGCATTCTTTTTCCTCTAACTAGTTATATGGACAATAAATCTGCCTCATACTGATTCTGGAGTTTCACTGTGTTCTGTCTCACTAGACTCAGATAAGTTTATAATCAACTCAATGAATGTTTTTCACCGAGAAATTATATATGAAAAATTTATTCTGTATGAGAGAAGTTGTGAATGTGTGTATGCATCTCTGTGTGTGTGTGTGTGTGTGTAAGCATGTGTAACATATAAAGAGGCTGATTGAGAGTGACAGCACTGCATACTATTTCAGTCATTTCTTTTCTCACATTATCAAATGAGAACTTACAGAACACATGTTTCTGTAAAATTTTGTCCATTTTCCCCCGAGTTCTCAATTGCAGCATTATTCTAGAGCAGAAGATCTCACCCCTTTCCCTAGCAGCCCTTAACAGAAGCATGTGCTCACGTTTTAAGATAAAACTGATTAGAGATACTGTGTCACAGTTTGCTCTTATATTACATTTCAACCAAATTCAATTACACAGCACGCTCTTTGCTGGCATGAAATGAAAGGCAGGACAAAGATGAATGAGCACAAATGCTGTAATTGATTGATCCCAACATGCCAGTGGTTTGATTAAAGTGTCTAAGAGCAAAATGAAGAATAGTATTCATCTGTAACTGCTGGTCAATTTTTAAATTAACTATGAATTTCATCAAATGTCATTCACTGAACTGAATGTTCCTAATATTTTGAGAATTTGAAATAAACCTACTACAGTATATATGGAGAAAAAGCTTACATTTTTGTTTAGATATTTAAATTAGCACGGATAATATATACTCAGTTTTACAGTATTTATAGATACCATTTGTTATAAAATGACGACAGTCACAGTAAAATAAACAGGAGTAGTTTAAAATTTGAAAATAAATTTTATTATATTCGCTTTGTATATTAATAGCTACTGCAAACAGTTATCCTAATACATACATACATACATACATACATACATACATAATTTGTGTAGGACCTTGGCATACCAATACACACATTTTATCCCAGTACAGGGGATCCTGAGGAAGAGAGATTATGAATTTGAGTCCAGACTGACAATAATATAGAGAAACTTTGTCTGAAAGGGAAAAAATAGAAGTAAAAAACAGAAAGAAAAACATAATTGTCTAGATTTCATTTGATGCAATAAGAATGATATTATATATAAATAAAAATGCTATGAAGTCCCTAAACCATTACTTTTGGTATGAAGCCCACTTTTATTACATGAATGGAAAGTCAAGTCAATATTTGTACTTAAAATCACAGCTCAGCTTACATCAAGTTCCATGTTCTTTTTGCCGTTAGCCTATGATTCTGTCTTCCTGTCACTGAGGCTACTGCACCATGCAGGGTCTTATACTCACAGTTCTGTCAGGAGTGAATCAGAAAAACCTCAGTTGCCTTCAGACAAACTTTTATTACTTGAGAAGATAAACACTCCTATGTTCCTCATCTAGGCTCAGGATTTTACTTTATAGTCAGTATCGGTGGATTTGGCATGTATGTAAAGATTAGCTACAATTATGTCACATGTATAATTTAATTTGTGAGGGGTCTGGGTATTTTGTTCAGTATGTATTTTCTTCATTTTTTTTCTTTGAAAAGGCAGGATGATTTTTTTTCTGTCAAAAGAAAAGCCAACATATTTTCGTGCAAAAAGCAAAAGCATGGTTTTGAAAACCTAATTTATTGATGGTGTAATATTTAAAATATATGTTCATCACTGTGAATATAATGCTATTCACAATAAATAAAAGGAATAAAAGATCCACTCATATAATAATATGGCAAAGGAGTAAGGTTGTATCATAAATTCTTTCTTTTACAAATGTATATGTAAATGAAAAATATCACAATTGTATACCCCATAAATATATGTATTTTGTATTCATTCACCATCAGCAGTACTGATTTAAGCCACAACTATTTGAAAGCCTGTTTTGAACAAGTACTCTGAAAATATTGTCCTACATCTAAGAATTAGGGAACATTGTGGAAGAGGGGTGAAAAACTCTAAGGGTCAGATAACCAGAGTGTGTGTGCTATGGTGTCTGCTATACGACAGAAAGCCGCACCTATGGAATCTCAGATGCCATTGCTTAAGCAAAAAAGGTGTACAATAACAGTACCAGATGGCATGTCAATGTGAATGGGGAAATTTCACAAGATCTACCCATCCTTAATGAGCTACAAGCAATTGATGGATTCTGAAAGAGTGAGAATCAGCCTTCTCCCAGGTTAGCTTCTTGATTGGTTATCTAGTGCAAAGTGGCCAGCCCTAATCATATACTCACAGGAGCATCTCTCTCTCTCTCTCTCTCTCTCTCTCTCTCTCTCTCTCTCTCTCTCTCTCTCTCTCAATATCCCTCACTCCTATCCTTCACTCCTACCCCTCCTCCTCTTTCACGTGCACATATATCTATCTAGCTGTCTGTCTGTCTCTGTCTGTATAAGTATATACCAGCAATTAAAGTTAATAGGTTATGAATTTCAGGGGGAATGAAGGGACACTAGAAAATTTGAAGGTGGAGAGGAAGTGAGAAATGATGTAAATGCAAGACTAATCTATGAAAATCTGAAACACGCACACACACCAAATTTCAGCCCAGGATTTTTTCCTCAATAAAAGGTAGAGTAGTTTGGGCATGAAACCCTCCTTGAAAAAAAAAAAAAAGAAGAAAACACTCTTAAAGCTTTAGTAGTCAGTGATAATAATATAAATTAATTTTCTGACATAATAAACCTTCCAATGTTTTTGAGATGACAAAAAGAAATTTGGTAAACTGTTTTAAGTATGACATCCTATTAATGAAAGGTTTTAAATAATATTATAAAAAATATAATAGGAGACAAACTCTGATTGGTTGTTTGATCAAGCTCCATGAAGAAGACAAAGAAAATTGTTGAAACACTGTCATTCTACCTGGGGGAAAATGTCAGCAGGAGAAGTGTAACTTGTTTGTTGCGAAAATAGTTAAACAACTTGGAAAGCAAATTAGGTCCAGGTAAATTGGAGTTCAGTGATGGAGGCATGTCAGTTACCCAGGAGAAGTGTCAATCTCCTCATTTTCATACTTGATGTTTTTGCTGTCCTGACCTTGCCCTGAAGTTGTGAGATTATGGAATTTGTAAACTATTTCTAAAACCCTGAGATAAAGAATAGATGTTTGTCTTAAACTGTCAAAATTTCATTAAAATCGCCAAATTTTATGGCTCTTTTGTTTCATTTTATTTATTTTTTGATATTATAATGACACCATCCCTGTTTTCTCCCTCCAAACCTTGTATTTGCTTGCTCACCTTGGTCTTTCAACTTCATGCCCTCTATTTACATATTAAAAAGAAGTGTGTGTGTGTGTGTGTGTGTGTGCCTGTTCATAGATTTAGTCTACATATTGTTACTGTATGTGTATGTTTTCAAGGTTGACCATTTAGCATTGGATAATCAATTGGTGTCCTCTTTTCCCTGTGAAAAAGATTTCTTCAGCCCTCAGAATTCCTTAATTGCCATAGTTCTTTGTGCAGGATTGTTGCCTCCTGAGCCTCTCCCTATTCACAATACCTTAGCACGTCAAATGGTGTTGCTCAATAACTTGTGTTGACCTAATAGATTTTACTTTTTGTGTTGACTCATTTTTTGTGTTGACTTCACCAACAGAAGCCAGTTGCCCCATTTTCTATCAATAATTGGACCTTTTTCAAATTAACTTGAAATCAAATAATTCACTCTATCATATTATTCTGTTGGTATTCCAAATGTACAGTCAGTAGAAAAAGCTCTTAAAATTAATTATATATGTTACCATGTATCATCATTTATTTTCTCACAAGGAAGCCACATTTCAGGAAGCTTAGAACCATCCAAGATTTGTATTTGTTCTCAAGTCTTATTTCTCGGACCTGGTACAGATTCAGAACCTGCAATATTTCATTACTATGTCCCTTAAAATTTTATATCTACCCATTACTTTTACCTTAATAATTTCACAAACAGGATCAAACTAAATCAAAGAGGAGTTAATTAGATCAAATTAATTTTATTGATATTACACGTGTTTACTCACACAATAAAATGACCTTGATATAAAAAGTACATAAGTTAGGAAGTCATTTCCATTCCATTGTTTCTGTTACAGAAGTTAATGCAATGTAACCTATAGGCACTGCAGCAAGGAACCTTATAATTTATCTGTATCTCTATTAGTTGAAGCAGGGCCCATGATGGCCTGTGCTTAAGGCTATTCTGAATTTTAATCAATTGGAACTAGACATCTGAGCTTCTTATTCCAAAATTTATGTGACGCATGACCGTATCTAATTTGTAGATAATCTATTATAATAGAAAAAGGCACACCATAAGAAAAGAAAATCAGCTTTTGTCTTTATCTGTATGCATTGTGTTCATTGAAGTTCTAATATTTTACGCATATTTGTTACATGTGAACATTTTCCTTGTCTGTCATTGACTTAGTAAAGTTTTCCATCATCATGAGAGTGTGTGTCAACACTCTTATGTCTAAGCCTTTAGGAATGTCTTCAAGGCTCAGAAAATGAATTTAAAATGTGTATTAAAATACTTATATACGATAATCGATTCTGGGAATGAGCTTAGCAATATGAATAAACATGTCTTTAGGATAGTCCTTCAACAGATTTGGGCTTTATAGAGTGGATTCCAAAGTTTCAAAATACAAAATAACACACACAAGTAAGAAAATACTTACTATTGCTCATTCTACTGTTGAACTTTGCATTTGTTTTTCCTTCCTTTTTCACTCTCTACCTTTTTCCACCCAATTTGTTATCTTTCCCTTCATTATTTCTGTATTTGCCTCTTTTCCTCTATAATGTTTTCTCAATTGTTCTGCCATTTTGGATTATTTTGTTTTATTGTTGCGTATTAATGGTAAGTGAATATTGCTTTTTCAGTGAGCTTTTTCCTAATTAACAATTAGGCTTGCTGTGTGATATTTGAACATCTTTTTGTTCTAATTAATATATGTGCAAGTCAATGGACAGTTTGATACAGAGTTTAATTCATTGTTTCATAAACATTTTGAAATTACATCTATTGTGACTGAGATTCAAATAGGTTCATTTATCAAAATAAGGAAGTGAAAAAAATAAATACATGTAAATAATATTTGCATACTTAGTTGTATAGTTATAATGTTATTCGAAAACATAAAGATAAAATAGATGTAATGTTATGTTAATGTTAATTCACATTTTTAACCTTTAAGATGTCCTTTTTAACATTAGCATTTTTACTAATTATTATAATAATTTATTATAATTAATTGATTATTACAATTTATTCACTTCCTATCCTGGCTGTGCCCCCCCTCACTTGCCTCTTCCCAATACCACCCTCCCTCCCTCTTCTCTCCTTATGTCCCTTCCCTAGTCCACTGATAGGGGAGGACCTTCTCCCATTTTTTTCTGATACTAGCCTATCAGGTCTCATCAGGACTGGCTGTACACTTTTCCTTTGTGGCCTGGCAAGGCTACACACCCCAGGGGAAGGTGAAGAGATGGCCGGCCACTGAGTTTATGACAGAGATGGTTTTTACTCCCCTTAATAGGGAACCTACTTAGAGACTGAGTCTATGGGCTACAGATGTAGCAGGGGTTTTAGACATATAATATAGGATAAACACACTAAAATCTATACTCCTAAAGAAGCTAAACAACAAGAAAGACCATATGAAAGATGCTCAATCCTCATACAGAAGGGCAATTGCAATAGAAATCAGAAGCAGGAGAAGACACCGAACAGGACAGGAGCCTACTACAGACAGTCTCTGAAACAGACCTCAACTGATCAGGATATTGAAACAGAGGCTGAGACTCATAGCAAAACTTTGGGCAAATACGTGGAATTTGATGAAAGAGCGGGAAATAGAAAGACCTGGAGGAAACAGGAACTCCAAAAGGAGATCAACAGAGCCAAAAATACTGGGCTATTGGGTCCCTGCAGAAATACGTTAAGTTTTGAAGTTCACAGTTTAGTTGTTAATGTAAATAAAGGTTTTTTTTTTACATTGATTTATAATGTCTGAATATAGTAAAGAAACTTTGCGAGAGAAATAAAGGGACAGTAGGTGGTATGCTGTTCCTCTTTTCTATATCAAAGACTATATCAAACATTATTCAATGTAGGAAGTAATTGTTATTATGTCAGTCTTTTGGAGAAGCTAAGAAATTAGAAGAAGCCCCTACACCCCTTAATGGCCAGGAAAGAAAGAAAAGGAAATAAATGACTCCTAATCATATTCTACTACATCTCTAGCAGATGGGAGTGGGTGCAGAGACACACAGCCAGACATTTTGCAGAGTGTCTAAATTGGAGATCTCCATTTTGTCCCTCCAATTGGAGATTGGGGACATATGGCAGCATAGCAGGAGGGAAAAATTATAAGAATCAGAGGGGATGGAGGACAACAGGAGAACATCAATCAGCTCAGCAGAGCTCACCTGGCTCACATAGACTGAAGAACAAGCACAGGATCTGCCTGCATCTCAGGTTGGCCCCCTAAGTATATGTTATGTCTGTTGGCTTGGTACTTTCGAGGGACTTCTAACAGTGGGATTGGGTGTGCTTTTGAGTCTTTTGCCAGTTTGAGGGATTATTTTTTCTCCTATTGAGTTGCCTTTTCCGGACTCTTGATGAAGAATTTTGCCTTGTCTTATTGTGTCTTGTTTCTCTCTGTTTGGCTGTTATCTCTTGGAGGCCTGCTCTTTCCAGAAGAGGCAACTGAGGGAGAAGATGTATGGGAAGAGTGAATGTGTTGGAGAGCTAAGAGGAGTAGCAGAAGGGGAAAGTGTGATTAAGATGTATTTTATGAGAGAAAAACATCTATTTTCCCATCCATTTATTTATTTACTTACCCACTGACTGACTGACTGACTTAATCACTGATCCCACCCCCCCCTCCTCTTCTCTCAGACCTACCCTCAGGCCCCTGCAGGCATCCTCCCTCTTTTTTTTTCTTAGAGAAGGAGAGGCCCCCAGGAGATAGCAACCCACCCTGGCATCTCAAGTTGCATCAGGATTAAGTACATCCTCTTCTACTGGGGGCTCACAAGGCAGCCCAGCTAGAGAACAAGGATCCAAAGGTAGGCAACAGAGTCAGAAGCAGTCCCTGCTCCCATTGTTAAGGGACCCACATGTTGACCAGGCAGCACATCTGCTATCTGCAAGAAGTCTTGGTCCAGATTGGTGCTTCACTCCCCCATGGGCCCAGAGCAGTTTACGCTGTAGGTCTTCTTGAGGGAGAAACTTGAACACATTGGCACAGGAGACAACTTCCTGAACAGAACACCAACAGCTCAGATGCTAAGATCAACAATCAAGAAATGGGAGCTCATGAAACTGAAAAGCTTCTGCGAGGCAAAGAACATTGTCAATAGGACAAAATGTCAACCCTCAGAATGGAAAAAGATCTTCACTAACAGAGGGATAATACCAAATATATATGTAAAGGATTCAAGAAATTAGACACCAACAAACCAAATAACCCAATTAAAAATGGTGTACACAGCTAAACAAGGATTTCTCAACAGAAGAATCTCTATCGGCCTAGAAGTACCTAAAGAACTGTTCAGTCCTTAGTTCTTGGGGAAATTCAAATCAAAATTAAAGGAATTTTAATCGCCCTATGCTGCAATATGATATATGTCTGTGCTAATGATGATAAATAGACTATACTAGTAAAACTGTGAGTCTGCCACAAACAACTTGAACCACAAAGAAGTAATTAAGAGTCTGTGTACCGAATGTATTTCGTAGAGATATGGACTAAGTCATTTTGTCTGTGATAACTCACCTAAAGGGGACATTGGGGAAAACACAAAATATTATGGTCTGTGTAGTCATCTCCAAAATGTGTAGAAACCCACAGAAGAAAATACTGAAAAATCACATATCCTAGTCAGTAATAAAGAGTTAAAGATCCACAGGAATGGTCACGTGTTATATTGTATATTTTTTTCATTATTTCTCCTATGTTGTGTTTGTTCCTAATCATATAGATATGAGTTATACAATATATTACTTGAGAATTTTAGTCAGAGTTTATTTTTCAAAAGCTTGTAGATCTTGTTATTTTTAGTATTTAATAAATATTGAACTCTGCCACATTAAGAAAAATTACAAAAAATTACTGTATTCTTTCCTTTTAGTATTACAAACGATTCCTTTTCCAGCTATTGTTTCCTAGAATTAATAAAACAAAAGACTCTACAGTTACTGAAGCCCTGGCCTTGAAGCAAAGACTCAGAGATTTGCAAACCAGGAGAGAGTGTTTTGGAACACTGATTTCCTCTCTGTGGCAATAGCCAACTCCGTAGCTACAGGTGAACTTGAAGGAGGCTCAGAGAAAGCTTTTAGTGCGAGTTAAGATGATCTATTCTGAATTCCATGAAGTGGTTATAAAATTTCTAGTCTAGAGGTGTCAGGAGAAGCCTGTTAGCACCACAGTCTTTTCTTTTGTTCATTTTCTAAAACCGAAGTAGTAGTGGTGAGTATACATCAGGGCAAACAAATTCTTAGGAATAGCAAGTTATAATGAATTACATGAGAAAATAAAAGTAGGATGGGATACAGAAGAAGAGTAAGATCTGTGCTTTATGTAAGAACATACTCAGAATTGCACAGAAAGTTCCCCAAATACAAAAAAACTAAAGACTATACTTAATAAAATTAAAAAATTATAGAAAAATTAACATTTAATTTTAAAAGTAGGAGCACCATGCTGCAGATGCTAATGGATATGTAAACCCTGAAACTAGAAATAATTAGTCATTAAGCAAGATAGCTACAAAAAGAATACTCCAAAACCTTGGGAAGAAAGAACTAACATCAAAATAGACCAAAGGACACATACTGGTCAACTTGGGCTGCCATACTATAATATCAGAGCCTGCAGCTTAAAGAACATTTATTTCTCAAGGTTCTGGAAAGTGAGATATACAAATAAAAGCATCAGCCATCTGCTTTCCCTGGAAAGGATGCTCCTTTTGACTTGGAACAACTCTCTTTCTTGTGCTCTTATTCTTTCTTTTATAGACCAAACTCCATGATGTCTATTGTAATAACAGTTCTATATTTAATATGATAGCTGCAACTTCATAGTGTCCTTTAACTGGAAAGACCTTTCACAGCTCTCCTTTCCAAATTCTTTCACTTTATTGGTCAGAAATTTAACATATGAAAAAGAGAACATAGTTCAGTTATCAACAAAGAACATGCAATCCCTGTTAAAATTTTCAATTGCACATATCATTGGAAATTTTTGACTGGCTAAAATAACATAAAGAGACTATAAAGGCAAATGTCTGATTTCTTTTTCCAATCACACAAAAGATATTATATTCACGTGCTAAAACTGTTACAAAATGGAACAAATTTAAAAGAAGATCACTAAGAACAAAGACTCTAAGAACAAAGAAAAAAGTAGCTACAAGAATAAAAATTATGCTAATAATTTACAGTTTGGACAGTATCCCAATGTTAATTTATGTCCTGTTTTTAAATGAATTACTGTGCTCAATGACTGTTTTTTTAAATTTTTTTTCAGCTTGATACAAAATAGTTACCTGAGAAAAGAGAACCACAACTGGAATTGTTTCCAGCAGGTTATCATGTGGCCATATATGTGGAGCATATTTTTTTTTAATTTATTATGGTATAGGTCTCAGTCCTCTGTTAATGATAACACCACTAGGCAGATGGGCCTGTTTTTCAAAAGACTAGACAAGCCAAAGGGAGCAAGCCAGCAAGTAGTGTTTTTTCATGGTCTCTCCTAAAGTCCTTGTTCCAATGTTCCTGCCTTCAGCTCTTGCTCCTGAACCCTTTAGCAATAGCTATTATCTTGAAGTGTAAGCTGTACTCAACTCTTTACTCTCCTTATTGTTTTGGTCATGATGATTTCCAGTGCAGCAGGAGAAAACAAAGACAATTATGGAAATGAGAAAGTAACTTTGAGAAAATTCATAAAATTTATAATTAGCAAAGGCTATCTGTAGTATATATCAATTATCTTACAGCAGTATAAGAAATAAAATAATGAATGGACAAATAATTAAAATAGATTCTACAATAAAATGTCCTTTAATCCAATGAAAAGAAAAAAATATTTGGTTTAAAAAATATTTCGTTGATTGTTTCTTTAATCTTTGTTTGTTTGTTTATTAAAATTTATTCAATTTTTATCCCTGATGTAGCCCCTTCCCTCATCTCCTCCCAGTCTCACTTTCCCTCCCTCTTTTCTCCCAATGCCCCTCCTCTAGTCCATTTACAGGACCCCTCCAGGTCCATCTCTCTGACCTTATACTATCAGGGCTTATCAGGGCTGGCTGCAACATCTTCCTTTGTAGCCTGGCAAGGCTGCAAACCATGGGGAGGTGATCAAAGAACCAACCACTGAATTCATGTCAGAGTCAGCTTCTGTCCTCATTACTAGGGAACCCACATGGAAACTGAGCAGGCTCTATGTTTCATCTGAGCAGGGGACTCTGTCCTCTCCATGCATGATCCTCGGTTTGGAGTATCAGCCTCTGCAGGCCCACCTGGGCCCAAGTTTTGGGCTCTGTTGGTCTCCTTGTAGAGTTCCTGTCCCCTTCAGGTCTTTCTATCTCTGTCTTCTTCCATAATATTTTTGGCATTTTGCCTAAAGTTGGACTGTCTCCTTCAATATCCTGGTGGGCAGAGTCTTTCAGAGGTCCCCTGTGGAAGTCTCCTGTCCTGTTCCATGTCATCTCCTACTTCCAATGTCTATCCTGTTTGCCCTTCTGAGTGAGGATTCTGCCTCTTCATTAGGGTCCTCCTTGTTGTGTATCTTCTTTAGGACTACAGATCTTGGAATGCTTATCCTATATTCTATGGCTAATATCCACTTATAAGTGAATATATTCCACATGTGTCTCTCTGCTTCTCCATTACCTCACTCAGGATGATGTTTTCTGGCTCACACCATTTGCTTGCATTTTTCAACTTCCTGAACAGAACACCAACAGCACAAGCTCTTAAGATCAACAATCAATAAATGGGACCTCATGCTTTTGTAAAGCATAGGAAGCTGTCATGAGAACAAAACGACAGCCTAAAGACTGGGAAAGGACCATATATAGATATAACCTAGAACCCCTGCTCAGATGTGGCCCATGGTAGCTCAGTATCCAACTGGGTACCCTAGTAAGGGGAACAGGGACTATTTCTGTCATGAATTCAATGGCTGGCTCTTCGACCCTCCCTCCACCCCCCACCCCCCAAAGGAGGAGCAGCCCAGCTAGATCCCAGAAGAGTACATTGCAGCCAGCCTTGAAGAGACATGATAAGCTAGGGTCAGATGGAAGGGAGGAGGTCCTCCCCTATCAGTGGACTTGGAAAGGGGCAGGGAGAAGATGAGGGAGGGAGGGGGAGAGTGGGACAGAATGTGGGAGGGGGCTACAGCTGGGATACAAAGTACATAACCTGTGATTAATATAAAAATAAATAAATTACTTAAGAATAAAAGACTGGAAAAGGATCTTTAGCAACCCTACATCTGACAGAGGGCTAATATCCAGAATATATAAAGAACTCAAGAAGTTAAACACCAATAAACCAAATAATTCAATTAAAAATGGGGTACACCTCCCCTTGAGGGGGGAGCAGCCTTACCAGGTTACAGAGAAAAACAATGCAGCCCCTCCTGATGAGACCTAATAGACTAGGATCAGAAGGAAGGTAAAGAAGACATCCTCTATCAGTAGACTTTGGGAGGGGCATGCATGGAGAAGGGGGAAGAAAGGAGGGCTTGGGAGGGGAGGAGGGTGGGATCTACAGGGGGGATACAAAGTGAATAAAGTATAATCAATAAAATATTTTTTTAAAAAATAGGTACAGAGCTAAACAGAATTTTCAAAAGGTATATCAAAAGGCACTTAAAGAAATAGGCAAAGTTATTAGTCATCTGAGAAATGCAAATCAAAAGAACCCTGAGATTCCTCCTCACAACCATCAGAAGGGCTAAGATCAAAACCTCAAGGGATGATACATGTGGGAGAGGATGTGGATAAAGGGGAACCCTCCACCATTGTTGATGGGAATGCAAACTTGTACAACCACTTTAGAAATCAATCTGGTGCCTTCTCAGAAAATTAGGAATAGTTCTGCATCAAGATCCAGCTATACCACTCCTGGGCATATATCTGAAAGATGCTCTGCCATACAACAAGGACATTTGCTCAACTATCTGCATAGGCAGCTTTATTTATAATAGCCAGAATCTGGAACAACCTAGATGTCTCTCAACTGAAGAACGAATACAGAAATTGTGCTACATTCACACAATGGAGTACTTTTCAGCAATTAAAAAGTGCAAACTAAAAGAAAAATAATATGACATAATAGAAGGATACTCTTACTAAAAATGAGAGAACTATAACTTGAAAATATAGTGAGATATAAATATATAGTCAGTGAAAGAACAGAAATTAAAATTGGCTAAATTGAGTATAGGTGAAGATAGAAGATAGGGAGAATACAGATCTGGAATGTAATACTTATAATACATATTCACAAATAAAAATATTTTATTGTTATTCATAAAGTCTGAACATTCAATCCAATGATTTACTAACAAGTGTGTAGATAAAAAATAGGTTTATTTAGATAGCACATTTTACCTAGCTTTAAATATAAAAGTTCAGTTGAAATGGAAACATTTCAAAAGTATGCCTCACAAAAAAATACCTAGATTAATGCATACTCAATATCATTCCAATAAAAATCTATGAAAGAAACAGTTCTATTATCAGAAAATACCACTAATCACCTCATCCGACTCTGATTGATGACTATTTTGGTTGTAATATGTTGGTGAAATAATACATATATTTTATTTTGTGGTTATTTAATATTTACTATTGATTTATCTTTTAGTTAATCAACAGTTAGTCCTAAACCAGATATATACCCAAATTACCACACAGAGAGTGGGATTTATTTAACCTAAATCAAAATGCTGGGCAATAATTACTCCATCTTCAACCTCCAAGCCCACATAGCTTCCTACTATTCAGATTTCAACCATTATCCTTGCTTTTAGTCATATCTCAGGTCCTGTCCATTGCACAACATGGTTCCAAGACCACTCCTGTGGCTTCTCTCTCCTACTGGCCATCTTCTCATTCCCTTCAGGACCAGGATGTCCCATTTTATCCTCTCCATTGCACAACATTGGGGCTGATTGTTTAATTGACAATATAGAGAAAAAATAGTGGCATATTTACACAAACTTCAGACAGAATAAGCATCACAATGCAGTGTCCCTATTGAAACCACATAGTGGGGTAAAGAAATCAGCATTTGAATGAACAACGGTAAATTGTATTCCAAAAGAACATCAGACCAACAATTTTGCATTTAATTTTTTAGGTACAAATTTTACCTAATCACTCATTATGTGAAATTATACACTTGTGAATTACACCAAAATAGTTTCTTTTTTATATAAATTTCTTTATTTTTATATTAATCACAGGTTAGGTACTTTGCATCCCAAGCCTAGCCCCCTTCCTCATTCCCTCCCATCCTCCCCAACCCTCCCTCATCTCCTCCCCAACCCTTCCAAGTCCACAAACAGGGGAGGATCTCCTCCCCTTCCATCTGATCATCTTGTCTCCTCAGGGCTGGCTGCAATATCCTCCCCTGGGATCTAGCCAGGCTGTTACTCCCTGGCATGTATGGGGGAGGGTCAAAGAGCCAGCCATCAAGTTCAAGACTGAAAGAGTCCCTGTTTCCCTTACTAGGGTCTTCAGTTCGACAATGAGTTATCACGGGCCACATCTGAGCAGGGGTTCTAGGCCATATCCATATATGGTCCTTGGTTTGAGAAACTGTCTCATATAAGATCCCTGTGCCCTGCTCAGTTTGATCTTTGTGGAGCTCTTGTTCTCCCCAAGTCTTACTAACTTCCCTTATTTTTATTATTACTTCCCGCCCTCTGCCAAGGGCTTAATTGTGAGTCTTAATATCTACTTTGATACATTTCCATACTG
>CM053743.1:26372275-26388584 GCA_028658305.1 Pachyuromys duprasi
TGGATTTCCTCAGTGTCTGTAGTTATGTCCCCTTTTCATTTCTGATTTTGCTGATTTGGACTGTTTCTCTCTGCCTTTTTGTTAGTTTGGCTAGGGGCTTGTCTATCTTGTTGACTTTCTCAAAGAACCAGCTCTTGGTTTCATTGATTCTTTGAATAGTTTTATTTGTTTCTAATTGATTGATTTCAGCCCTGAGCTTGATTATTTCTAGCCGTCTGCTCCTCTTGGGTGTATCTGCTTCTTTTTTTTCTAGAGCTTTGCATTGGGCCATTAAGTTGCTTGTATGAGATATTTCAAATTTCTTCTTGAAGGCACTTAGTGCTATGAACTTTCCTCTTAGCACTGCCTTCATTGTGTCCCATAAGTTTGGGTATGCTGTGCTTTCATTATCATTGTCTCCTAGGCCCTCTCAGTCTGAGGTGTTTCCGGTGGACTCGATTGGTGTGTACCCGCTGAATGCCCACCAGTAGAAGCGGAACCCAGGTCTTTCCCAGACTGGCCTGTGGACACACACATACACACACACACACACACACACACACACACACACACACACACACACACACACGGACTGAGGTGGTTGCTGGCGGGTCTGAGCAGTGTGCTCCCCGAAGTGTGCAGGCCAGTCAAAATGGTTTCCTAGGCCCTCTCAGTCTGGTTCGTGTACCCCCTACCCCCCCCACACACACATGCACAGGGACTGAGGTGGTTTCTGGTGGGCGTAATTGGTGTGTGCATGCTGTATGCCCGCCGGGTCTTTCTCTGACTGGCCTGTGGACTCACACAGGGACTGAGGTGGTTATTGGTGGACCTGCAGTGTGCAGGTCAGTCAAAACGGTATCCGGTTCCTCCTCTGTCTGGCCCAGAGGTTGTGAGACCTAGTCTGATATTGTGGCTGCGGGAGCCCAGTGTGGCTGCTTGTTCAGATCAGAGCTGTGCGCTGCTGGTCATCAGGAGATTTTTCCAGGGAATAACTGGGTGTCCCTAGGATTTTCCCACTTGATTTCCTCGCCGTAGGAGTTCTGCTCACCTGGCAATCACAAATGCTGGTGTTTTAGGTCCCAGAGTTCAGTCTCCTGGTCGCTGAGTTGTTTCTGCTGTCCTACTCCTCAGACAAGGTGTCCTTTCCTAGCTGCCATCTTGGGTCCCTCGTATTCTTTGTTTTTGAAATGCCTATGGCTGCAAGGTGATTGTAGGTCTCCAGCATCACATCTTTGTAGAGACTCTTCTGGAAGGATCCAGCATAGCCCACTCATGTTGCCACTTTGGAACTCGCCTGCAATCCCTTCACAGGATCCAGCAGCTGAGCTCAGATCACAGCACAGCAACCATTCCATATCACCGAGCTACCGAAATGCCAAAATAAATTCATAAAAACACATACCCTTAATAAATTAAGATACATTTTCATTAGCAGACCAGTAGTAAAACTATTAGGGAGATTTTACACGTAGGATAAATTATCATAGATGACAATACAGTGATATAGTAAACGATAAAATCAAATTGAGACAGTATGAATAAATATAAATGATCCTTGAATATAAAATATGGCAAAAGTGTACTGTGAATTTAAAAAATGAAATAGGTCATATCCTTAATAGAACATGAGTACATGCCAAAGGACTGCTATATCTTGTTAAAGTGTTCTATGAGTTATGAATTATCTGAGAAATATAATTTGATTTTTCATACATATAAAATTAGTCATCTTTATACCAAACAGTAAGATAAATTGAAAAGGAAGACATGAATGCACACAACTGATAGGACTAGAGAAATTTCCTAACAAAATGAAGTACAAAGCAAATTACACAGAAAGCGAGATCAAATGAAAAATAAAAAGAATATCAGATTTAGTTAGCCACTAGTATATTTATTTGAATGTAATTGTTTGAACTCTGAGAAAGATATGTAAGAAAGTAAAAGTCACTGTTTGTTTCATGGCAGGGCGGTATGTCATCATTACGAAGAATACACCAATTTAAATTATATTTGAAAGTTATGACAGTAAAATGGGATTTTAAGAGAGAAAACCTTGCTGAGTGTGATGAGACAGTTGTCTAAATTCTCTTCCCATATATTCTCTTCCCATAAATTCCCTTCATTATAGATGTTATGTTAGAATTTTAAAGAATAGATGATGTATCAGGAAAATGATATTAAAGTAAATTATTTCCATAGCTTAAAAAACAAATTAACAAAAATAAAGTTTTTTCAACCTAGAACAAAAATTTCTCTCTTTTTTTTCTAATATTGTGAGGGATTTAGGTAAAAGTCAAATGACAATGCTCACATAACTCTATATTCAAAGTTTTCTTATCTGTTTAACAGTACAAGGTCTTTGTCAATTTTATAGAAAGAGAAAAACATTACACAATTTAAACTGAAAAAAAAACTTTAGAAAATTAAACTATGTAGAATGTAATTGGTTATGTATGGACTATGTACATAGTGAGGTCATAATTAATATTTTATCTTTGCTTTTTTATCTTTTCGTTCTTTTTTAATTGATTTGATCCCTGAAAGAAGAAGGAAGAGCTGAAATACAAGGAAGTAAAACCCACATAATACATAAACTGACACATTATCTACTCTAAATAAAAGACTGTTACTGGTAAATAATTTGTCAGAGAATATTTGTTATATGCTATCTTTGAGGTTTATTGCTATGAGGAGAAACCATGTCAAAGCAACTCCTACAAAAGAAAACACAGTAACAACAACAACAAAAACATTTTGCTGCATGGGAAGAGAAAAGAAAAGGAAGGCGGGATTGGGAGGAGACAAAGGAGGGGGCTGCAGCTGGGATATATGCTTAGGAGTGGTATAGCTGGGTCTTGAGGAAGCACTATTCATAGTTGTCTGAGAAAGTGCCAAATTGATTTCTAAACTAGATGTACCAGTTTACATTCCCACTAGCAAGGGAGGAGGGTTCCCCTTCCTTCACAACCTCTCCAGCATGTGTTGTCACTTGAGTTTTTGATCTTAGCCATCTTGATGGGTGTAAGGTGAAATATCAGGGTCCTTTTGATTTGCATCTCTCTGATGGCTAAGGATGTTGAGCATCTCCTTAAGTGTTTCTCTGCCATTCTATATTGCTCTACAGAGAATTCTCTGTTTAGCTCCATACCCCATTTTTTATAGTAGTTACAGTTTATTTACAGTTTATCCCAGCTGTAGCCCCATCCCTCATTCCCTCCTGGTCCCACCCTCCCTCCTACACAACCTCCTATGCCCCTCTCTAAGTCCACTGATAGGGGAGGTCCTCCTCCCCTTCCATCTGACCCTACCTTATCAGGTCTCACCAGGACTGGCTGCAATGTCCTCCTCTGTGGCCTAGCAAGGCTGCTCCTTCCTTTTGGTGAGGGGGGAGGGAGTCAAAGAGTCAGCCATTGAGTTCATGTTAGAAACAGTCCATTTCCCTTACTAGGGTACCCACTTGAATACTGAGCTGCCATGGGCAACATCTGAGCAAGGGTTCTAGGTTATATCCATACATGGCCATTGGTTGGAGAAACACTCTCATATAAGACCACTGTGCCCAGATATATTAAATCCTTATAGATCTCCTACCCTCTCCAGGTCTTATAAGTGCCCCATTCTTTCATATGCTCCCCTGTACTCTGCCCAAGATTTGGTTATGAGTCACACCTTCTGCTTTGATTCACTGCTAGGTAGAATCTTTCAGAGGTCATTTGAGGTAGGCTCCTGTACTGCTTCTTGTTTTCTCTGATGTCAATGTCTATCCCATTTGTCTTTCTAAGTGAGGGTTGATCATCTTACTCTGGATCCCCTTTCTTGTTTATCTTCTTTAGGTGTACAGATTTTAGTATGTTTATCCTCTTATAGGTCTAGTTCCCCTTCTAAGTGTGTATATACCATGAGTGTCTTTCTGCTTCAGGGTTACCTCACTCAGGATGGTCTTTTCTAGATCCCACAAATTGCCTGCAAATTTCATAGTTTCCTTGTTTTTAATTGCTGAGTAGTATTCCCTTGTGTAAATGTACCATGATTTCTGTATCCATTCCTCCATTGAGGGACATCTGGGTTGTTTCCTGGTTCTGGCTATTACAGATAAAGCTGCTACAGACATGGTTGAGCAAATATCCTTGTTGTGTACTTAGATATATGCAAGGTGTGCTATAGCTGTATCTTGAGGAAGCACTGTTCCTAATTGTCTAAGAAAATGAGATTGATTTCCAAAGTGTTTTTACACGTTTACATTCTCATCAGCAATGGAGGAGGGTTCCCCTTTCTCCCCAAACTCTCCAGCATGTGTTGTCACTTGAGTTTTGAACTTATGTACTACAGAGCAATGGTAATAAAAACTGCATGGTATTGGCTTAGAAACAGAATGGTGGATCAATGGAACTGAATAGAAGACCAGAAATAAACCCACATACCTATGGATACTTGATTTTTGACAAAGATGCCAAAACCATTCAGTGGAAAAAGACAGCATCTTCAACAATGGTACTGGTCCAACTGGATGTCTACATGTAGAAAAATGAAAATAGATCCAAACTTATCACCCTGCAGAAAACTAAAGTCCAAAAGGATCAAAGACCTCAACATAAAACCAGAAACATTAAATTGGTTAGCAGAAAAAGTGGGGAGGAGCCTGGAACTCATTGGCACAGGAGACAACTTCCTGAACAGAACACCAACAACACAGGCTCTAAGAGCAACAATTGATAAATGGGACCTCATGAAACTGAAAACCTTCCGTAAAGTAAAAGACACTGTTGTCAGAACAAAACGGCAGCCTACAGACTGGGAAAGGATCTTCACCAACCCTATATCTGACAGAGGGCTAATATCCAGAATATATAAAGAAATAAAGAAGTTAAAAAGCAACAAATCAAGCAATCCAATTAAAAATGGGTTACGGAGCTAAACAGAGAATTCTCTGTAGAGGATTATAGAATGGCAGAGAAACACTTAAAGAAATGCCCAGCGTACTTAGCCATCAGAGAGATGCAAATCAAAACGACCCTGAGATTTCACCTTACACCCATGAGAAGGCCACACCTTCTAGTGGTGAGACTCTATGTCGAAGCATTCAAACAATGAATGTAAGGCTACCATTCCTATTTAATCAACCACAGATGTTAAGTACATCAAAAGTTACATATATCTGTAATCAGCTACCTTAAATATAGAAAAATCATCACATAAGTGATAAAGCATGTTCAGGCTAATTGAAAAACCTCAAATTTTCATCATGATTGGATGTCCATGTAACAAGAATCTTAGTTTAGAATTTTTAATTGACAGAATTTTATGAAAAAGTTTCATATTTTATTTTCAATTCATAAAATTTCCCATTTCTGAAATATGTGTTCATTTCAAATTGTAGTGCTGAGAAACAAACATAGACACATAGGTCAATGGAATAGAACTGAGAAACCAGACATAAACCCACAATCCACAGCCACTTTATTTTGAAAAATCAATACAACAACACAACACAAAACAAAATCCAAAGACTTTGGGGAAGAAGCAGCCTCTTCAACAAATGGTGCTGGGAAAGTTGGATTTAAAGGCATCCAAAATAGAACTAGATCTTTATCTTTAAGTCTGCACAAAACACAACTTCAAATCCCTAAAGCCATATTAAAACCTTAGACTGTAAAACCATCTTAAAACATTTACACATACATACACAAAAGATAACTGAAACAGAATTACCCTTAAGTGGGTATAGAAGGGTAGATTGTGTTTCCCAGATATCATATGCTAGCAATTAAAAAAGTGCCAGATTTTGGTTTTATATTTTGGATTACCATAGACTTTTTTCCAAACATTACAGGCTATTGAAAACCCTTACTGCCTAACATGCATACTGTTTCAAATTTCTATGTGGGTTCTCTGGCAAGAAGGTACATATTTTACGTATCTCTGAATCCAGTAATTTTAAATAAAACTTGGCCCAGCAAGAGATGCTAACTAGTACAGCAGGGACAGGACAGTTAAGGGAGTATCAGATAATTTTCTGATTGTATTTAAGGATTACTCCACAAGAATGAAGTACTGTGTGTTACTAACAAGCAGGTCAAAACCTTTGTGTTTGCATAGACTTAGGCTTAAGGGTTGATCAAATACTATTATTTGACTGCAAGTGAACAGTAATAAACTATCTCTAATTATTTTAATTGACTCACAAAGTAGTGGGCATCATAAGGATTCTTTACAAATCATTTTCATACTCTTTATCTTTTATTTCATAATAATTTTGTCATTTAATAGTAGTAAGATGATGTGATGCTTTCAAATGACACTTACATGCAAGCAAACCATAGTTTAAAAAGTAATAAGCTCCTCTCCAAGTCCACAGGTAGGGGAGATCCTCCTATACTTCCATCTGACCCTAGCTTGTCTGGTCTCACTCATGGACTTGGAGAGAGGCATAGAGGAAATTAGAGAGGAAGGGTGGGATTAGGAGGGAGCTACAGCTGGAATACAAAGTGAATAAACGGTAAGTAATATAAAAATAAACATTAAAAAGTAATATGCATAATTTATTTTTCTCATTTATATATTTGTCTTATTTCACTCAAAATTGCAATATAGCTATAAATCTCTCTAGTATCATGAATTTAATGTGCAAGCTATAATATTAAATATTATTGGAGCAGACAATATTTGTGTATAGAAAGAGATAACAGTTTATATTGAAAAGGAATGAAAAAATAACATTCATTAAAACAGCTCTTAAGGATTAAGTAGAAAATGTCTGTCAGGAAATAAAACTCAAAATTTTATTTGGTTTATATATAAATTGTTGATTTTTCTCATAAACATAATAATAAAAAATCTGCTCTTTATATAAATATAATGATAAAATATTAGCTCTTTATACAAATAGTAATAAAATTAACTCTTTATATAAGCAATAACTAAAAATAGCTCTTTAAATTAATATGCTATGATTATTCAAAAATAATATAAATATCGTTTCTCATCACAAATAGACAAGGTAAAAATCAAACAATAATAAAAATCTAGTTTAAGCCAGGGTTGTTACCTCTATCAACTTGGATCCATTCTAGAGTCATTGTGAAGAAAGACTCTCAATGTCAATTCGTGATTGAGAAAGAGTAGTGCATTTTCTTAATTATTATAATGTGCACTTCGGTCCAGCCATCATGGATGGTGGCACAGGTTAGTGGTCTTGTATGCCAAAAGAAAACAGGTTGAGTAAGCAATGGGAAGCAGGCTGGTAAGTGGTTTCTGTGAGTAGCTTCTGCTTCAGTTCCTGTATCCAGGTTCCTGATTTGAGTTCCTCCCTCATTTTTCTTTCATGGTGGTTTATGAGGACATGTGAGATAAATTAAATTATTTCCTCCCTAGGATTCTTTGGTCATCGTGTTTTATCACAGCAATTTAATCACAACTAAGATAGGTATTGGCCCCAGAAGTGGTGTATTGCTGTCACAGAACTAATCCTGTACTTTGAGGGAAATTGTGGTGGTACTTGAGTTTGGGCTAAAAAAGGTATTGAGTAGTCAGAGCTCAGTGAACTGCTCTGTGAGAGCTTTAAAGAAAAGAGTGTTGAGACAAATTCATAAGATGGAGGCCTATGAACATAGTTGAGCAAATGTCCTTATTTAGAGTGGGGAATCCTTTGGGTATATGCTTAGGAGTGGTATAGGTGGATTTTGAGGTAACACTATTCCCAATTTTGTGAATGGCACCAGACTGATTTCCAAAGTGTTTGTTTAAGTTTGCACTCCTCTA
Source organism: Pachyuromys duprasi (assembly GCA_028658305.1). Lineage (NCBI taxonomy): Eukaryota > Metazoa > Chordata > Mammalia > Rodentia > Muridae > Pachyuromys > Pachyuromys duprasi. Next base: position 26,380,019 of record CM053743.1, read on the forward strand.
GCAATGGATGACTTTTCCCTCTTTCTCCACATCTTTTCCAGCATGTGTTGTCACTTGAGGTTTTTTTTAATTTTTTAAATATTAATCACAGGTTATTTACTTTGTATCCCAGCAGTAGGCCATCCCTCATTCCTTCCCAATCCCATCCTCCCTCCCTCATCTCCTCCCTGTCTCTTTCCAAGTCCACTGCTAGGGGAGGTCATCCTCCCTTTCCATCTGACCCTAGCTTATCAGGTATCTGCAGGACTGGCTGCAATGTCTGCCTCTGTGGCCTAGGAAAGCTATTCTTCCTTGGGGTGATGGGGGGGGGGAGGTAAAGGAGCCAGTCACTGAGTTCATGTCAGAAATAGTTCCTGTTCGCCTTACTAGGGTAACCCACTTGGGTACTGTGTTACCATGGGCTACATCTGAGCAGGGGTTCTAGGTTATATCCATACATGGTCCTTGGTTGGAGCAGCAGCCTCATAGAGGACCCCCATGTCCTGCTATATTTTGTCGTTGTGGAGCTCCTATCCACTCCAGATCATACTAACTCCCCCTTTTACAAAATGATTACTTGCACTCTTCCAAAGGTTTGGTTATGAGTCTCAGCATCTGCTTTGATAAGCTACTAGGTAGAGTCTTTCAGAGGCTGTCTGCGGTAGGCTTCTCTCCTGTTTCTAGTTTTCTCCTACTTCCAAGGTCCATCCCATTTGTCTGTCTAAGTGAGGATTGATTATCTTACTCAGGGTTCTCTTTCTTGTTTATCTTCTTTAGGTACACATATTTTAGAATATTTATCCTATCTTATAGGACTATATAGGTGAGAATATACCATGTGTGTCTTTCTGCTCCTGTGATACCTCACTCAGGATATTTTCTAGATCCCACAATTTGCCTGCAAATTTCATGATTTTCTCGTTTTTAATTGCTGAGTTGCATTCCATTGTGTAAAAGTAACACAATTTCTGTATCCATTCCTCAACTGAGGGACATCTGGATTGTTTTCAGGTTCTGGCTATTACAAAAAATGCTGCTACAAACATAGTTGAGGAAATGTCCTTGTTGTGTGCTTTTGGATATATGCCTAGGAGTGGTATAGCTGGATCTTGAGGAAGCGCTATTCCTAATTGTCTAAGAAACTGTCAGATTGATTTCCAAAGTGGTTGTACCACTTTACATTTCCACCAGCAATGGAGGAGTGTTCCCAATTCTCCACAACCTCTCTAGCATTTGTTGTCACTTGAGTTTTTAAACTGTGCCGTTCTGACAAGTGTAAGTGGATCAATGGAACCGAATAGAAGACCCAGAAAAAAACCCAAACACCTATGAATACTTAATTTTTGACAAAGACACCAAAAACCATTCAATGGTAAAAAGACAGTATCTTCAACAAATGGTGCTGGTCCAACTGGATGTCTATATGCAGAAAAATGCAAATAGATCCATATTTATCATCCTGCACAAAAATGAAGTCCAAGTGGATCAAAGAATTCAACATAAAACCAGCTGTACTAAATTGGTTAGAAGAAAAAGTGGGGAAGACCTTGGAACTCATTGGCACAGGAGAAAACTTCCTGAACAGAACACCAACAGCACAGGCTCTTAGAGCAACAATTGACAAATGGGACCTCATGAAACTGAAAAACTTCTGTAAAGCAAAAGACATTGTCATCAGAACAAAACGAGAGCCTACAGACTGGGAAAGGATCTTCACCAAACCTATACTTGACAGAGAGCTGATATCCAGAATATATAAAGAACTAAAGAAATTTAAAAAAAACAATAAACCAAGCAATCCAATTAAAAATGGGGTACAGAGCTAAACAGAGAATTACCTGTAGAGGAATATAGAATGGCAGAGAAACACCTAAAAAGATGCTCAACATCCTTAGTCATCACAGAGATGCAAATCACTTGAGTTTTTGATCTTAACCATTCTTATCAATGTAAGCTGGGATCTCAGAGTTATTTTGATTTGAATTTCACTGATGACTACGGACTTTGAACATTTCTCTGCTACTCGATATTCTCTGTTGATAATTCTCTGCTTAGCTCTGTACCTCATCGTTTGAATTGGATTATTTGGTTTGTTGGTGTCTAATTTCTTGAGTTCTTTATATATTCTGTATATTAGTCCTCTATTGGATATAAGGTTGATGAAAATCTTTTCCCACTCTGTCATTTTGTTCTGATGACAGTATCCTTTGCTTTTCATGGAAGCTTTTCAGTTCCATGAGTTACCGTTTATTAAGCTCAGTCTTAATGTGGATCTTTGAGTGGGGAAACAGGGACCTCCTCTACCAAGAACTTGGTTGCCTGATCTTTGATCAATTGCCCCTGGTGATGTGGCCTTGTCAGGTCAGGAAGGAAGAGGATCCAGGCAGTCCTGATGAGACTTGACAAGCTGTGAGCACATGACAATAATAGGACTATTTCACTGGACTAGGGGAAGGGGATGGGGGGAGGAAGAGGAAAGGAGGCTGGGACTGGGGAAGTTGAGGGAGGGGCTACAATCGGGATAGATAATGAACAAATTGTGAAGAAATTAAAATTAAAATTAAAAAAAGATGGAGGCCTCATTTATCAGTTTTCAAGGGGAAATCTTTTGATCATTAATTAAAGACTTGTATTAGAACTGTTTGATATATTAAATTAATTATTAATATTCTTTGCTGGGACAACTGATACTAGTCAGTTATGACTGAAGAATTTGCTATGAATAAGAAGAGAACAACATTGCTGAGGCCATGCCTTCTAGAAGTCTTTCTTTAGCATTAGCACAGAAATATGTGGTCCAGAGGGAGACAAAGCTCCACCTAGTACTTGTTGCTAAAGTAGGTAATGTAAAATACACCAAGGTAATGCTGGTTTTGAAGACATGAAGGGATTAATGAGAGTAACTGAAGTTTGCCACTGAGTGGCAGGGCTGGACCCCTGAAGAGCCAGTCCCTGAAGAGACTGGCTTGTCAAAGCCATTAGTGAAGATTGGGCCTCAGTTTCAGTTAAATTCCCAGGATTTTAGAGGTCATAAATATAGGATGTGGCATGGTTTGGACACTAGAAGAGCTGCCAGTGGAGGTTGTTGTTGAAGGGAAGCCCTGTGTAGTAATGCCAGCATTTTACCAGACCATTGGATAACTAGGAGTGCGACAGCTGTGAATAACATTGACCTAGGCTTGAGTCATTAACTACATGTACTAGAGAAGATGGGGAAAAGACCTAATCCAAGATCTTTGGAGAAGCCCCAAAGATTGTGAATGAATCACAGAAGTTGACACTGGAATTTTTACACTATTGTGATTTACGTTTGCTTTGCTTTGGTTGTGACTATGTCTTGGTTGTTCTCTCTTGAAATAAAAATTTCTTTAACTTACATTGATTTTACAAGAAGCCACAATAAAGAGTCTTTGGAGATATTAAAAATATGGGGTTATTGAAAGAATTTTGAGGATTTTTTTTCTTTCACAAGTATGTCAATAAGTATAATGCACATATAAGTAGATTTTACCTGAATTTTCTGTTTATTTTATAACTGCAATATGAACGCAAATCTTCACTTTCCAAATATTTGATAGATAACTATGCATGACTTGCTTCCATCTTTCTATCTCTCTCTCTACATATATATATATATATATATATACATACATACATACATACACACACACACACACACACACACACACACACACATATATATATATATCCCACCTATCCATTTACACTTTCTGTCTCTGGTAATATTATGTTTTTGTTTTCCTAGTAGTAATTACTGAGGTAATAATTTCAGTAGCAGTGACAAACGATTCATCAACGATTTGCATTTGATAATGATGCTTAACAGACCAGGATATTTACTGTCCAGATTTTGTCTATGAGGCAAAGCAAACAACTAAATGATAGCTTGTAACATCTGGTTCCTCGAGGGGGATATCTGTATGGACTTTGACAGATGTGAGAACCGCAACGAATGGCTATAACAAATGACACAACTAATAGTGTCGTCTTTTTTGAAAACTGCAGCCAATCTGAGTTTACTGAAATCAGTTCCAGGTAGACTTGAGATGAGATGCACCTGTTCTTCTAAACTATTGTTCTGGAAAGAGATTATGGATTTGGAATTATTATATTTTATCAGGTGAAATGTAAAAGAAATTCAAACAGTATACCATGGGAAATTATATCGTAATAGCACTATCCAAAACCTCTCAATTTGTGCAAAATCACTGTGCATTTTAGTGTCTATTGAGTGAGTAATGCAGCAATGATTATGGCAGAAAAGAATTATGCATATCATCTTCTTGTAAATGTGCATGATTGCATTGTAATTTTGTAGACTCAAGATCCGTAATTATACAGCAAATTCAAGTGGGTATTCTTGATACAATTTTATTATCGTAGGTATTTAAAGTTGTTGAAAAATCCTTTAAAACAAATGATTAAGTGTATCAAAGACGAGAAAGAGCTAAAATATTTGTGGCAAAATTCATGAGAATGTTATAGTAATTATTGAGCTTTGTATCATTATTATGTGATTACTTTTATAAATTATAGTTTAAATAAAACACTGCCCAAATTCTAAACTTAAAAAAAAGTTATGTGTAGGGTGTTTTGCCTGCATGCGTATCTGTTATCATGTATGTAACTGGGGCTTGTGCAGGCCAGAAAAGGATATCATATCCCTTGTGACTTGAGTTACAGATGGTTGGGAATAGCCATATGGGTTCTGGACATCAAATCTGTGTCCCCTGCAAGAGCAACTAGTGCTCTTTACTACTGAGCCATCTCTTCATACCCTTTCTTTTGTTTCTAAAACAAATCTTCCTTAAGGAGAGTTTCATTCAATGTGCCCTTTTTGAGCACCCATGTTGATTTTTTTGTGATTTCAATAGAAAGAAGTAATTTGAATGATTCTTGAGTTTATATTACAAATCCATGTCACTTTCACTGCTATTCTTGGGACCAAGTTCCTCAAAATTTAGCCATACTGAGACAGACAATATGTGAAATCGATATGCAAAAAGCTGTCCCCAGATCTCCAGTTATTACTATGCGTGTAAGTCTTCTCAATCGGGCACTGTATGTGAATGAGTTATTTCAGAGATGAATCTGAATAACAAAAGTAGAAATTGACCAATACCTCACCAATTAAGTCCAACCAACCCCCTAATTCAGATAGGTGAGAATGATATGAATAATATAGAGAATTATAAAAGTTTTAAGCTGTTATACATGTCCAAATATTCAAATATTCATTATAATAAAATTTACAAAAATACTATGATTTTTTAAAATAAACATTGTCTTTGATTGAAAGAACATTCTTGTGTTTCCACTAGTTAAAATTATCTAGAAAATAGTCCATATCATATAGAATTATGGGAAGGAATTCATTAAGTGGATTACATTATCTGTGGCTTGGTACTGTAACAATGATACTATCCCAGCGTGAGTCTGAATACCTAGACTCTGCTGATGAGTCATGGGTGTGAATTCAGATAGGAAGACTGAAGCAGGAAGACCCAGATATACATTGGCAAGTGTAGAAGCAACAAGCACAGTAACTAGCTCAAGGAGAATAAAGGTTAAGCATGATTACTAGCTTCGTCTTTCTCTCCTTTCATTCCACTGAATATCTACATTCAGAGTATGTTTATTACCCTTAGTTCTTGTCTTGTCAATCATCTCCAGAAAACCCTTAACAGAAACATCCAATAGTGAGCCTTTATTAATCTTCTATTCATCTTTCAAAAGAATCAAGTTGACAATTAAGATTAACTATCACAATTTTGCTAACAGATTCTCTACTATTCTAATAAAATTTAATTCACTTCACTTAACTCTACAAGGATAATTAATATTCATTCAAATAGCTGATACATTAAGCCATAATGTGTAGTACATTTATTTGTATGTTCTTGTTTTTTTTTTAACTAGGGAGAAGATTTTTTTATTAGCCTTGTTCTACATTACATTTATTGTTTTAAAAAAGGCAGTGTAAGGGGTAAAGTGATGTAATTATGCTATAACCATAAAACACTAAGCAATGAAAAGATTATAAAAAAAAAGAAAACAGTTGTGATGTCTTTTAATGACATACCTTGCAGACCTCTGAAGTTTAGACCTCACCACCCCACACACCCACAACAGCTGCTAGACTCTTTTGCATTTGTCTGGACAAGTTATTGGACAAATTGTCAATGTGCAATGTTTATAGGAATCAGTAAATCAGCACATTGTCAATGCTGTTGTTCATATGCACTAGCCAGGAAATCAAGATATTTATGTTACACAGATTAGTGTAAGACCATTGCTGATTTTGTTTTTAGCAGAAGAGAAATGAAATGTTTTGTCTGATGGTCATTCCCTACGTGAAGGTTCTATATTTTGAGGCATTGGTTCTTTGTCTGGAAAAGATCTTCTTTCCCCTCATTCTTGTTTGACATGCCATGGGCTACATCTGTGCAGGGTATCTAGGTTATCTCCGTGCATTGTCCTTGGTTGGAATATCAATCTCAGAATAAACCATAAACTGGTGGGCCCAGATTTTTTGGTTTTCTTGGTCTTCTTGTGGAGCTCCTGTCCCCTCCAGGTCTTTCTATCTCACCCTTCTTTCATAAGATTCCCTCCACTTTTCCCAAAGTTTGTTTATAAGTCTCAGCATTTGCTTTGATACCCTGCTGGGTAGAGTCTTTCAGAGGCCCTCTATAGTAGGGTCCTGTCCAGTTTCCTGTTTTCTCCCTCTTCTGATGTCTATCCCATTGGCCTTTCTGAATGCAGGAGGATGTGTATGTTCTTCTTTGTTGATTTCTGTCATATTAGAAATCAAAGCATAAAGTTATTTTAGTAAGTATATATTATAATAAAATGTCCCTGATTTTTAAAAATTATTAGAATAATTTTAGTATCATTAATACAAATGTACATGTCTCTGTTACTGTTCCACACTCCAAGACCTTTTAACTATTCTTTTTTCTTTTCTTTTTTCTCATGCTTTAGTCAGAAAGTTTTCAGAATTAATCTATGGTTCTCAACTGAGGAGTCATAAGGGATTTGATTGTTTGGGGTAATGAATGTCAGATCACTGCATTGTAAGTGTAACCTTATATGAATTTTAGGTAGAAGATGGAGGAAAGAGAAGAATTAAATGGAAATTTAATTTTTGTTTTATTTATTTTTTATTAATTATGCATTCTTTACTTTGTATCTCCTCTGTAGCTCCCTCCCTCCTCCTCTCCCAATCCCTCCCTTCCTCCTTTGTCTCCAGGCATGTCCCTCTCCAAGTCCACTGATAGGGGAGGTCTTATTTTCCTTCCTACTAATCCTAGTCTATTAGATATCATCAGGAGTGGCTGCAGTGTATTCCTCTGTGGACTGGTAAGACTGCTCCCCCCTCAGGGGGAGGTGATCAAAGAGCAGGCCAATCAGTTCATGTCAGAGACAGTCCCCATTCCCATTACTATGGAACCCACTTGGAGGCTGAACTGCCATGGGCTACATCTGTTCAGGGGTTATCTTCATGCACGGTATTTAGTTGGAGTATCAGTCTCAAGAAAGACCTCTGTGCTCAGATTTTTTTGGTTCTGTTGCTCTCCTTGTGGAGCTCCTGTCCTCTCCAGATCTTACTATTTCACACTTCTTTTATAACATTCCCCGCATTCTGCCCAAAGGTTGGCAATACGTCTCAGCATCTGCTTTGATACACTGCAGTTCAGAACCTTTCAAAGGCCCTATGTGGCAGACTCCTACCTTGTTCCCTGTTTTCTCCTTCTTCTGATGTCAATCCTCTTTGCCTTTCAGGATAGGGATTTGATCATTTTAGCCAGAGTCCTCCCTCTTGTTTATTTTCTTTAAGTGTACAGATTTTAGTAGGTTTATCCTATATTATATGTCTATATGAGTGAGTATATACTTTGTGTATCTTTCTGCTTCTTGGATAGCTCACTCAGGATGATCCTTTCCAGTTCCTCCCATTTACCTGCAAATTTCATGATTTCCTTATTTTTTTTTTATTGCTGAGTAATATTCCATTGTATAGATATACCACAATTTCTGTATTCATTCCTTAGTTGATGGACATCTGGGTTGTTTCCAGCTTCTGGCTATTACAAATAAAGCTGCCACAAACATGGTTGTGCAATGTCCTTATTGTGTACTTGAGCCTCTTTTGGATATATGCCTAGGAGTGGTATAGCTGGGTCTTGAGGAAGCGATAGTCCTAGTTGTCTGAGGAAGCCCCAGATTGATTTCCAGAGTGGTTGTACAAGTTTACATTCCCACCAGCAGTGGAGGAGAGTTCCCGTTTCTCCACAACCTGTCCAGCAAGTGTTATCACCTAAGTTTTTGATTTTGGCCATTCTAATGGGTGTAAGGTGAAATCTCAGGGCCGTTTTGATTTGCATTTTCATGATGGCTAGTGACGTTGAGCATTTATTTAAGTGTTTCTCTGCCATTCGATATTCCTCTATCGAGAGTTCTCTGTTAAGCTGTGTTCCCCAGTTTTTAATTGGATTATGTGATTTGTTGCTTTTCAGCTTCTGTAGTTCTTTATATATACTGGATATTAGCCCTCTGTCAGATATAG
>CM053743.1:26394422-26425001 GCA_028658305.1 Pachyuromys duprasi
AGAGAGAGAGAGAGAGAGAGAGAGAGAGAGAGAGAGAGAGAGAGAGAGAGAGAGAGAGAGAGAGGAGAGCCACAGGGAATAAATACAGAAAGGGAGCCAAAAAAAAAAAGGTTTTCTCCACATAAAATTTCAAGTAATAGGAAAATCTATGGTCACGTCTTTAGGTCATCTGAATGTTCTGTTTCCATTTGATTCCAAATATAGTGGTAAATTTTGTAGCTAAATTTGTTAATAGTGTGTAAACTGTTGCTAATATGTCATATTCTATTTCTCATAGGTGGATTTTCTAATATATTAAAATATGCTTTAATAAAAAAATGATGTACATGTAATCTTGGGAAACATATTTTTTCCAAAGTAATACTATTGGAGAATAATGACTAATGGATACGTTTTTGTTTTACTAGAGTACTTACTTTGATAAAGTCAACCTTTTCTCTGTGAAAGCTAGGTCACTAAAAGTAGGTACACTTGCTTTACTGACAATATAAATTGGTAGTGCATAAAATAGTAGGAGTTGGGGCTTATACTAGTTTGAAAGACTTGTGTGAAATACTCTGCATGTGTTTTTGCATGGAATGCTGGTTTCCTTTGAGCATCTCTACAGGTAACTGAGCACACTGATTTTAGATTGTGAGGATTCACTGACTGGTAATCACTTTCAATACCTGAAGGAATAGAATTTGAATGGAGAGAAAAGGAACTTAGAGTAGAAGCTGAACATACAAGAAATGATATGTGCTTATGGAGGACATAGAGTTTATAAATCATAGAAATTACATTGAGCTTGTTCACTATGTTGACATAAAGATATGATCAAGCTCTAGGCTTAAGACACAAATATTTAATTCATTTGTATGTTAGTATGTAATGCAATGCTTCTTAACCTGTGGGTTTGCAGTCCTTTGGGAGGTCCAAAGACCTTTTTCACAGGGGTTGCATAAAAACATTAGAAAACACATCTATTTACATTCTGATTCATAACAGTAGCAAAATTACAGTTATGAAGTTACAATGAAAATAATTTTATGGTTGGGAGTCACCACAACATGAGGAGCAGTATTAAGGGATCATAGCTTCACTGACATTGAAAACCACTGACATAAAGGGATAACATACATAGAAATAGATGAATTGGCACAAGCATCAATAAATGATTTGTGAAAATACAAATACTAACATAATATGAAATTTAAAAATACAGAAAATTCAAATGATCTGAATTCACTTGGACAGCACCAATATCCTCATAAATTTAAAGATATTTTTCTCATAACAGTTTCTTCAATACTCTTCTATCGTGGTTTCTGTTCTAATATATATTTTGCAGTTATGAAACCAGGTATCATTTGAAAGAATATAGGCTCAAGCCCCTAGAATCTTGTTTGAAATTTGAGTTGCACTGTATTATATATTTACATGCATTGTGAAATATTCAGAATAGTTAAATGTATAGGAACAGAAAAGCATTGTGGTTGCCATACTCTGGAGAAAGGGGAGGATATGGAATGGCTTACTAATGGACATGTTTATTTTAAGGTAATGAAAATGTTCTGTAATTGGTTATACAAATCTCTGCATATATGTATATATCTCTGCAAATTATGCACTTTACAATGTCATGTGGTACATATCTTAATAAAACTGGTGCATGTATCTAAAGAAAGGAAAAGAAAAGAAATTTTAGTTGCACGTTGTTTAGTATTTTGAAATTTCATCTGTCTAGTCAAAATGTCATTTATGTTTCCCTGTGCTTCTACCTGCCACACTTTATCTCTCTCACTATGGTGATTTTCCAACTCTAATAAACTGATTCTGATCACTTGAGTTAACTAGTGCAAGCCAGTAAAGAACAGCATTTTTTAAAAACATAAATCATGGCTGCTTGGTGCCCCTTTACTTAGTGTTAGCATTTGACTAAGTCTCAACAATAGGAAATGAGTCAAATGTCAGTGTCACTGTAGTAGTTAAGGAGTTGATTTGTTTTCCCTTCTCCCTGAAGCAATTTAGGAACTGTGAGTAAAGTACACAAAGTTACATCTAAAACTGTTCCTGAACCAAGTATAGATAAATCTTCACCTAAGAGAAATTTTATTCTTGGTGCAGAATTTACCGTTTCTTCAACTTTCTAAAACTGTTACTCAGATTATGTGTTGCCTTACAAGGTGCCCCAAAAGTGACTTACTTATGTGTAGCAGAGAAATTAATTTTGAATGGTAGAAATCTAAGAAATTATGTGATAATTACAACTGGATATAATCTCAATTCTGGTTATAAATATTATTGCACATTTATATACCTAAAGACATAGTCATGAATACACACAGGTATACAAACACACAAACATCATATACCAAAATACACAGTTGTTTCCTTATTTTCTGTAGCCCTAATATAAATTATTTTATAGTTTTATACAATAAAAATTCACACTTAGGTGAATTCACTTAGGTGAACTTGTCATCATTTTCTTATAGTTTCCTTATTCAATGAATATTTATTAAATTCATTAGGTACATTCAATTAATTGTTGAAAGAACAATAGGCTAAGTGACAAGATAGCTTCAATTTCTTATCATTTCTGGACTAAATTAAATGAGAAGTCTTTCCTCTAAGTCTAAAGTGAATAGTACCCTTTCTTAGCTATTAGTTTCACTCCAAGAGATGAGCATTTGTATATTGCTGTTTATTTCTATAATTACACATTGAGGGTTCGAAAATAGTTCTAATCTTGTCTTTGCATTTAACTCAGTCATCTTTGTATCTTTGGAAGTACCATGCCTGGCTTCAGTAAATATTGAATTTGTTATCAACTACTAATTTTGTTTCAAGAACTGTTATTTTCTACTTGAAGCACATGAACTCTAAGATACTGTTTATTCTGATCATCTCTTACTGTATATCTCCTGTAAGATTTGGATTTGTCAATTGGTAGTTATATTTTGAATATAAAAATTGTGTGAATATAGAAAGGTAAATAGTAGGAAATAAGACAAAAATAAATAAAAGGAACAACATAACTCTTCTGTGAAGTCCATACCTTATGTCAGGAACCTGGATGTTTATGTTTCCATAAATGTATGTTATTTATGGGAATAATATAATTAACCCAAGGTGATAAGATTAGATAAAAATGAGGCTAGGAGGAAAGGCATTAAACAAATGGCATTGGTGTTTTATTTCAGGGCTTCAAATAGATATTTTGCTCATTCTACCCATGTGAGATTGCATGGAGCAGGCATTGTCTATTAACACACAAATGGCAATGAACCCAGACATCAGAAACTGACTCGGAACCCCCAAATAGCAACGTGTCAAAATCACAAACGCTGGTGCATATATCTTAGATGTCCTAGATTTAAGAACTAGGTTCTGTTAATAGTAATCTACTCTGTAGAAATGTGTTATAAACTTCAAATAAGACTAAGATAATCACAAAAAAGGGATTGAATGTGGTGAAAACTAAGAATGTCAAACTACTGAGTCAGCGAAGCAGACGGATGTAGGCTGTTGTATCCCCAACAAAGGTGAAGGTATTTCATGAATATTTAATGGTATAAAAATGTAAATGCTGCACAAAAGTTGAATAAGAAAATTGGGACTGAGGGGCTAGCTTAGTAAGGAAGATAATGATGAAGAAATACAATTCAATCCACAGGACCAACATAAAATTGTTGGAGATGGAGGTGATACCAAGTCTGAGGAGTCAGATCAGATGGATAGATAATGCCTAGCACTTGAGGAGCTCGACAATAATGGGAGATTCTATCTCATAAACCAAGGCACATGGCCTCTGGAGAAAACAGACAAGTGCTCATCAAACACTTCCTCTGCACACAAACAAATTTAATAGAAAAATCATTTCATTCAAATTTAAAAATTTACCATTATTCAGAGAAATTTATTAAGAGAACCTTATCCAGAGAACTGAATAAGGAGCACAAAAGGAAATGAATAAAATTTACTTATATTGTTCTCTGGATTTAAGCCTTGGAGTGTGTCTTTGCAGAATTGTAATAATGGCATTGCATAAGACTAAAGGAATTGAAAAGTTATTCAAAGAGAGAAATACCCTTAGACTGACCCATCTCATACCAAAACACACAAGTGAGTAAACAGGAAACTCAAAATAAATGTAAACAAACTCATAAGTTTATTGAAATTCCAGACTAAGTCTTGAGTCATTGTAATAGATGAGAAATTTATATTTGACAATACGCTAATTATAAGTAATGGTTGTAAACTAAAATACTGGAATATTTAAGAATGCCAGAAACATAAAGATAAAAGAATACATACCACTTTTAAGACTGTTGCTACTAACATAGAGAAGTAGAAAGATTGCTAGTTTCATTTCATAAATAAAAGATAACCTTTAGGCATATACAATACCCTTATTCCAATTCTGTAATTTCAAAACTAGATAAGAGTCAATTTATTGGTAAAGGAGAAAAATATTCTAAGCAATATAGTAAAGAGAACTCATATTTTATCAAAATGATGTTCTAGGGATTTTCTAATTGAATTACAAATGATTCCTATAAAGAACTTGAATAAAAACTAAGCTTTTGTTTTTATATCCTGGGGTAAAATAAACAACCTTTTATTTATTTGGGTAAAGAAACTCAGGCACAGAGAAATAAGATTATGTGTCTAATGACAAAATACGTTCAGTGACTCAGCCACAATTTGAACTATCTTCATTGATCTCGGGAGCTTATGTTTTTCTTAGTACTAATTAGTAGTCTCAGCACTAGGCTGCACTCAGAAATGCCCAGTATTAAATTCTGACTCAGGCTTTCCTCTTTGCTTCTGTTGTCTTGTGTTATAGACATAAATACACTATATCTGACAAGGTGACCAGTTCATTCTGTTGTTCTTTGTGGGTATCATTACATTATTCCTCATAAACATGTACCCAAGGAAATCGAGATCTCTTACCTAAAGGGTGGATTGTGTCATGTTGTAGAAGAGCTGCCCTCTAACAGTAACCCTTTCACACTGCATTCAATAAGAGGACCTACAATTTTATACCAGGGAGACTGGGAATAGGGAGATAAAAAGCTAAAATCATTTGAGATAACTGAAACTGACTATAATGCTTATTCCAGGTGACTTGGAATATTTCTATGCTTCCACTGTTGGAGACAAGGCATACAAAGGGTTAAGTGGTCCATGAAATTCTAGTTCAAGTTTTTCCAAATATGAGTCTCATGGCTACCTAGTATGCTCATGATTATGTTTTTCTTTTCTCTTTCTTTCTTTTTTTAAAATAAGTTTTTGTTTTATTTTTAAATATCTTATTTTTTGTCTTTTTTATTTTTATTATTAGTTAAGATTTTATTAACTCTGTATCCCAGGTGAATTCCTCTCTGACATTCTCTCTCAATCACCCTCCCTCCCTTGTCTACTCCCTGCCCCTTTCCAAGTCCACTTATAGGGGAGGACCTCCTCCCCTTTCATCTGACCCTGGTTTATCAGGTCTCTTCAGGACTGGCTGCAAAGTCCTCCTCTGTGGCCTATCAGGGCTGCTCCTCCCTTGCAGGTAGGGAGGTCAAAGACACCGCCATTGAGTTCATGTCAGAAGTAGTCCCTATTCCCCTTACTAGGGTACGCACTTGGATACTGAGCTACCATGGGCTACATCCAAGAAGAGGTTCTAGGTTATATCCATACATGGTCCTTGGCTGGAGAAACAATCTCATATAAGACCCCTGTGCCCAGATATATTTGGTCCTTGTGGAGCTCCTATCCTCTCCAGATCATATTAACTCCCCTTTCTTCATATGATTCCCTATACTCTGCTGAAGGTTTGGTTATGAGTGTCAGCATCTGCTTTGATACACTGCTAGGAAGAGTCTTTCAGAGGCCCTCTGTGGTAGGCCCTTGTCCTGTTATTTGTTTTCTCCTACATCCCATGCCCATCCCATTTATCTTTCTAAGTGAGGATTGATCATCTTACCCCGGGTCCTGTTTTTTGTTTATCTTCTTTAGGTGTATGGATTTCAGTATGTTTATCATATCTTAAAGGTCTAAATAAGTGAGTATATACCATGTGTGTCTTTCTCCTTTTGGGATACCTCACTCAGAAGGATATTTTTAGATCCCACTATTTGCCTGCAAATTTCATGATTTCTTCATTTTTAATTGCTGAGTAGTATTCCATTGTGTAAAATAGCATAATTTCTGTACCCATTCCTCAGTTGATGGACATCTGGGTTGTTTCCAGCTACTGGCTATTACAAATAAAGCTGCTACAAACACGGTTGAGCAAATGTCCTTGTTGTGTACTTGAGCAACTTTTGGATATATGCCTAGGAGTGGTATAGCTAGATCTTGAGGAAGCGCTATTCCTAGTTGTCTGAGAAAGCGTCAGATTGATTTCCAAAGTGGTTGTACCAGTTGACATTCCCACCAGCAATGGAGGAGAGTTCCCCTTTCTTCACAAGCTTTCCAGCATGTGTTTTCATTTTATTTTTTGATCTTAGCCATTTTGATGGGTGTAAGGTGAAATCTCAGGGTCGTTTTGATTTGCATCTCCCTGATGGCTAAGGATGTTGAGCATCTCTTTAAGTGTTTCTCTGCCATTCTATATTCCTCTACAGAGAATTCTCTGTTTAGCTCCGTACCCCATTTTTAAAATTGGATTGTTTGATTTATTGCTTTTTAACTTCTTTGGTTCTTTATATATTCTGGATATCAGCCCTCTGTCAGATACAGGGTTGGTGAAGATCCTTTCCCAGTCTGAAGGCTGTCATTTTGTTCTGACAATAGTGTCTTTTGCTTTACAGAAGCTTTTCAGTTTCATGAGATCCCTTTTATTTATTGTTGATCTAAGAGCGTGTGCTGTTGGTGTTCTGTTCAGGAAGTTGTCTCCTGTGCCAATGAGTTCTAGGTCTCTTCCCCACTTTTTCTTCTTACTTAGCGTTTTTCTTTTCTTTGTATCATTTGTTTGTTTATTTACTCTATTTACAGCCTGATCCCAGGCTCCTCCCTTGTCACCTCTCAGTCCCAACTTCACAGTCATTTCCCCTCTGCCCCTTCCATCCCCTCTCCCTGTTCCCTCTTCTTCTCAGAGAAATGATGGCCCACAAGGGGTATTAGCACACTCTGGCAACTCAAGTCACAGCAGGACTTAGGGTTTCCTCTCCCACTGATGCCTGGCAAAGGCAATCCAGCTAGGGAAGAAGGATCCAGAGGCAAACAACAAAGCAGCCCGTACTGTCATTGTTAGGGGACACACAAGAAGAACAAGCTGCACATCTGCGGCATATGTGTAGGGTATCTAGGTCTAGTTCATACACCCTCTTTGGTTGGCGGTTCAGTCTCTGTGTGCCACTGTGGACCCAGGCCGACTTTGTAGGTCTCCTTATGCTGTCCTTGAAGGGTCCGGCTCCCTCTGTCCTCTTCCCGCTCTTCCACAGAACTCTCCGAGCTCAGCTTCATGTTTTTCTGCGGTTCTCTACATCTGTTTCCATCAGGTGCTGGAGGAATCTTCTCAGAAGACAGTTATGTTAGGCTCTTGTCTGCAAGCATAGCAGAGTATCACTAATAGTGACAGGGGTTAGCACTCTCCCGTGGGGTGGGTGTCAAGTTGTGCCAATCATAGGTATGTCATTTCCTAGGCAAGACAATTTTCAGGTTGAAGGTTTTATGGACAGGCCGGTCCCAGCTGGCTACAGGAGGTGGAGACTTCAAGTGCTTTAACAGCTGCTGCTAGGAGTCTCAGTTATGGTCTTCCCATGGACTCCCAGGAATCTCCCCTGTTCCAGAGATAGTCCTGCCCCTGCTGACTTTCATTCTCTCTCCTGGTCCTCCCCTCCCATTCACCCTCCCTATTCCCTGCCCACCTGGTTTCCACCCCAGTCACCCTCCCCACCACCCAGTTCTGTCTGATTTGGATAAAGGGAGGGAACTAGGTGGGAGGTTATGTCTTGATATCAAAATACAGATTTAAAACAACCCTTCTAATTCTGATATTGACTGATTATTACCAATATAAATGCTATACCGCCTATAAATAAATAAATTAATAAATGGGAGAACTTATGAAGTACAATAGATCACTTACCTTCACCTTATATTATTACTCCTAAGATTTAAATTAATGAAAATCTATAAACAGTGTAGACAAGAACTAGAAATGGATGGGACTCTGAAGCATAAAATTTTGAATTGTGCCTGCACATAAAGCAAAGAAAATACAAAATAAGCAATAAACGGTAGAAGAAGATAGTTAAAAATACCACTCATGATCCTTTACCTGGTTGTAGAAATGTGCACTATAATGATATATATTTTATATTGTATGTCTATGAGTGCGTAAATTAATAAGCAAGTAAAATGTGGCCATGAATTTGAAGGAGAATGAGCAGGATTACTTGTGAAAGTTCTGAGAGGAAAAGAATTGGGAAATACTATACTTATAATATATTAAATATTAAAGTAATATATAAGATAAAATTGTTATCATTGTTTTAAATATTTTTACATTAATGTATGTGTAATCATATTATTCCTCATTCTTTCATTAGGTAACATGGAACATATTAAATTAACATCATATTTGGAAATAAAATTTACATTGCAGCATTGAATTTACAAAATATTCATAGAGGCATGAACATACCCATTTTTCATTCTCTTGTGGAAAAAGTGCTAGTAGGACTTTGCTTTTAAATAGAACTGATGTAGCAAGCTAGACAGATTCATGACTGTGCTGTTGCCCTTACTCAGAGAGAATATTTTAAGACCTGTGCAGGCATCAAGATAATAATGAAAAAATTGTCAATGTTAATTTTATCTGTCAACTTGGCCAATCTAGTTAAATACTAGCACACATAGTGCTATGAAAACTATCATTTGTTTCTTCTGTTATCCTTTGTTCCTTCCTTTTTTAAAATCTCTCTTCTGTTTTTCTTATTTTTATGATTGGGTATGATTAACACTCAAAAGATTTAGCAAAAGAGAATACACAACATAGAACACATAGGAATTATGCTATTAGTCTCCTAAGGCCTCAGAGGAGAAAAATCAGTTTGTATGAAGAAGCAAACTTCTTTTAAATATTGTATGTTTAGGTAAGTTTTGACTCTTGAAGAAGGGGGCTGTTACTGCCCTGAGTAGTGCAGCCTCAGTTTACATGTAACTGTGTATATGTATAGATCTTTCTATATTAATGGAATTTTAAATACACATCAAATAACATGATCCCTGTAAGTGTTTTAAAGTATTCTTGGTATTATTTGTATTTCCACATCATGATAAAGTTGTATCTCCATTTTTTATTTTCCATTCTTTTTTTTTCCCACTCATATATTACTCCTTTTTTATAGTCTCCTAACCCCCAACATTGACCCAACAAGGAAATCTATAGAGAGGATGCTCAATCCTCATTCAGAAGAACAAATGCAGTAGAAATTGGAAGCAGGAGAAGACAGGGACCAGGACAGAAGCCTACCATGGACAGCCTCTGAAAGACTCTACTGATTGAGGTATTGAAACAGAGGCTGAGACTCATAGCCAAGCTTTGGGCAGAATGCAGGAAGTTTTATGAAAGAACGAGGAGATAGAAAAATTTGGAGGGGACAGGAGTTCCACAAGGAGACAAACAGAACCAAAAAAAAATCTGAGCCCTGAGAGCCATGCAGAGACTGATACCCAGCCAAGGACCATGCATGGAGAGGACCTAAAACCCCTGCTCAGATGTAGCCCATAGACTCAGTGTCCAAGTGTGACTGTTTCTGACATGAACTCAGTGGCTGGCTCTTTGATCACATCCCCCTGGGTGGTGTAGCCTTGCCAGGTCACAGAGGAAGATGATGCAGCCAGTCCTGATAAGATAGGCTAGGGTCAGATAGAAGGGGAGGAGGACCTCCTCTATCAGTGGACTAGGCAAGGAACACAGAGGGAGAAGAGAGGCGGAGGGTGAGATTGGGAGGAGACGAGGGAGGCGGCCACAGCTGGTATACAGATTGAATAAATTGTAATAAAAGATAAAAATAAAACAAATTAGAAAATAAAAAGACTTGAGCAGTAGTAGGAGTTCACATCAGGGATGTAACCTAGTCAACTACCTTTGACTCAGAGTTATGGAACCCTAGAGAACTTTCTACTGCTGTTTTCTTAAATCAGCATAATTTTACTGACTGAATTCTAAATACTTATTCTTATAACCACAGGTAAGTCTAATTCTCAACCCATTTTTCTAAACAAGACCCAAACAATGACCATACCTGCTGTAATGCCAGTGTGGATGGGGGAAATTTACAAGTCTCTCCATGTAGATGAAAGCTAGAGGCAATTACTGACTTCTGAGAGAGGATCAGTTTTTCCCAGGTATGAGTCTCCTTATTGGTTATTTAATACCAAGTGTTCAGCCTTAAGAATAAATATATTAGAAATACAGGTAGGCTCAGCAGGGGATATTGAAATACAGCAGGCTACAGCACTTGGGAGAGTGAGCACCACAGAAGAGGTGGCTCTGGAAGACGCAGAGGTTGTCCCAATGGTGTAGGTAAGGGAGAGTTGAGCCAGCAGGCTGATCACACATCTGTGACTGCAGTGTATGTAAAAGGGCTGCACCCACTAATCCAAAACTGCAAGACATCCATGACAGAGCAACACAGGACAGCTGAGAAGAGTCCCTGTGAGGACCCAATATCGACAGTGCACTAGAAGGCAGAGGACTTGAATGATCATCAATGACTCATTGCAATGAACATCTGTAAATGAAGATATGTAGACAAAGAGGTATCACTGTGACACACTACAGCTTCCATGACAAGACATTCTCTGCCATTTGTTTATTTTGTAGTATTTGTTTGTTTTTGTTTATTTTCTCATGGGTGGAGATTGTAAAGACAGTTCCAACATATTTTTGAAAAATTCAACTATATGTTCTTCAAATCATTTTATTTACTTAAGAAAGCAAAATCATTTATTCATACTATAAGGGGGAAGTAACAATTCCTAGTAGGAATAATGTCCAAAAATAACTTCAAAGTTAGTGACAATTATTTTCCTTAAAACTGTAATACGTAAGTGTTAATCTAGTTATTTAATCAGAACAGTGACTTCTGGCTGTTTCTTCTTATTCTGATTTAATCAATAATCCAGTTCTGTGAACCTTTCTGTCTTTTGTTTGATAGAGAGGTAATTTTACTCTTTATTATGATCAAGGAAGAAGTCCCAACACACACATACATATTCACATGCACATTCTTCACCAAATTAAAATAGAATATTAATATATAAACTGTAATTCCAAACTATGATCATTTTGACAATGAAGAGGATAGATCTGTAAATGATAATTATGCACCACCTTGGCTATATGTTTTTAACACCTTTGATGAAAAACTAGCTTTTCTTTTTTTTTTTTTTTTTGGATGGATGAATATATTTTTTTACTTAGTTACAGAAGGATCTGAAACAAATTACATAGGACCAAATTCAACTTCTATACAAAACAAGAATGAATGAATGAAAATCATCAGTTACTTCTAGTTGATAATGATCACCTATTTTTATTGAGAGTTCACTAGATTCTGGATAGTACTGTAATTTTTTTCCTCTGAGCAGACATAAGATATTATTACCTACAATATGATTTTCAGACAAGGAAACTGAAACTTGGATATATACTCATTGCACTGTGGAATCTTAAGAATACTAGTAAGTTCATTGCCTTCCAACTCCTAGAACCCCTTGAAAAGATGGCTTTAGCCTTGAAAAAGTTGCTGATAGGCCTGTTTAAACGCCTAGAAGTTGTTACAGTTTTTTTTAATGCAATTTATTTATTTTTATATCAATCACAGGTTAGGTACTTTGCATCCCAGGCGTAGCCCCCTCCCTCATTCCCTCCCACTCTCCCCATCCCTCCCTCACCTCCTCCCTGCCCCCTCCAAGTCCACCAATGGGGGAGGACCTCCTCCCCTTCCACCCAACCCCAGTTCATCTTGTCTCCTCAGGGCTGGCTGCAATGTCCTCCCCTGGGATCTCACTAGGCTGTTACTCCCTGGCGTGTGTGGGGGAGGGTCAAAGAGCAAGCCATTGAGTTCATGACAGAAACAGTCCCTGTTCCCCTTACTAGGGTCTTCAGTTGGACACCGAGCTACCATGGGCCACATCTGAGTGGGGGTTCTAGGCCAGGGAGAAATGGCTCAGTGGTTAAGAGCGCTGCTCTCTGCTCTTCCAAAGGACCTGGGTTCAATTCCCAGCACCCACATGGCAGCTCACAACTGTCTGTAATGCCAAGTCCAACAGATCTGATACCTTCACACTAATGCACATAAAATAAAAAAATTTTAAAAAAGTAAAACTAACTTTTCATTCAGTATTTTTATTACATGTTTTAAATCCAGGTGAAACCATAGCGAAATTTCTGTTCACTGAATTCACAATAGAATACAATGACATCTTAATTTTTTCATCCAATTAAAAAAAAAGCTTACTGCCTAGCTTGCATAATTTATATTC
The DNA here is from genome assembly GCA_028658305.1 of Pachyuromys duprasi. NCBI lineage: Eukaryota > Metazoa > Chordata > Mammalia > Rodentia > Muridae > Pachyuromys > Pachyuromys duprasi. Next base: position 26,406,903 of record CM053743.1, read on the forward strand.
AAAGTTTTGTTTTTATAGTGTTCATTTAAGGAGACAGAAATTTCTGATCTTTGGCTATAATAAACAACTAAACAATTATTCTATTCACTCGTTTTGAAATGTAAGAGAGGAATATAACTGCAAGAAGGGGAGCTTACAGTTGGTGCAGGGAAAATTAGATGTCTATCACCTTTCCTCGAGGGCTGCTTGTTCCTTAGTCTTTAATGTGTTCGCATTCCTCCAAATGACTGCTTTGGTTACTTGTACAAATCAGCTGTCAGACATCAACTTCTGCAACTTGCATGGATGCAAAGTGATTTCCATCAAGGTCTGGAGGAACTTTCAGATTGCCAGGAATGACATTGCCTCTAGCTTATCAACTTTGCAGTTGTGGCTTGATTGACACTGTTGAAATTCTGTCAGCTTTTCTTTCCTCTGTTTGCTTTTTTTTAACAGAGCAGAGAAGCAGAGGCCATTCCTATCCATGAGCTTCTTAAAATTGTAACCTTAGTGAAAGCCCAGTTTGTTTCATCATCTATTTCAAATATAAAATGAAGATGATTGAATGGTGTAAGAGATGCCAGGAAGAAATAGGTTAAAACCATATAGTAAAATACGTAGAACTATTATCCTTGCTTTTTTCAGAGTATAACAACAATATACTTATTGTAAGATGGCTCAATGGGTAATGGAACTTCAGACAAGTCTGATGACCAGTGTTTGATCCAATAACTCAAATATTAAAATGAGAGAACTGATTCCTATATGATGTTCTCTGATATACAAATTCATGCTGGTACACAAACATACACACAAATAAATAAATATAATGGAATATATTCAATACTGAAAAATGTGTGACATACAAAGAGCTATGACAAATAAAGTATGCTAATAGATTTCTTTGCTTTAATAATTATGCAGTCCCCAAATTCTAATTGTCACTAATTATTAGTGTCTCTTTATAACCTTTGACATAAAATAAACAAATGTTGTTAAAATTATAATCTTTGGCTTAAGAAGCTTTGATCCCGAGAAAAGAAAATGAAACCACTCTTTTTTGTTTCAAGTTAAAGTGATGAAATATAAGAATATATAAAACAATTCATGTACTGAAATATAGCTATTTACAATAAAACTATAACATTTTATGGGATAAATTTGTGATATTAAAATATTATATACAATGTTGTTTAAAATTATTTTCCAGAGTGAGGTTTAGGTTTAAAACTCTACTAAATTAGTCTTCTTAAATAATAGATTTGGAATATTTTTTCTTCACAGTACATCTTGTTATTTTAATGTTCATTTTCATTTTATTATTTTTTATTTATTCATTTTAACATCCTTATTGTAAACCCTCTTTCTTCTCCTCTGGGTTCTCCCTCCCTCTCTCTTTCCTCTATGCCCCTCCCCTACTTCTCAGAAAAAGGGAGCCCCTACCCCCAACAAACCACCCAGGCAAATAAAGTCCCATCAAGATTGAGTGTATCTTCTTCCACTGAAGATGGGCAAGGGGGTTCCACCAGAATAAAGTAGTCTAAAAACAAGTAACAGTGTCCATGTCAGAGATAGACTCTGCTCCCCTTACTGGGAAACCCACATGAAGCCTGAACTAACCATAGACTATATATGTGTAGAGGGCATAGGTCCAGTCTCTACATGGTTCTTGGTTGGTGCTTCACTCTCCAAACGTCAGCCTGGGTCTAAGTTAGTTGGCCCTTATGATCTTCTTGTGGAGCTCCTTCCCCTTCAGGTCTTTCTATCTTTCTCTTACTCTTCCACAAGACTCCCTGCATTTGGCCCCATGTTTTGCTGTGAGTCTCAGCATCTGTTTCCATCCACTGCTGGGTTGAGCCTCTTAGAGGACAACTATGCTAGACTTCTATCTGCAAGCATAGTAGGGCATTATTAATAGTGTCAGGGGTTGTCTCTCTCCCATGGGGCAGGTCTCAGGTTGAGCCAGGCATTGGTTGGACATTCCCTCAATCACTGCTCTAACTACATCCCAGCACATCTTGTAAGCAGGATTAATTTTGGGTCAAAGTTTTGGTGTTTAGGTGGGGTGTTTCGGTGTTCCCCCCTCCACTAAAAGATGGCCTTTTCAGTATCCATGATCCCAACACAAGTAGTCTTAGCTAAAGCTATTCCTATATTCTCCCCGGAAGTCTACCCTGTTGTAAGTCTCTAGTTTGTCTCAGTGATGCTTGTCCATTAGTATCTCGTCTCTCTCCAAGCCCTCTGACCACTTGCCTATGCTCTTCATATATCTGATACCCACCCATATTTCCCTCCACAGTCTCTCTCCTACCCTGTTCTCTATCTTCATCTACTTCTGTTGTCTATTCTATTTCCCTTTCTGGGTGAGACTTAATCATCTTCCCTTGGGCCCTCTTTGTTACTTAGCTTCTTGGGACCTGTGAATTGTAGTATGGTTACCCTATAATACATGGGTAATATCTGCTTATAAGTAAGTACATACCATGTATGTCTTTCTGGGTCTGGGTTAGCTCACTCAGGATGATCTTTTCAAGTTGAATCTATCTGATTGCAAATTTCATGATTTCCTTGTTTTTAATAGCTGAGTAGTATCCTATTGTGTAAATATATCGCATTGTCTTTATCCATTCTTCAGTTGAAGGACATTTGAGTTCTTTCCAGTTTCTGGTTATTATAAATAAAGTAACTATGAACATAGTTGAGTAAGTGTCCTTGTTTTATGGTGGAGCATCTTTTGGGTATATGCCCAAGAGGCTTGTAGATGGGTCTTGAGGTAGAGCTATTCTAATTTTCTGAGAAAGTGCCAGATTGATTTCTAAAATGTTTGTACAAGTTTGTACTCCCACCAACAATGGAGGAGTGTTCCCCTTTCTCCGCTTCGTCATCAGCATGAGCTGTCACTTGAGTTTCTGATTTTAGTCATTCTGACAAGTATAAGATCGTTTCTTTAAGTGCTTCTCAACCATTAGAGATTCCTCTGTTAAGATTAGCCCCATACTCCATTTTTAAATTGTATTGTTTAAAAATGTTTGATGGTGTTATTCTGTTGAGTTCTTTATGTACTTTGGACATTAATCTTTTGTTGGAAATAGGATTGGTGAAGTTTTTTTCCAGTTTGTAGGCTGTTGTTTTGTTCTAATGACAGTATACTTTGATTTACAGAAGATTTTCAGTTTCATGAGGTCCCATATGTTAATTGTTGATTTTAGACCATGAGCTGTTCATGTTCTGTTAAGGAAGTTGTCTTCTGTGCCAAAGAATTCAGAGCTCTTTCTGACTTTATCTTCTAATAGATTTAGCATTTCTGGATTTATGTTGAGGTCTTTGATCCCCTTGAATAAGAGGTTTGTTCAGGATGATAAATTTGGATATATTGATGTTCTTCTACATGCAGACATCCAGTCAGAACAACATCACTTGTTGAAGATGCTTCCTTTCTCTCATTGAATGGTTTTGGTTTCTTTGTCAAAAACAAGTGTTCATTATTGTGTGGGTTTATTTCTGGGTCTTTGATTCCATTGATCAACCTGTCTGTTTTTATGCCAATGCCATGTGGTTTTTTATTAGTATTGCTTTATAGTACAACTTGAAATCAGGGATGGTGATAGCTCCAAAGATTCTTTTATCGTACAGGATTGTTCTTCCTATCCCGGGATTTTATTTTTCCATCTTAAGAATTGTTCTTTCATGGTTTGTAAAGAATTTCCTTGGTATTTGGATTAGAATTGCATTGAATCTCTAAATTGCTTTTCCTTCTAGGGCCGTCTTTACTCTGTTAATCTTACCAATCTGTGAGCATGGGAAATCTTTCCATCTTCTGTTCCTGTTCCGAGGATATTTGAGTCACAGAGTACACACTACAGTGAATTGTAGAAACAACTATTTTCTCCAAAATTCATATGCTAATTGAAAGTAAAATGAGGCCATAATTTCACTTTGGCTAATATTCTCATTATAATTATGAGACATGGCATAGTTGTAAGTGAACAGAGACAAAGTTCTGTGAAGTCCATGGAGAAAAGTTATATTTTACATAGCTGTAGAAAATTCAAAAAAGAAGCAAAATCTGTTAACAACAACTGTAATATTGTGTCTTGAAATAATGACAGAAATCCTTGTCAGACAGCATTCATTTGAATAAACCTCTAGTAGTGTGTGTGCATTTGTGGTACCTGTGGGATTTTTGTGTGGAAAAAAGGACTTCAAAGAGTTAACTTAATAGCAATTAATATAAGTAGAAAATTTAATTCCTCTTTCTAAATATTAGTGTCTGCTTATCAAGTTTTTTTTGATAAAATGTCCAATTTGTTGGAGAGGATGAAGAAAACACTTTTCAGAATATGTCCTGTGGAAGAAATAAAGTCAGGAACATTAAAGGTATGTTAAAAAGATGTGGAATCTAGCATTTTAAACTCTTAGGACAGATTCAGAAAATGTTAATTAGCAAAATAAATAATGAGATTACCATATAATCAGAAGCAAAAATTAGGATTTTGGATTTTTGATTTTGTAAATGAACAAATTATATTTTAATGATGAAAATGATTAGCCTGGTTCTTTTTTCTTTTTGTCTACTTGATTTAATCTAGACATATCTATGAAGAAGAAACCCCAACTAACAATTGTTTCCATTATGCTGTCCTATGTCAGGTTTTTAGGGGCATCTTCCTAGATAATAACTATTGTGGAAGGGCCAATCCCACTGTGAGTAGCACCTTGCTAGGCTGGTGGTCCTGGGCTGTATAAGATAGCAAGCCATGGGGAATAGTCTCCTGAGCAGATTTTCCCAATGTTCCTGCATCTACTCCTGCTTGAGTTGCTGCTCTGACCTCAGTCAATGATCAACTGTACTCAGAACATCTAAATCAAACAGATAATTTCATCCCCAAGTTGTTTTGGATCATAGTATTTGTCACAGAAACAGAAAGCAATTTAAGACACTGATATATTGCATAGTTTCAAAGTTGCCTAATATAGAAGAAGAGACAGAAGCAATTTTGTAATAAAGATGGAGGGGCTACAACTGGAATACAAAGTGAACAAACTGTAAATAATAATGATAATAATATTAATAATAATAGAAAAGAAAAAACAAATTAAGGAATTGATTTTTTAGATTATGTCTCATTAAAATATAGTAAATAAAAGCAGCATATAATCTAGAGTATTATATTTTAAAGCCATTATTTGAACATAATCAAAATGTGAGTCACCTCTAAGAATATCCAGTCATTTCAGAATTAGATAACTTCATGACAGACATATGGAAATATTATCAAAATATTTTTTACAAATCTATAAAGTTCCCAAAGATTTACTAAAAACAATTTATTAAAACCTTATGTTCAGTAAATATATTTTAAAACATTTACCTTACATCTACACATTAAAATATATAATTGATCTGTAGCAGAGTCTCATCTAAATTGTTTCAAGAAATACACATTGTTGTGCCCGAATCATGATACCCCAAAAGACCATCACCAGGAGCTGAGTCCATTGCAAAACACATGAGGATCTTTCTTATAAATCATTACAAGCTGCAGCTTGGGCTCACCCCATCCCCCACCCCCACTACTGAAGTGGCTAGAGCCAGGAGCCTCCTGCTCAGGTTAATTGGGTGATTTAAACATTCTGGTCCCTCCCAGCATGCCCAAGGCAGGGGTGATTCCTGCCTGGTAAACATCTATTGGTCAAAATGCTGCATTTTGAATTGATTGGCTATAGGAAGGTCCCCAAACCATTAATGATCTGGTGTTCCTCCCTAGGGGAATAGGCCAGTTTCCTAGCAACTGTATCTCTAGTGAGTGGGGAAAGAATACAGTAAGGCGAGTTCTTCTCTTCAGGGCATTACTGAATCCAGCTAGTTCAGACCTTAAACATTAATAAGAGCCACCAATTTTTAATCTTCTGGTCTCTCAACATCACCCTACCACAGCATTTTATTCTTCAGACACACTCATGGATATCTGTGAGATTGTTTTGTAACTGTGCTTGTTAGAGTACCAGCAAGTGTGGCCTTTACAGGTGTGTGTAAGAATTCCAACAATTACCATAGATAGCCGTTTATCTGATCTTGGAGTAGAAACAACTCCTCTTGCACTAGAGAAAATTAAGTCTTGAGTGTTTAAGTAAGATGTTCCTCAAAGGATTCTACGTTTGAACACTTGCTCCCTCTGGTGAAAATACTTCCGAGTGCTGTAGGTCTTTTAAGACTTAGGATCATCTGCAGACATGCTTCACTAGGGCAGAACTTTGAGGATTAAACCTAAGGTTTGTTTCCTTATCAGCTATTAGGATGTCACTTGGCCTTTCTTGAAGTTGAGAGAGTGAGAGGGAGGTGGGAGATGTTGCAGGCAGGAGAGAATAGAGTAGAAATGATGCAATCGCAGTTTTAATGTATAAAATTCTTTTTTTAATTAATTTATTTTTATATCAATCACAGGTTAGGTACTTTGCATCCCAGGCGTAGCCCCCCTCCTTCCTTCCCTCCCACCGTCCCTCTCCCTCCCTCATCTCCCTCCTCCCTGCCCCCTCCAAGTCCACCAACAGGGGAGGACCTCCTCCCCTTCCATACAACCCCAGCTCATCCTGTCTCCTCAGGGCTGGCTGCAATGTCCTCCCCTGGGATCTAGCCAGTCTGTCACTCCCCGGCTTGTATGGGGGAGGGTCAAAGAGTCAGCCATCAAGTTCATGACTGAAACAGTCCCTGTTTCCCTCACTAGGGTCTTGAGTCCTACACCAAGCTATCATGGGCCCCATCTGAGCTGGGGGTTACAGGCCACATCCACACATGGTCCTTGATTGTAGAAACCATCTCATACAAGACCCCTGTGCCCTGCTCAGTTTGGTCTTTGTGGAGTTCTTGTTCTCCCCAAGTCTCACCAACCTCCCCCATTTCTATCATTACTTCTCACCCTCTGCCAAAGGCTTCTTAAAAAATAAAGTTAGAGGTGAATTCTTCCTTCTTAAAATGAAAGAGCACAAGAATTTAATTAGTATCACTGGAGCCCTGTGGTTCTATTAACATACTAATACAAATGCTTCCTTGCTGTCTTACCAGGCATCTTAAGGATTACTTTTTGTCTTTTATGTGGTGTCAGCAATAACACCAGTGAAATCTCTGTTTCTCCTGGGACTAAGCTCATCACAACCATAACTGACTAAATAACTTTACCTTCTTTGTCTGTATCATATCAGTTTTCCCAGTGAGTTTTTTGTTTGCTTGTTTGTTTTCTGTTTTTCCAAAACGAGAAAATATTTACTTTACTTTTTAAATCAAAGTCTGCTTTTAGAAAATGCAAACCTATTTTATATCTCTTGTAGAAAATATTTAAAGAAATAAACACTCAAGAAGAGGTACTTGGATTGAATTGCTTTCCTACAAGGTGACAAGCAACTGCTCTGTAAGTGGATGGTTTTAGTGCTGACATGTGGTCACAGAAAAGTCATTAAAAGATATTTCTGTATCTTAAAAATTGATTGGAATTCAGGAAGGAAACATTGCATTGACATAAACAAATTTTTGTGCATTTAAATGATAGAGGAAATGATAAACAGCATGTTGTGTAGGTTGAATGTTGTTATTAAGTGTCATTGAAACAGTAAAAAAAAACCACAGATCAAGTTACTTAGGAAAAAAGTCAGCAAATTATGTGAAAACTGGTTTCATGAAAGTCAATTCTGTTTTTTTCTGAGAGGATTTAAAACACTCTTATATTCTATTCATTAAGACTTTCATATAGGGAATGATTTTCAGGTTGTAACTGAAGATGGAGCTTAAACAATGTTCTGACAGATTTTCACTAAAGTCTCAGTTCTGATAGAGCCTGAATGCATAGTTAAATTGTCAGCTCCTCTAATAATAAAAATATGTCAGATACTCAGAAAAATCTGCCTTCATAGTCCTGAAATGCCTTAGATTCAAAGCAAGAATCAGATTTCAGCATTTTTCCACCAGACATTATTTCAGGAAGAACAAGACCAGAAACTAGAAAGCCCTTGAAGCCAAAACTAATAGAGTAATATAAGAGGCTGTGTGTGGATAACTGGACAAAGAAGTTGGGATAAAAATATATTCCATAAAATTAGAAGAATTTTAGATTACTTTTTCTTCATCTGAGTGCCCAAGAACAGTTTTTTTCTATAGAATAACAAACAGTGTAATTTAAAAGAACTAAAACAAAACCCAACTACTAGTTAGTAGCCTTTAAAGAAAAAAATTTTTTTTTCTCTTTTGTAGAACAAGATCGCTGATAGCAGTATTACAGAACTAATTAGCAAAGGCTGGATTAGGGTAGTAAGATTCTAGAATACCATAGGCAGAGTTAAAAAATGTTGAAGATAGAAGAGATGTATTTGATTGTAACAAGCAGGAAAGCTGATAGACATTAGGTTCCTATTGATGGAAAGGATGACTAGTGAGAGAGTTTACTAACCTGTATAATAAAACTGTTTAATAGCTAATGAGTCATAGTTGGCTTTGAACTACTTCAGTATAAAATTATGGGTTTCATCTCAGTTCATTCAGTTTCTATAACTACAGCTCATTCATCGAGGAGAACACAGTTAGAGAAAATGACCAAAACATCACAGCAAAGGTATGTTTTTTTTCCTCTTCTCTCTCTCTTCTCCTCTCTTTCTATCTCTCTCTGTTTATATATGTATTCTCCATAGCCATTCATCCAAATATATTTATGGGAATCAAAATATGCTTTAGACAAAAGACAAAAACAAAAACAAAAAAGAGAGAAACATAAATAATACCAACCTCAGTGTGAGTGAAGAGATACAGAAGCCAAGATAATAAATAAGACTGCCCAAATCCATCTCTCAGTGTCTAGATCATGGCTCCACAGTGATGTCACTCATTAGACTGATCTTGCCAGCATGATGAAGGGGTTAACAATAGAACAGATCTTTCCATCAGTATATTTGTCATAGATGTATTTCAGTTCTCTGTTTAATGAAAAAAATTCATTTTACATACTTTAAGCAGATTTTTACTTATTAAAGAAAATAAAATAAAGTACTCCAAGCAGATATTAAAGTATGTTCTGCCAAACAGGGTAACACACAGTAGAATATATATTGTGGATTTTAAATATGTTTTATTAAAATGTATAAAATATGTGGCATATCAAAAATATAAGATAGTGTCCCTTTTCTTCCCAGTCATGGTATGTTGCAACTCTCTTTTAGAGATATCATTTTTTTTATCAGATTGTATTTATTTTTTGTTTCATCTGTATAAGCACTCTGTCTGAAGTAACTACACCACAAGTGTGTAGTGCCATGGGAAGATACAAGGGGATGTTGGATCTCCTGGAACTGGTGTTAGAGATGTTGGTTGTGAGTCATCATTTTGATGCTGAGAGCTGAAACCAAGTCCTTTCAGAAGAGCAATGTTTGGTCTCCATGACTGAGATATTTCTCCAGTATCTTTTGGGTACTATTTCCTCATGTTTCTCTAGAGTAGTCCATGAAACAGAGATTAAAACGACTGTGCCAATGACACTGTAATAAAGCCAGAATAATCTGAGGATGTAAAGCTGTTTTGCTAATGCACAAGTGAGGAAAAATGGCTCTGTGCCTTCAAGGTTGTTATACGGGAAATAATCAACTGCATCAACAAGGAAACTAAGTCACAGTGACAAGAACACAGCCTCAGTTTTCTTGCGCACTTCATACATAACGTAGTTTTCAAGGTCTCATGATTTATCTCTTGACTACTTTTTTTGTTTGTTTGTTAAGATGTTGTGTTGAAAAGTCTCAAAAGCTAAGTTGCATGTGAAGTAACCCAGAAAACGGTAACTGAGAGAAATAAAGCATAAACTCGTAAGGATGGAGAGTTGAGGAGGATCTGAGAGAAGATAAGGGAAGGGAAATGGTCAAAATATACTGTATGAAAATAACCTTATTTTTAAAATAACAAAGATGTTTTGTTATTTTTAAAATCAAAATGTTATGTTGCAGGCCTGGGTCAGTGATTAACAATAATCTCTCTACTTGAACATATGGAATTAGGCCTAGTTTGTCTTTTCTCACCTGAACCAATAAGGAAGGATCATCAAATTTGAGTTGTCAATATCTCTGCACTCTAATTTTAGATGGGGAATTAGAAAGAGTATTACATGGTAGGTGAAATGATTAAAATGAGGGCCACTCTTAAATAATCAAGGCTTCATATGCGCCTCTCTTAGAATTCTCAACTTGGAACAATAATCTTATGGATTATACTGTTTCAAGACTACTCTGACATTACTTAAGTGTGGTAAAAATTATGGTTATTTATATCTGGCCTAAAATTCAGTGTCATGCAAAATTTCCCCATCCTTGAAGAATTTGGGAATCTAGAAAACAACATGTGTGTAGGTATATAATTGTGAGTATGCCAAACTCCCAACAGGGTTTCACACAGGATCTCTCTTGGACTTGGTCAGTGGTTAAAGCAATCCATAGGGTTCAAACATGCAACTGTTTATACTTACCGCTTTATTAAAGGATATATCACTGGCCTGCTCTTCGATCACCTCCCACTAGGGGAGGGGGAGAGGCAGTGTGCAGCCTTGCCAGGATACAGAGGAAGATGATACAGCCAGCCTTGATGAGACCTGATAAGCTAGGGTCAGATAGAAGCGGAGGAGGTCCTCCCCTATCAGGGGACTAGGAAATGGACAAAGGGGGAGAAGAGGGATTGTAGGTGGGACTGGTAGGAGACAAGAGAGGGGGCCGCAGATTCTTATCAAGAATCCATAAGGTGAAGGATGCGGAACGAATAGAGACTTCCTATTTTCTCCAGCAATACCAATATCTAAGAAGCTCCACTTATTTGGAAGTGCAAAATCTCTAAACTTAGCCTTTGGGGGTGGGGGTTGCACAGTCACATAATTATATTGGCAGGTGTGATTGATTAAGCCATTGGTGAACATTCCAATAGTAACTGTCCTTCCCTCCCTTGAGGTTGGAACTGAAAGTTCTAAGTGCATTCACAGTGCTCTTTTCCCATTGAAAATCTCCATATGTGATAATCTATGTCCTGCCAGCCAAGAGCCAACCTTTTGGCATACAAAAGGGTGCATCACTTTGAAGATTTTAAGATTTTCCAGTTGTTGGAGGGAAATAAATAAGAATAAAACTAGATTTACATTCTATAGCATTAAAGGGGTATTATTCAATATATTTTAAGAAATCTAGCAAAAGACGACAATATACTACATTCTTGTTTGCATTTGGAAAACAGTTTTTCATGGATCTTATTTCAAAAGTATATGGAATATTTCTGTGCAAAACACTTGGATATGACTTGTTCTCATTTCCAGGTTGTTCAATATGAATACTTAGGCTTCCCAGAAGAGCACATTTTCTCAAATAAATGGACTAATAAATTTCTCTGACTGCAAAGATTAATAATTTTCCAACACATGTCTGGAAACTTGTTTGAATATAATTTATCTTAAAGCCCACAGAAATTACACAAATATTTAATAATAATATTAATTATTATTAAATCTAATTATTCCCCTAAATATTTAATATTGCTATTAAATATTTAGGGGAATAATTAGATGTCATCAACCTCTTGTTACATAAATTGTTGGACAAATGAATTTTTCAATAAATGTATCACTTTTTTCAAAAAGCGTTAATATTGTTCATACTCTTTAAAATAAGTTTAGATTGATATCCTCTGATCTTCACTGTAACCTTGAATTACAGAAATATAGAATATTTATCTAGCTACATGAGTCTTTCATTTTCTATTTTGACAATATTTTTATGTCTTATACACCTCACATTTTAACTTGATAACTTCAAGGGTAGGGCATATAACAACATATTTCACAGATATAAATGACATTTTACATTTAGTAGAAAGCCAGCTCCATAATACGTATTATGACATTAACAAATCATGGCCTAGGGCAATAATATACAGATACCATTGTTGTAGCACTCTTCTTGTTCTTGAAAGCAAGTTAGTGTTATTTTAGCACTATATATGTATATATATTATGTATATGTATGTATTTGAGTATTTACTTAAAATATGAAGTTTTATAGGATGCATGGTTTATAAAATTTGATTTATTATAATGTGTGAAGTAGGCTCTAATTTTTAATGTAGGAGACCATTAAAATTGCAATAAAAACTTGTAAATCTATATTTAAGAAATGTCAAAAGAAAGCATTTTATTATTATCTTTTTAGAATACATATATTTGCATGCTTTGTTTATTACATATCTATTAATTATGAGATAAAAATAATATCTGTGTAAAATCACTTACCACTGCCCAACATTTTCTGGTAAAATGAATCATAGTTACTTATTTTTAAAATTCTACAAAATCTTATGCATAATTTCACCTAATTGATATTTTCAAAAAATGCTTTCCTAAATTTGAATTATTGAGGACCGTTGTACTACATTCACTGTGTCCAGATAAATTAGTATAATCTGTATGCAGTAAGGTCTTCTTCACAGTTATTAATACCATTTGGAATGTCAAATACCACATTCATTACTTCAGAAGAAAAGTATATGAAGAAGCATAAGAATATTGAGAAGGTGTTTTATGTGAACAATCATAATTCTTTATTCATCTTCTCTTCCTCATTTTACCTCTGATAGTTATTGTTAATTGTCTGGTTGGCAGAATCTAGAAACTCCTAAAGAATGAGCCTCTGAAAATAACAGTGCACATTTATCTTATGTTAATTGATGGGGAAACTTATGTTAATTATCCACTACTCAGTGGATTCCCTGAGGATAGAATACTGGACACTTTAAGAGAAAACAAAACCAAGCATGAGTGTTCAACCCCCTCCTCTTTTCAAGGATGGATCTGATATGACCAAATGCTTCACCCTCCTGTTCCCTCACCTTCCAAATAAAAGTATATGGACCTTTTCAGATCAAAACCTTCTCCCTTAAGTTGCTATTGGATGAGAATTTATTGCAGGAACAGGAAAAGAAACTGATTTTTAAAAATGGTCCTGAAAACTGGGGAAATTCCTTCATTGTCATTTGGGTTTTGGAGATGATGTTTTAGTTAAATGTGAAATAATATGATAGTTTGGGATAGAAAAGTCCTGGGATACTTGGAGCAGAGCTCAATGGGACATTTGCGTGAGAGCTTAGAAGACAAGATCACCTAGAGGAATATTGAGAGTGGTGGCTGTTTTTTGACTTTTCAGATTTAAATAAAGACTCTCTCAAGAGGTGAAATGGGAGTTATCCATGTGATTTTTTTGTGCAAACATTAATGTCCCTTCAACATGTTCTGAGACTCTGAATGAAATTAAATTAAAAGAGAGGAAACTAATTAATTTAGTAGAGGAATGGAGTCCCACCCTAACCAAGAAACTATCAGTAATAAGTATAGGTATTCATTTGTAAAAGAAAAAAATAGTTTTCTTTAATGGAGTTGTACTTGTATATAAACCACCTTTCAGGGTAGACTCCATGCCCAAAAGCAAATGGCCAACACAAAACAATACAATGGTGCTTTTGAAGGCTTTGACTCACATTGCTTCGTTTGATAATTTCTTTTTTATTTTCATTTAATTGTTTGGTTTCTAATGTGTTTTGTGTGTGTTTCTCTCTCTTTCTCTGTATGTGTGTCTCTGTGAGTGTGTGTGTATGTGTGTGTGAAAGAGATAACTTTGTTCTGTTTTTTTTTTCTCTTTAAAAATTAAAAAAAGCATGCAGCATATGACTAGGGAGATGGGAGTATATGAGAGGAGATGAAAGAGAAGAAAAGTATGATGAGAATATATTGTATGAGAAAAAATTTAGAAAATGATGGAGGTGCATTCAGGTCGTTGCTGAGAAAGCATCACTGAAGAGAAACATTCTGAACTATACCAGATGCATAGGAAATGTGCTTAGGGTAAAACCTTACTTATGATGAGCTGATAACAAAACTTTACAGTGATGTTCATATAGTGAGCATATAGACATGAATGATGTAAGATTGAGGATAATGGACTGTTGCTTCAGGATTTCAGAGAGTAGCTCAAGACAGACAATGTATTAATATCCCAAGATAATTTCCCTAAAAGATCATTTGTGTGAAGTTCTGAATGTGAATCCTTCCTTGAATGGAGAGCACAGGATAGACACAAGAACCATGGGACATGTACTGAGACAATGTGGATGTTAAATGGAGTCAACCATGGAAAAATATCTACATGGCTATCAATATTTATGTTTCATTTAGACCATTATATGCCATAACTATGCAATTTGTAATTATTAATATTAATATTATTTTATATGACTTTATTGCTGAAATATTTTGAATGTTTAACATATTATAATTTAAGGACTGTGAGGACTTAAAATATTGACATGAATTTATTTTATATTAAAGCATGGTTATGAGCCTAAAGGACAAGGACTTCACTACACATCACATTTCAGTGCTGAGGAAAAAACAGGCTTGCAAAGACACAATATTCACAGACTGGTACAGTTAGATAAGGGGGAAAATGACGTATTTATTCATTTCCTTCTTTTTTCTTGTGGTTTGAAAGGAAATGTACCCTAGACTCAAATATGATTCTTAGGATGCATGGCATTGTTGTAATAGGTATGGCATTGTTGGGGGAAGTATGTCACTGAAGTCTAAGATGCTCAAACAGGCCCACTGTGGCACGCTCTTCCTTCAGTTTACCAATCTGGATATAGAACTATCAGCTACCCCCTCAAGCACCATATATGGCTGCATGCTGCTCTGCTTCCCATAACAACAACGGGCTAAAACCCTGAACTGTAAGCCAGCCCCAAATAAATGCTTTCCTTTGTAAGAGTTGCCATGTCACAGTGTTTTATTAATACTTGTGAGAGGATGTCTATCTCTAAAGGCATGTATTTTTATAGATCATTAGTTTCTCAAGAATTCTCTGGAAAAGTAGAAGAGCGACTGAGCAGCAACGTTTTCCAAATACCTCTATAATCTCTGAAGCAGCATTAGTATTAATAAATGAAAATTATAATACAGTCTTAAAAACACAAATTTTCAGCATGAGCTGTACAAAATAATTACTCTTTCTAAATTCTCAAAAGTTATTTTTCCATTGTGTGGTTTGGCTTCTTTCTCAAAAATCAAATATCCATAAGTGTGTGGGTTTATTTTTAGTACTTCTATTCGATTGCATTGATCATCCAGACTGTTTCTATGCCAGTACCATGCAGTTTTATTACTTTGACTCTATAGTACAGCTTGAGATCAGGGATGGAGATACCTCCAGACAATCTATTGTTGTACAGGATTGTTTTGGCAATTCTGTTTTTCTTTTTTTTTTCTATATGAAATTGAGAATTGCTCTTTCAAGTTCTACAAAGAATTGTTTTGGTATTTTGAAGGGATTTGCATTGAATATATAAATTGTTTTTGGCCGGATGGTCAATTTCACTGTGTTAATCCTACTGATCCATGAGCATCGGAGATCTTTCCAACTTCTTATATCTTCTTGAATTTTTTTTTTAAACAGGTCTTTCACTTGTTTAGTTAGAGTCACACCAAGGTATTTATTTTATTAGGGGCTATTGTAAAGTCTGTTGTTTCCCTAATTTCTTTCTCAGCCACTTTGTCTTTTCTACATACATTTTTTATTTTATTTTATTTTTATTATTAGTTACATTTTATTAACTCTGTATCCCAGGTGAATTCTGCTCCCTCATTCCCTCCCAATCCCATCCTCTCTCCCTCATCTACTCCCTGTCCCTTCCCAAATCCACTGATAGGAAAGGACCTCCGCCCCTTTCATCTGACCCTGGTTTATCAAGTCTCTTTAGGATTGGCTGCAAAGTCCTCCTCTGTGGCCTAGCAGGGCTGCTCCTCCCTTGCAGGTAGGGAAGTTAAAAAGCCCGCCATTGAGTTCATGTCAGAAATAGTCCCTATTCCCCTTAATAGGTAACCACTTGGATACTGAGCTACCATGGGCTACATCTGAGTGGAGGTTCTAGGTTTTATCCATACATGGTCCTTGGCTAGAGAAACAGCCTCATACAAGACTCCTGTGCCCAGATACATTTGGTCCTTGTGGAGCTCCTATCCTCTCCAGATCATATTAACTCCCCTTTCTTTCATATGATTCCCTATACTCTGCTGAAGGTTTGGTTATGAGTGTCAGCATCTGCTTTGATACACTGCTAGGAAGAGTCTTTCAGAGGCCCTCTGTGGTAGGCCCCTGTACTGTTACTTGTTTTCTCCTACATCCCATACCCATCCCATTTGTCTTTCTAAGTGAGGACTGATCATCTTACCCCGGGTCCTCCTTTTTGTTTATCTTCTTGGGCTGATATCCAGAATATATAAAGAACTAAAAAAATTAAAAAGCAATAAATCAAGCAATCCAATTTAAAAAATGGGGTACGGAGCTAAACAGAGAATTCTCTGTAGAGGAATATAGAAAAGCAGAGAAACAGTTAAGGAGATGCTCAGTGTCCTTAGCTATCAGAGACATGCAAATCAAAACAACTCTGATATTTCACCTTACACCCATCAAAATGGCTAAGATCAAAAACTCAAATGACAATACATGCTGGATAGGTTGTAGAGAAACAAGAACTTTCCTCTATTGCTAGTGGAAATGTAAACTGGTACAATCACTTTGGAAATCAATCTGGCGCTTTTTCAGACAACTAGGAATAGTGCTTCCTCAAAACCCAGCTATACCACTCCTAAGCATATATCCGAAAATTGCTCAAGTACACAAGGACATTTGCTCAACCATGTTTGTAGCAGCTTTATTTGTAATAGCCAGAATCTGGAAGCAACCCAGTTGTCCAACAACTGAAGAATGGATACAGAAATTGTGGTATACAATGGAGTACTACTCAGCAATTAAAAATGATGAAATCATGAAATTTGTAGGCAAATGATGGGATCTAGAAAATATCATTCTGAGTGAGGTATCCCAGAAGGAGAAAGACACACATAATATATACTCACTTATTTAGACCTAGGCTATATGGTAAACATACTGAAATCTATACACCTAAAGATGGGTTACTGATTTTTTTGAGTTAATTTTGTATCCAGCCACTTTGCTGAAGCTGTTAATAAGCTGAAGGAGTTCTCTGGGTAAATTTTTGCAGTTGCTCTTGGATACTATCATTTATCTGCAAATAGTGATACTTTGGCTTCTTCCTTTCCAATTTGTATCCCTTGATCTCTATTAGTTGTCTTACTGCTCTAGCTATGACTTCAAGAACTATGTTGAAGAGATGTGGAGAGAGTGGGCAGCCTTGCTTTGTCCCTGATTTCAGTGGGATTGATTTAAATTTCTCTGTTTAGTTTGATGTTGACTATACGCTTGCTGTATATATTGTCTTTACCATGTTTAGGTAGGTGCCTTGTATCACTGATCTCTCCATGATTTTAAACATGAATGGGTTTTGGATTTTGTCAAATGGTTTTCGGTATCTAAGGAGATGCTCATGCGGTTTTTCTCTGTCAGTTTGTTAATATGGTTGATTACATTGATGGATTTCTGTATATGGAACTAATCTTGGATGCCTGGGATGAAGCCTATGTGGTCATCGTGGATGATATCTTTAATGTGTTCTTGGATTTGGTTTGCCAGTATTTAATTGAATATTTTTGTATCAATCTTCATAAGAAAGATAGGTCTGAAGTTCTCTTTTTTGGGTCTTTCTGTGGTTTAGGTATTAAACTGACTGTGGCTTCACAGAATGAGTTTGCTAGTGTTCCTCTGTTTCTATTTGGTGGAATAATTTGAAGATAGTTTGATTTAGATCTTTTTTTTAAAACCAAACAAAGCATTATTTTATTATATAAAGCAAAAAAAAAAACATTCTCTTTGCAAATGAGCAACAATGCTATTGTTACCCCCAAAACATCCTTCTAAAACATTTCCCTAAGATATTATCAATTTAAATTCTTCACTTTGCTAAATTTAATTTATTTTTTTAAATTTATTTATTTTTATATCAATCACAGGTTAGGTACTTTGCATCCCAGGCATAGCCCCCCTCCTTCTTTTCCTCCCACCCTCTCTCTCCCTTCCTCATTTCCCTGCTCCGCGCCCCCTCCAAGTCCACCAACAAGGGAGGACCTCCTCCCTTTCCATCCAACCCCAGCTCAT
>CM053743.1:26425501-26488018 GCA_028658305.1 Pachyuromys duprasi
ATCCTTAATTTCTTGGATGTTTTGTGCTTGGAATTTTTCCGATTTTCTATTTTCCTTGAGTGAGGAATCCATTTCAGCCACTGTATTCTCTGCTCCCGAAATTCTCTCTTCCATCTCTTGTATTCTATTGGTGATGCTTACCTTTGTGGTTCCTGATGTTTTCTCTAAGTTCTCCAGTTCCAGGTTCTTCTCCCTTTGTGTCTTCTTTATAGATTCTAATTCTGTTTTCATGCTTTGTACCATTTCCTTCAACTGATTGACTGTGTCTATTTTGGTTGTTTCCTTTCTGTTTATCTTTGATTGTTCCTCTATGTGGGCAGTTAATTTCTTCTCCATGTCTTTGAGGGCTTTCTTCATTTCCTCTTTTTGTCTCTCTTTTTTTCCTCTAATATCTGCATAATCAAATCTTTAACATAATTTTCCTGTGTCTCCGCTGAATTAAAATCTCTATTGCTTTTGGGTGTTTCTGGTGGGGCCATGGTGTCCTGATTATTGTTGGGTGAGTTCTTTTCCAATTTCTGGGCATTTGTTTATATATAATCATGGAGCTGATTGTTCTTTAAGGCTGAACTTCTGTCTGAAACTGTCAATCTCTTGTGTCAGGAGTATTCTTCAAGAAGATCAGGGATTTCCATTGGTTTGTTAGTGTGTGTTGTTGTCTCAGTTGAACTCTGTTGTGGGCTCTGTGTGCCCGGCTTCGAGTTCTGTGCTAGAAGCTATGAGTACTGCAGGCTGGTCACCCCTCTGGTCTTGAGGCTTAGCTCCTCAGTCTGTGCTATAGGCTTAGTGTCCTGGTTTGAGATGTCAGCTGGTGTCTCTGTGCTCTGCCCTGGGCTTGCTGCTAAGGGATCTCCCCTGGACTGGAGATTTGGTGCCCCCTTCTTGGCCAGGGGCTGTGCACCAAGGTCTGAGATGATATTTGGGGCACAGACAGTGGGTTTGTTTGGTTGCAGGCATTACTGAGTGATGTGCACCCGCTGTATGCAGGCCTGTCTGAAATGGTGTCTGAGGCCTTCTCTCTCTGGCCCGTGCACACACACACACAGACTGAGGTTTTTGCTGGTGGACGTGTGCAGTGTGTGCCCACAGTGTGCAGTCTGGTCAAAACAGTCCCCCGACCCTCTCAGTGTGGGGTGATTCCGGTGATCCATTGCGACTGCGGTACACCAGTGGGTTGAAGCAGAACCTGGGTCCTTCCCAGACTTGCCCTAGGACTCACAAACAGACTGAGGTTTTTGCTGGAGGACGTGTGCAGTGTGTGCCCACAGTGTGCAGGTCAGTGAAAATGGTACTCCGTTCCTCCTCAGACTGCCCAGGAAACTGTGTGATCCAGTCTATTATGGCAGCTGTTGGTGCCCAGCGAGGCTGCTAGTTCAGAGCTATGCGCTGCTGGTCACCCAGAGATTTTTCCGGGTAATAACTGGGTGTCCCTAGGGTTTTCCCACTTGATTTTCTCATTGTAGGAGTTCCGCTCACCTGGCAATCACAAATGCTGGCCTTTTCAGTCCCAGTGCTCAGTCTCCTGGTTGCTACGTTGTTTCTGCTGTCCTACTCCTCAGACACAGTGTCCTCTTGTGGCAGCCATCTTGGATCTCCCTCTTGATTTAGCTCTTATTTGAAGGTTTGGTAGAATTCAGCACTGAAACAATCTGACTCTGGGCTTTTTTTTTTTTTTTTTTTTTTTTTTGGCAGGGAGACTTTTGATGACTGCTTCTATTTCCTTGGAGGATATAGGACTACTTAATCTATTTACCTGATCTGGATTTAATTATTGTAAATGGAATCTGTGAAGAAAATTGTCCATTTCATTTAGATTTTCAAATTTTGTGGCTTTTGTAGTAAGATGTAATGACTGTTCAGATTTCCTCAGTGTCTGTCAATATGTCCTCCTTTTTGTTTCTGATTTTGCTGATTTGGATAGTTTCTCTATGCCTTTTAGTTAGTTTGGCTAAGAGTTTGTCTATCTTGTTGATTTTCTCAAAGAACCAGCTCTTGGTCTTATTGATTCTTCGAATTGTTTTCTTTGTTTCTAATTCATCGATTTCCACTCTGAGTTTGATTATTTCCAATTGTCTAACTCCTCTTTGGTGTGTCTGCTTCTTCCCTCCCCCCCCCCTAGGGCTTTTAGGTATTCTGTTAAATCACTTGTATGAGATGTCCCCAACTTCTTTCTGGATGCACTTAGTGCTATGAATTTTTCTCTTTTCACTACTATCATTGTGTCCCAAAAGTTTGGGTAAGTTGTGCCTTCATATTCATTACCTTCATATTCATTGAATATTCATTGAAATTGCTAATTTATTTTTTTTCATTTCTTCTTTGACCAAGTGTCATTGGTAGAGAGTTGTTGAGTTTCCATGTGTACTTTGGCCTTTTGTTATTTCTGTTGTTGAAGTCTAGTTTTTTTTAACCTTTTTATTTTATTTTATATTAATCACAGGTTATGTACTTTGTATCCCAGTCGTAGCCCCCTCCCGCATTCCCTCCCTATCCCACCCTCCCTCCTTCATCTTCTTCCTACTCCTCTCTAAGTCCACTGATAGGAGAGGTCCTCCTCCCCTTCCATCTTACCCTAGTTTGTCAGGACTCATCAGGACTAGTTGCAATATCCTCCTCTATGGCCTAGCAAGGCTGTTCCTCCCTGAGGGGGGGGGTCAAAGAGTCTGTGACTGAGTTCGTGTCAGACACAGTCCCTGTTCATCTTACAAGGGAAATCCACTTGGGTGCTGAGCTGCTATGGGCTATGTCTGAGCAGGGGTTCTAGTTTATGTCCATGCATGATTCTTGGTTCTCTAAGTTCTCCAGCTCTAAGGTTTTCTTTGTTTGTGTTTTCTTTATTTATTCTAATTCTGTTTTCATGTCTTGCACCATTTCCTTCATCTGTTTAAATGTGGATTCCTGTCTCTCCATCATGGCTTCTATTTTTTGTTTGTTTCTTCTCTATACACCTCTATTTGTTCCTCTCTACATGTGCCTCTATTTGTTTGGCTGTATTTCCTATAGAGTGTTTGTTTCCTCTTTGTGTGCATCTAATAAGTGAATAAGCATAGATCTGTGATCATTTTCCTGTGTTTCTGATGAATTAGCATATCAATTGATTTTTGGGGGTTGCTGTGAAGCCATGATGTCCTGATTTTTGTTGGATGTGTTCTTATGCTCACCTCTAACTATTTGCTTATCTGTAAACCTCGCTATTTGTTTCTGGAGTCTGTTCTTCAGAGTACTTTCATCTGTCTCTGTTGTCTGGAGTGTTCTTCAGGAAAATCAGAGAGGTCCATTAGTTCGAGAGTGGGTGTTGGTATTTCAGCTGTAGCCAAGGGAGGGAGATTGCAGGAACCTGTATGTAAGCGCAGGTGTGTGGTTGGAAGTGTGTCCTGAAGCACAGGCTGCTAGAGCATGGAGATGCCCAGAATGGTGGAGCTTAAGTGCAGGAGGTTATGTGGGTGCTGCCTTTGTTTGTGGGCGCAATGCACATGTGCATATTCACTGAATACCTCAGTGGCCTACAGGCCTGTTGTGCTGTACTTTTGCTGTTCAGATCTGTTTGGGCTCCAGGAATTAGTTGCCTACACTCCACTGGTAGATACACAGAACAATGCCTTCAATGTTGAGAATGCTGTGCCAAGGATCCCTATGTTGCCCTCAGTAAGGGTGTGGGTACAAAGGATCTGATATCTGGCTGTTAGCATAGAGGGATCCTGCATCTGGGGCTCTGAATGCACTCACTTGAAGGCACACTCACTAGCTTTCAGGCCTATCAGGAAAGCATGGGGATTCTCTCTGTTCTCTACTCTCATATTGTGGTCAGCAGGGGAAAATGATAGTGTAGTAGATCACTCTGTTCAGTGGTGTCCACTGTTTGGCCACAGGGCTGGGAAACTGGTACTTGGGCCAGCTGCCTCTGCTGTCTCATTACCAAGCATGGAGGCTCATGTTTGGGCCAACCACTGCCACTTCCACCTAACTGGGTGGCCTGTGCTTGAGGGAGGGGAAGTGCAGGAAGGTTGAACATTCGCCACTCTTGTTCCTGAAGATGTCCACCGGTAACCTGGATCCAAACTGTCCTAGCTCATGGGTTGTGCCCTCTAGCCCAGGAAGCCTAAATGTCAATGTTCTGGCTTCAGCTGCCCCTCCACTCAGCAATTTTGGAGTTTCTTATCCTATGTCTCTCACATATGGTGTGTGCTGGTCTCTGCCATCTTGGACTCTCCTCCTAAATTTTTTTTATGTAAAGCAACAGAGATAATACTTCATACCATCTAAAGGATAAAATGTAATTTACAAGGAACGTCATTGAGAGATAAGTAAAATAACAAAAGTTATATAACTATTGACATGTCAATGTAAAGAAAACTCTTTAAAAGTATATAAAAACTATTCATATATATACATATATAACTTGTAAAGTAATGCTAATCATAGTGATGATTTTATTCCTCACCTCTACATACTATTTCAATAAATTATAACTGTTGTAATGATTTCAAATGTATGGAATGAAATACTTTGTAGTGCTATGTGTCTAGTGATATATTAGTAATCTAATATGTAAATTGAAAAACAAACAAAAACATCTAAAATCACTAGAATACTCCATTTAGAATGAAAGATAAACTCTGAGGATATGCATATGTATTTTTCTTATAATTCTCAGAATACTGAAAAATTTTAAATGCCTGTCTTTGCAGACATTTAACCTGCAATTATGTTAGAGCTCTCACTTGTCCATATACTCACTTTTTTCTCCTTTCCTTTTTTCTTCTTTTATTTTGAGAGAGGTCACAATGGTAGGGGTAGATCTGGGAAGAATAGGAATTGAATGTGATTGTGGTGCATTGTGTAAAATGTCCAAATAATTAAAAAAATATATTATGTGAAAAACAAACAAATCTTAGAAGGAATCTCTTGTGTATGTGTGGAAGCTTCAGTAGTCAATACAAGGCTAATGGTCTATTAGTTAAAGCAAGAAATAAGAGGTAGGAGTTCGGGCAGAAAGAGAGATTAACTCTGGAATAGAGAGATGTGGGAAGAATTTGCCCTGAAACACTGAGGAGGACAGGCTCATAAAACCTGATAAGAGGTAACCAGCTTTATGGTTATTAAACTTATTAACTAATCGGTATTAGTTATGAGCAAGTCAAAGAACATTCCTATCTATATTGATCTAGTCTTTTATAACTATATTTAAATCTCAGGGTCCTTATTTCTGGAAACAATGGTGTGGGTGATAAACATGGGTTACAGAAAAATCCCCTTATTCAACAAACAAACAACAACTTCTTTTATTTATAGAGCATTAACTCTACCACCAGGTAGTGAACATTTTACTCATATGAAAACTGCCTACTTTTCTCCCAAGTGTCAGGTGGGTGGTTCTTCTGCTCTCATTCATCAAGAAGAATGTTAAATTGATTTCCTCATAGCCTTGTACACAGTGGGAGTGTTGGTTGCAGGCTCTGTGGTCTAATAGGGTCTTGGTTTAGATGCCTTAGCTCTTTTCCCTGTGGAACATCATCTGCTATCTGATTGTCATGAACAAGGTTTACATCATCAAGTAAAAAGGCTGAAAGGGGCCAAGCTGCTTCCTGAGCTTCTTAGATTATAAAGTGTCACAGTTGCATTTGTGTTCCATTCAAATGACCACAGCAAACACAACTACACCTGAGATTTAAGAAGTAACGTAGAGTATGAAGGGGTGAGAATACCTGCCTGCAAAATCATGTAGCAAAACATATTTGTTCAGAATAAAAGTAAAATTGGGAATGAGTGTCTATATTACTGCATTCTTTTTCAACTTTCTATTCACTACAGTATAGCAACTGAATAACCACTTTCTATCCACTGCACTATAAAGATGCACATAAATCTGACATAATGATATTTTAATCATCTAAAATAATTTTATACTAAAAAAGTAGTTTGAAAATACATTCTTTTATATTCCAAAGAAATATTAGACAAGTCTATAAGGTATAAAACTGTTCAGAACTTTCTATATAACTAAATAAGCAACAGAAATTTCATTTTAATCATAATTGTGCTGCATACTGCACAGCCTGTATTTTTATCATTAGTCAATAAAGCAGTTTAGAAATTAATAAGCATTTTTATGTGGCTATGGCTTCATGAATTTCATAAAATTCATGAGAAATTGCTATATTATAACTTTTGTCAAATAATTGTTTTGTGCTAATAACAGTGGCAGATTAAAATGAGATGGTTTTTAAATGAATACGCATATAATTTCTTAGCAGTCAATATCTGTTTGCTTAGTGAAATGCCTAACACATCTTTTCAAGTATTATTTTTAAAAGAAACACAGCAATTAGCATTTTAAAATTGTTGAAAGCTCAAGCTGTGTGTACCCTGTGTCCAGAAGACAATTAGCATTTACAAGGCTAGTAGTGCTTGGCTGCTGGCCATATTTGTTCTTTGTCACTTGATAATCTTACCTTTCCTTCACTCTTTGCAAGCACACCTGGCCCTTGTGATTTCTTTTAGAATATGTGATGTAAATACAGATAATTCTTTTGAGAAGGCCAGGGAGAATGCTCAAATATGTGCAGGATGGTCTGTGTTTTCTTCCCATTCCCGTGATGACAGAATACCTATTAGTAGTAGTTGTCACTGCCTACTGGTGTCCCTCAGCAATCTCCTTGTTAATTCAGATAAGGTACATGATATAAGAGGGAAAAAAAAATCAAATCTTCACTGTGGTCTTTTCATTTTCTTTCATTTTTTTCTTTCTTTCTTTCTTCCTTTATTTGTCTAAAGGTGTCTGTTCTACTTTGGCTTATCCTGATGTGATAAACTTGATGATCACAATCATCTTGGAAGAGAAAGGTTTATTTCAACCCACAGGTTACAGGCCATCATTCAGGGAAGCAAGGACAGGAGCTCAAGGAAGAACACTGCTTACTGGCTTGTTCCTTAATGCATACTCAGCTTATAACCCATGACTACCTGCTCATGGATGGCACTACCCAAGTGGGCTGACCTTTTCTCCATCAATTAGCATTTGAGAAACACCACACAAACATGCCCAAAGGCTAATTCCCTGAATGAAATTCCCTACTGAGGTTACTTCTTGACAGGTGAATGAAAACTAAAGCTAACTATGATATCATCCTAACTGCTACAGTTAAATATGGATCAAAATACCTTACTTTTATCTTGTAGTAAATTAATATTTTCCTTAAAGTTACAAAGAAAATGGCTGAATTTAATGTTTGTTGTTTGGAGTAGTAATGTTTTATTCCACTATGATAGGCTGTTTGGAACTATAATGGAATATTAATATTTTAAATAGTTTATTTTTTCTTATATTTGCACATATGATACTTAAGCATATATGCCTATATAATATCATAAAATACATTAATTTCAGGTTTATCCATTGTATAGAAATTTCTTCTGAACTGAAACATTTCTACTTTAAAAGAGAAGGAAAGCTCCCAAATCTTAGGAAGTAAATAATCCTTACCAGTTCTAAGAAACTGACCTTCCAAGGTTATAGAAGCAGAGGCAATAGGTGAGAGAAAAGCCTGATATGCAAGTTGCCTACAATAATGTAGTGAGCTACTCTGATGTAAGCTGTATGACTTGTGCCCAGGTTTGGATGGTCTTTGTGATGTGATAACAGCTTTTGAGTTATTATGTATCTGATAAGTAATCCCTTAGTCATATTCCTATAAATTTCTCAAATAAAGTCCTTACATTTTCAGGCTAGAATTTGGTACAGTCTTAAAGACACCCTGTTTTCTTCTCTAGGATACATCTCTTCTTAGAGGAAGATGGAAAGTACCAAATTTTAGGAAGTAAGCAATCCTGATATGTACTAAGAAAATAACCTTGCATGTCCCTTCCCAAGGGACATGGGAAAATAGCAGACAGAAAAATGATGCTAAACTACTTTTTTTTATTGTAGTTTCTCTTGTATTGTCTTACTTACTCCCCCCAATAACCTTCAAATTCAATTGTTTCATGTACCTGGCTTGATTTGGGTGGCAACAACAAAGCATCATTGACTAGATGGTAAAATCAATGCTATATTTTCTTTCAATGTTTTGAAGTCTGAGAAGGTCTAGGTTTTAGTGGGTTTGGTTTCTAGTGAGAGTTCTCCTAATGGCTTGTAGGAAGCAGAGAGGAAGACAAAAGCTAGAAGTCTGATGTCTATTGTCCCATTGTCATGAGTTATTACAATTATTCAGTCTGAACATTTGCACATTGGCAGTCAGCACTGTAAAAATGTGTTTTGGATAGCTCATGAATTTACTCCATATCACTATATTTCCATGTTTATTTTTTGTCTTCTTTTCCTCCATCTTCATTCCAGTCTCCATTTATTTTTCCTTTAATTTTTATCTTGTTAGTTATTTTACTTCATGCTTCATATATAGCTGTATGAAATAAATAGTATGTCATAGTAATGATTGTTAAACTTGAGAATCATGAGGAGAAAGGACCAAATTCACGATTGTCCAATGAAAGCAAGTTGCATTTTGGTGTGACCCTGAGCCTGATCAGCTGACCAATTTTACCCTAAGTTTTGATTTTACATAGAAGTCCTTTCTGGCCTCTTGAAGCTCACTTGATATGAGAGATAAGGTACCCACAGGGAAAGGAGAATTGGCTGTTATATAGTGTTAGAAAGATAAAATGAAAAAGAAGAAGGATTTAAATTATGTGAATGGGGCCCTACTCAGTTTACATCATATCTAAAAACAGGGACATTTTCATTCTATATTTAATTTATTATTATTATTATTTGTTCACTTTGTATCTCTATTATAGCCCCCTCCCTCATTTCCTGCCTGTCCTACACTTCTTCCATCTTTCTCCCCCTATTTCTCTTTCCTATTCCACTGATAGGGGAAGTCATCCTACTGTCTGACCCTAGCCTATCAGTTCCCTTCAGGACTGCCTGGATCTTCTTCCTCTGTGGGCTGGCTAGGTTACACCACCAGGGAGAAGTGATGAAGGAGCAGGCAACCCAGTTCATGTTAGAGATTGTCTACTCACCTTATTAGGGCACCGACATGGAGACTGAGCTGTCTATGGACAACATCTGGGCAGGCAGTTTAGGTCCTCTCTATTCATGGTCTTTGGTTGATGTATCAGTCTCTGCAGTGTCACATTGGCCTAATTTTCTGGCTTTGTTGGTTTCCTTGTGTGGCTCCTGTCCCCTCTGGCAACTTGTATATCCCTCTTCTTCTATAAGATGCCAAAGTTTGACTGTGAGTCTCTGCATCTGCTTAGATCTCCTGCTGAGTAGAGTCTTTTAGAGGACACCTGTGGTACACTCCCATCCTGTTCCCACTCTTCTCCCTCTTCTGATATCTATTCTGAATGAGACTTAGGTATCTTCCCCAGGGTCCTCCTTGTTGTTTAGCTTTTTCAGGATTATATATTTTAGTATGTTTTTCCTATATTACATGGCTAATATCTACTTATCAGTGATATATATCATGCCTGTCTTTCTGCTTCTGTGTTACCTCAATCAGGATTATCATTTTTAGTTCCATTTCACCTGTATACAAAAGACAAAGGCTTGTGAAAGAGATTAGGGAAACAACACCCTTCACAATAGCCACAAATAGCATGAAGTACATTAGTGTAACTTTAATCAAGCAAGTAAAAGACTTGGATGAAAAAAATTTCAAGTCTCTGAAGAAAGAAAATGAGGAAGATAACAGAAGATGAAAAGAGCTCCCATACTCAAGGATTGGTAGTGTTAATATAGTAAAAATAGCAATACTACCAAAAGCAATCTACAGATTCAGTGCAATTCCAATCAAAATACCAACACAATTCTTTACAAACCTTGAAAGAGCAACTCTCAACTTCTTATGGAATAATAATAATAACAATAATAATAATAATAAAGAATAGCTAAAACCATCTTATACAATGAAAGAATTTCTTGCAGTTTCCCATTCCTAATTTCAAGTTGTACTATAGAGTAAAAGTAATTAAATGGCATTGTACTAGCAAAGAAACAAACTGGTGGATAAATGGAATCCAATTGAAGATCCAGGAATAAACCCACACACTTACAGACACTTGATTTTTGACAAAGAAGCCAAAAACATACAATGGAAAAAAAAAAGATAGCATTTTCAACAAATGGTGCTAGTCTAACTTATCTATACATAGAAAAATGCAAATAGCTCCATACTTATAACACTGTACAAAACTGAAGTCCACGGGAATCAAAGAACTCAATATAAAACAAAACACACTAAACCTGATAGAAGAAAAAGTAGGGAAGAACCTTGAACTCATTGGCACTGGAGACAACTTCCTGAACAGAACACCAACAGCATAGACTCTAAGATCAACAATCAATAAATGGGACCACATGAAACTGAAAAGCTTCTGTAAAGCAAAGGACACTGTCATCAGAACAAAACAACAGCCTACCGACTGGGAAAAGATCTTCACCAACCATACATCTGACTGAGGGCTAATATCAAGAATATATAAAGAACTGAAAAAGATAAACACCAGAAAATCAAGCAATCCAATTAAAAAAAAACACACTTAAAGAAATACTCAATATCCTTAGTCATCAGGGAAATTTAAATCAAAACAACCTGGAGATTTCACCTTACACCTTCCAGAATGGCCAATAAACAAAACAAAACAAAACAAAACAAAACAAAACAAAACAAAACAAAACCTCAAGTGACAACTCATGCTGGAGAGGATGTGGAGAAAGGAGGACCCTCCTCCATTGCCGGTGGGAATGAAAACTTGTACAACCACTTTGGAAATCAAGTTGGTTCTTTCTCAGAAAACAGAAGAGTGTTACCTCAAAACCCAGCTGTACCACTCGTAGGCATATGTCTGAAAGAAGCTCCACCATACAACAAGGACATTTGCTCAATTATGGTCATAATAGCTTTATTTGTAATAGCAAGCATCTGGAAACAACCTAGATTTCTCTCAACTGAAGAATGGGTACAGAAATTGTGGTGGTACATTTACACAATGGTATACTGCTAAGCTAATAAAACAAGGAGATCATGAATTTTTAAAGCAAATTGCAGAGACTTTTTGTCATTTTGTTATTTATCAATTTGTTTTATTCATTCATTCATTCATTCATTGCAGTTTATTTACTTTGTATCCCAGCTGTAGCCCCATTACTGGTCTCCTCTAGTCCTACCCTACTTCCCTCTTCTCTCTCTTTGCCCCTCCCTTAGTCCACTGATAGGGGAGGCAGGGACTAATGCTTATTGCAAACAGAAACATTAACTTGCATGGACTTAACCGAGACAAATAGGAATTTATCTTTTGACTAAGATATAACGCAGGATAGATAGAAACTTATTTTTTAACAAACAGAAACCAAACCTAAACGGGAAAAACTTAATTACAAGTAGAACAATTTAACCTATTTACCTGAACTAGATTTACTTTTACTAAAAGTAATCTATCAAGAAAATTTTCCATTTCATTTAGATTTTCAAATTTTGTGGCATATGCTTTTGTAGTAATTTCTAATGATTCTTTGGATTGCCTTAGTGTCTGTCATTATGTCCCCCGTTTTGCTGATTTGGATAGTTTGTCTTTACCTTTTAGTTAGTTCGGCTACAGATTTTTATTTCTTGATGATTTTCCTGAGCGAGGTATCCCAGAAGCAGAAAGACACACATGGTATACACTCACTAATAAGTGGTTTTTAGACATATAATATAGGATAAACATACTTGAATCTGTACACCTAAAGAAGTTAAGCAAGAAGGAGGACCCTGGGTAAGATGCTCAACCCTCATTCTGAGAGACCAAAAGATTAAAAAAATCAGTGGCTATTATTTGAAAGTTTAAACCCCGAATGGAGACTAACTAGGTGGAGAAATGTCCAATAATGTCCTGCCTTCTTTTCCTGCCCACTAGAGATAAAGTTGCTAGGAAACTGGTCCATCCCCCTAGGGAGGAACACCAGATCATTAATGGTTTGGCGACTTTCCTATAGCCAATCAATTCAAAATTCAACATCCCTTTTGCCTTTCGACCAATAGACACTAGCCAGGCAGGAATCACCCTGCTTTGAGCATGTTGGGAGGGTCCTGAATCTTTTTTTTTAAAGTAATTTATTTATTTCTATATTAATCGCAGGTTGTATACTTTGTATCCCAGCCATAACCCCCTCCCTCATTCCCTCTCACTCTCCCCATCCCTCCCTCATCTTCTCCCTGCCCCCCTTCAAGTCCACTGCTAGGGGAGGACCTCCCTTCTTCCCTCTGATCCTAGCTTATCACATCTCTTCAGGAATAGCTGCAATGTCCTCTTCTGGGATCTAGTTAGGAGGCTCCTCCCTGGGGGTGGGGGGCGGGTTGGTCTACAAGCCAACTATTGAGTCCTGAATCTTTAAATCACCCAACTAACCTAACCAGGAGGCTCCTGGCTCTCAGTGCTTTGGTGGTGGGGGTGTGAGCCCAAGCTGCAGCTTGTAATAATTTGTCATTTAAAAACCTCATGTATTTGCAAAGGAGTCTATTTATTCCTGCTCTTTTGGGGTTTGTAAACTGTGCACAACAATTCAGACAGGAAAATAGGATAGATATTTGAAGAGGGAAAAAACAAGGAACAGGACAGAGGGCCTCTGAAAAACTCTACCCAGCAAGGTATTGAGGCAGCTGCTGAGATTCATAACCAAAATTTGGACAGACTGCAGGGAATCTTATGAAAGAAGGGGGCAATTTAAGACATGGAGGGGACAGGAGCTCCACAAGGAGAACAACAAAACCAAAAAATCTGGGCATAGTGTTTTTGTCTGAGAATGATAAGCCTCCCAAGGACTATGCATGGAGATAACCTAGAACCCATGCACAGATGTAGCCCATGGCAGCTCAGTCTCCAAGTGAGTTTTCTAGTAAGGGGAACATGGAATGTCTCTGACAGGAACTCAGTGGCTGACTCTTTGATCATCTCCCCTTGAGTGGAAGGGAGCCTTATCACACCACAGAGGAAGACAATGCATCCAGTCCTGTTGAGATATGATAGGCTAGGGTCAGAAGTAAGGTGAGGAGGACATCCCTTATCAAGGAATGGAGAGGGGCCTAGGAGAAGAGGGTTTGGGAGGGTGAGATTGGGAGGGGACAAGATAGGGCTACAGCTGGAATACAAAGTGAATAAATTGTAATAAATAAATATAAATAAAAAGAAAAACATGTATGAAAAAGAAAAATCCAAGTAGAAATCTTAACTAGCAAGAATTGAACTGATTCTTTTTTATTTTTTTTCTTTAAGCAAATTATTTATTTTTATATTAATCACAGGTTTTATACTTTGTATCCCAGCCATAGCCCCCTTCCTCATTCCCTCCCACTCTCCCCATCCCTCCCTCATCTTCTCCCTGCCCCCTTCCAAGTCCACTGATAGGGGAGGAACCCCCCCCCCACCATGTGACCCTACCTCCTTATCTTGTCTCTTCAGGGCTGGCTGCAATGTCCTCTTCTGGGATCTAGTTAGGCTGCTCCACCCTAGGGGAGGGGGGCGGTCAACAAGCCAGCCATTGAGTTCACAACCAAAATAGTCCCTGTTCCCCTTACTAGGGTACCCAGTTGGTCACTGAGCTACCATTGGCCACATCTGAGCAGGGGTTATAGTTTGTATCCATACACGGTCCTTGGTTGGAGAAACAGTCTCATAGAAGACCCCTGTGCCATAATCTATTTGGTCTTTGTGGAGCTCTTGTCCTCGCCAAATCTTACTAACTCCCCCTTTTTTTCATATGATTCCCTGCACTCTGGCAAAGGTTTGGTTGTGAGTCTTAATATCAGTTTTGATTCATTGTTAGAGTCTTTCAGAGGCCCTCTGTGGTAGGATCCTGTCCTGTTGCTTGTTTTCTCCTATATTCAATGTCCATCCCATTTGTCCATCTAACCAATGATTGATCATCCCACCCTGGGTCCTCCTTCTTGCTTATCTTCTCTAGGTGTATAGATTTCAGCATGTCCATCCTATCCTATAGGTCTATATAAGTGAGTATATACCAAGTGTTTCTTTCTGCTTTTGGGATACCTCACTCAGGATGATCATTTCCAGGTTCCACCATTTGCCTGAGAATTTCATGATTAATTCCTTTTTAATTGCTGAGCAGTACTCCATTGTATAATAGTACCATAATTTCTGCATCCATTTTCCTTGACTGAGGGACATCTGGGTTGTTTCCAGGTACTGACTATTATGAATAAAGCAGCTATGAACATATTTGAGCAAATGTCCTTGTTGTGTACTTGAACATCTTTTGGATATATGCCTAAGAGTGGTATAGCTGGGTCTTGAGGAATCACTTCTCCTAATTGTCTAAGAAAGCGCCAAATTGATTCCCAGAGTGGTTGTACAAGTTTGCATTCCCAACCAGCAATGGAGGAGAGTTCCCCTTTCTCCACAACCTCTCCAGCATGTGTTGTCACCTGAGTTTTTGATCTTAGCCTTTCTGCCACTTGTAAGGTGAAATCTCAGGATCTTCCTGATGGCTAAGGACGTTGAGCATTTCTTTAAGTGTTTTTCTGACATTCTATAATCCTCTGCAGTCAGTTCTCTTTTTAGCTCCATACCCCGTTTTTTAATTGGATTACTTGATTTGTTGCTTTTTAACTTCTTGAGTTCTTTGTATATACTGGATATTAGCCCTCTGTCAGATATAGGATTTGTAATGATCCTTTCCCAGTCTGTAGTCTGTCATTTTGTTTTGATGACAGTGTCTTTTGCTTTACAGAAGCTTTTCAGTTTCATGAGGTCCCATTTATTTATTGTGGATATTAGAGGGTGTGCTGTTGGTGTTCTATTCAGGAAGTAGTCTCCTGTACCAATGAGTTCTAGGCTCTTCCCTAATTTTTCTTCTAAACGGTTTAGTGTGCCTGGTTTTATGTTGAGGTCTTTGATCCACTTGGACTTTGGTTTTGTTTCAGGTGATAAATACAGATCTACTTTCATTTTTCTACATATAGATATCCAATTGGAAGAGCACCATTTGTTGAAGATGCTGTGTCTTTTCCATTGATTGATTTTGGCTTCTTTGTCAAATATCAAGTTTCCATAGGTGTGTGGGTTTATTTCTGAGTCTTCTATTCAGTTCCATTGATCCACTATTTAGTTTCTGTGCCAATATCATGTAGTTTTTATTACTATTGTTCTGTAGTACAGCTTGAGGTCAGGGATGGAGATACCTCCAGATGATCTGTTGTTGTACAGGATCGTTTTGGAATTCTGGGTTTTTGTTTCTCCATATGAAGTTGATAATTTTTCTTTCAAGGTCTTTGAAGAATGTGTTCGTGTTTTCATGGGAATTGCATTCAATCTGTACATTGCTTTTGGAAGAATGGCCATTTTTACTATGTTAATCCTACCAATCCATGAGCATGGGAGGTCTTTCCAACTTCTAATATCTTCTTCAATTTTTCTTCAGAGATTAGAAGTTTTTTTCAAACAGGTCTTTCACATGCTTGGTTAGAGTCATCCCAATATACTTTATGCTATTAGTGGGTATTGTGAAGGGTGTTGTTTCCCTAATTTGTTTCTTGGCCCTTTTGTCCTTGGTGTACAGGAGGGCTTCTGATTTTTTTGAGTTGATTTTGTATCCAGCCACTTTGCTGAAGATATTTATCAGTTGAATGAGTTTTCTGGTTAAATTTTGGGGGTCACTCATGTATATTATCATATTGTCTGAAAAGAGTGAGACTTTGACTTTTCCTTTCCAATTTGTGTCCCTTTGATCTCCTTTAGTTGTCTTATATCTCTAGCTAGGACTTCAAGTACCATGTTGAAGAGATATGGAGACAATGGGCAGCCTTGCCTTGTCTCTGATTTCAGTGGGATTGATTTAAGTTTCTCTCCATTGAGTTTGATGTTAGCTATAGGCTTGCTGTATATTGTCTTTACTATGTTTAGATATGTGCCTAGTTTCCCGGATCTCTTCAAGACTTTAAACCTGAATGGATGTTGGATTTTTTCAAACACTTTTTTGGGATCTAGGGAGATGTTCATGTGGTTTTTCCCCTTCAGTTGTTTATATGGTGGATAACATTGATGGATTTCTGTATATTGAACCATACTTTCATGCCTGGGATGAAGCCTACTTGGTCATGGTGGATGATTTCTTTTATGTGTTCTTGGATTCGGTTTTCAAGTATTTTATTGAGTAATTTTGCATCAATGTTCATAAGAGAGATAGGTCTGAAGTTCTCTTTTTTTGTTGGGTCTTTGTGTGGTTTAGGTATCATAGAATGAGTTTGGTAATGTTCCTTCTATTTCTAGTTTGTGGAATAGTGTAGAGAAAATTGATGTTAGGATTTCTTTGAAGGTAAAATTCTGCACTGAATCCATCTGGCCCAGGGATTTTTTGGTAGGGAGGCTGTTGATGACTGCTTCTATTTCTTTGGGGGATATAGGTCTATTCAATCTTTCTACCTTATCTTGACTTAATTTAGATAGATGGAATCTGTCAAGAAAATTTTCAATTTCATTTAGATCTTCTAATTTTGTGGCATATAGGCTTTGATAGTAAGACCTAATAATTGGTTGGATTTCCTCAGTGTCTGTAGTTATGTCCCCCTTTTCGTTTCTGATTTTGCTGATTTGAGTAGTTTCTCTCTTCCTTTTTGTTAGTTTGGCTAGGGGCTTGTCTATATGTTGAGTTTCTCAAAGAACCTCCTCTTGGTTTCATTGATTCTTTGAATAGTATTATCGTTTCTAATTGATTGATTTCTGCCCTGATTTTGATTATTTCCATCTGTCTGCTCCTCTTGGTTGTACTGCTTCTTTTTTTTTTCCCCCTAGATAGGGCTCCCAGTTGGGCTGTGAAGTTGCTTGTATGAGATGTTTCAAATTTCTTCTTGAAGGCACTCAGTGCTATGAACTTTCCTCTTAGCACTGCCTTCATTGTGTCCCATAAGTTTGGATATGTTGTGCCTTCATTTTCATTGAATTCTAGGAAGTCTTTAATTTCTTTCTTTATTTCTTCCCTAATCCAGCTGTCCTTGAGTAGCAAGTTGTTCAGTTTCCAAGTATGTGCAGGCTTTTTGCTGTATCTGTTGTTGTTGAGGTCCAGCTTTAGACCATCATGGTCAGATAGGATACAAGGAATTATTTCAATCTTCTTGTATCTGCTTAAGCTTGCTTTGTGACCAACTATATGGTCTATTTTGGAGAAAGTTCCATGAGGTGCTGAAAAAAGGTATACTCTTTTGATCTAGGGTGAAAAGTTCTGTAGACATTTACTAGGTCCATTTGATTTAGGGTGTCTGTAAGTGCCCTTGTTTCCCTGTTTTGCTTCTGATGGGATAATCTGTCCCTTTGTGAGAGTGGAGTGTTGAAGTCTCCCACCATTAGGGTGTTGGGATCAATGTGTGATTTCAGTTTTAATAATGTTTCTTTTACAAATGTGAGTGTTCTTTTATTTGGGGCATAGATATTCAAAATTGTGATGTCCTCCCTTTGGAATTTTCCTTTGATAAGAAGGAAGTGCCCCTCCTCATCTTTCTTGATTAATTTTGGTTGAAAGTCTATTTTATTAGATACTAGGATTGCTAACCCAGCTTTTTTTTCTGGGTCCATTTGCTTGAAACACATTTTTACAGCCCTTTACTCTGAGGTAGTGTTTATCTTTGTTGGATAGTTGTGTTTCTTGGATGCACCAGAATGTTGGATTCTGTTTCTGCAACCATTTTGTTAGTCTGTGTCTCTTTATTGGAGAGTTGAGTCCATTGATGTTGATAGATAATTGTGACCAATGACTGTTATTTCCTTTCATTGTGGAGTTGGTGGTCTTACTATGATTCATTGCTTTTTATTTTCCTTTTTGTTGGGATGTTATCTGAATCCTACATTTTCTTTGGTTAAGTTGGTTTCATTGTATTAGAGTTTTCCTTCTAATATCTTCTATTGGGCTGGGTTGCTGTGTAGATATTGCTTAAATTTTCTTTTGTCATGGAATATTTTGTTTTCTCCATCTATGTTGATTTAAAGCTTTGCCGGGTATAGTAGTCTGGGTTGGCGTCTGTGTTCCCTTAAAGACTACATGACCTCTGCCCAGGCCCTTCTGGCTTTCATAGTTTCTGATGAGAAGTCTGGTGTGATTGTGATCAGTCTATATTAATATATCACTAGACCCTTTTCCCTTGCTGCCTTTAATATTTTTTCTTTGTTTTGTATATTTAGTGTTTTGACTATGACGTGACAAGAGGTATTTCTTTTCGGGTCTAGTCTATTTGGTGTTCTGTAGGCTTCTTGTATGTTTATGTGCAATTCTTTCTTTAAGTTGGGAAAATTTTCTTCTGTGATTTTCTTAAAAATATTTTCCGGTCCTTGGAGCCTGGAGTCTTCTTTTTCATATATTCCTATTATTCTTAGGTTTAGTCTTTTCATGGTGTCCTTGAGTTCTTGGGTTTTTTGTGTTTGGTACTTTTCTGATTTTATTTTATCTTTGAGTGAGGAATCCATTTCAGCAAGTGCATTTTCAGCTTCTGAGATTCTCTCTTCCATCTCTTGTAGTCCATGTCTTGTATTGGTGATGCTTACCTTTGTGATCTTTTTTCTAAGTTTCCAGTTCCAGGTTTTTCTCCGTTTGTGTTTTCTTTATAGATTCTAATTCTGTTTTCATGCTTTGTACCATTTCCTTCGTCTGGTTGAATGTGGCTCCTAGTTTTTTGTTTGTTTCCACTCTGTATGTCTTTAATTGTTCCTCTATGTGGTCAGTTATATTCTTTTGTATTTCTTTGAGGGCCTTGTTCATTTCTTCTTTTTGTTCCTGTAGTAACTGCATAAGCATAGCTTTAATATTATTTCCCTTTGTCTCCGCTGAATTAAAATCTCCATTTCTTTTGAGTGCTTCTAGTGGTGCCATGGTGTCCTGATTTTTGTTGGGTGAGTTCTTATGCCGACCTCTGGCCTTTTGTTTATATATAATCAAGGAGCTGTTTGTTCCTTGAAGCTGAACTTCAGACTGGAACTGTCAGTCTCTATGTCTGGAGTATTCTTCAAGAAGATCAGGGAGTTCCAGTGGTTTGATAGTGTGTGTTGTTGCTCAGTTCAGTTGTCCCTGTGGGAGGAAAGGCCTCTGGCACAGTTTTGTTGTTGGGGAGGAGGAGTAAGTGTGTGTGTGCGTGTGTGTGTGTGTGTGTGTGTGTGCGTGCACATGTGCTTGTTCGATGGGAAGGTGTCTTAAAGGGGAGTGCTAGGGTAGTGTATATGGTTGAGCTATGGGGTTTGGGAGCAAGCGCAGGAGAGGATGAGCATGCTAGTGTGTTTAGCAAGTGCAGACTGAGGGCAAGTGCCTGTACATATTTCCTGAATTCCCAGTGTTCTTCTCTCTGTGGCGGGTTCTGCAGGCTGAACTCTGAGTTCAGTGGGTGGCGCTGTGGGCTGGACACGTACTCTGTTGTGAGTTCTGTGTGCCTGGCTTTGTGCTCTGTGCTAGAAGCTGTGAGTACCGCAGGCTGGTCGCCGCTCTGGTCTGGAGGCTTGGAACCTCACTCTGAGCCAGAGCCTGTGAGTATCTCAGCTTGAGATGGTGGCTGGGGATGCTGCTCTGGTCTGGAGTCTCTGAGTTCTGACCTGGGCTTGCTTCTAAGTGCTCCCCTCTGCTCTGGGGACTTGGCACCTCCTTCTGAGCTAGGGTTTGTACACCCCAGTCTGGGATGGTATCAGGGGACACCTTAGTGTGGACCAGATATCCTTGTCCTGGGTGGTGGCTGGCTGCACAGGCACCGTGGGAGGCATGTGTTCTGTTCAAGGCTAGCAGATGTATGCCACTGTTTCTCCCAGGTCTGGACTGGTATCTGAGGTGCCTCAGTCTGGACCAGAAACTACGTGTCCAGGTCCCAGATGGTGACTGGCGGGGCTTCGAGAAGCTGCATGTTCAGATCAGAGCTAGCAGATGTGCACCCTCCATTTCTCCCAGGTCTTGAATGGTATCATTCTGGACCAGGAACTCTGTGTCCGGGTCAGAGATGGTAACTGGCAAGGTGGTGGGAGGTTGGTGGGGTGGTGGGAGGCTGCATGGTCAGGTCAGAGCTAGCCAATGTGCGCAGCTGATTCACCAGGACTGGAATGGTCTCCGGGGTGTCTCAGCCTGGCCAGGAGACTGTGTGTCCTGGTCCGGGTGGCTGGCAGCACCAGGCGAAGGTGCTCTATCAGATCAGGGCTGTGCATAGCCTGTTACCCGGAGTTTTTCCAGGGATTAACTGGTCCCTAGGACTTTCCCACTTGATTTCCTCACCGTAGGAATTCTGCTCACATGCCAATCACAAACACAGGTGTTTTAGGTCCTAGATTTCAGTCTCCTGGTATCTGTGCAGACACTGCTGTCCTACTCCTCAGACTCAGTGTCCTCTTGGCGCAGCCATCTTGGATCCTCCCAGGAACTCATTCTTAACAGTCTCTATTGCAAACAGAACTTTTAACTTTCAAGGTTTATTTTTCCTTGTTTTGTTTCACAATGATGATGAACACATCCCTACTAAATCCAGAACTTTACTTCTTCCCTTGCTTTGCTTCATGAATATGAATCTGTGTACATGCCACATGATATCATTTTCTTATTTCCTGATATTGTCATATTCAAATTTTTATGCCGGATCTTCTTCAATATAGACTTGCCTTCCCTGTAAGTTGAAAAAAATCCATACTTAGTAATTGTATTTTTGAATTAGGGAGCTGGCGAGACAGTTTGGTTGATTGTTCTCATTAATCAAGTTACAAATGATCATAAAGCGTGTTAAGAGATTGAGTTCCAAGAATGATAAAGCAAGACTCTACCCTCTTTGGGGGAAAAAATTGTTCTAAAACAATAAAAACTTGTTAGCACAAAATCCATTCATTTTTTATATAACTAAACAATTCTTTCTTTCTCTGTGTGTATACATATATACATATGCCCACATGCATATATATATATATATATATATATATATATATATATATATATATAATTACTTCATAGAGAATGATTACATCTTACAATGTAAAATATGTTACAAATTCTAGAAATAACTTGATCATTTTACTTTATTTTTCATATGTGAATGGGTAATTTGCATGCCTGTGTGCCTGCATTATGAGTGTGTCTGGTATCTTCAGAATACAGATAGTTTTGAGCTGCCATGTGAGTGCTTAGAATTGTACATCTCTTGTAGGTAAGAGATTAGAATAGCTTTTTTCATGCTTTTGGTAGAATAAAATAAATTACAATAATGTAAAATCAGACTTATTTTCTCTTCTGTAACAACAGCCTGTTGCTCAAGAACTACAAAATTCATCATAGTATTTGTCAGGAAAAGAGGTGCCTAGCATCAGAAAGGATTCATAAATAAAGCTAGAGTAGACAAGGAAGAAGCACAGACAGAAAATTTGTAATTTATTTTTAAGACTTCAGCATACTACCTTACTTCTACATTAAGCATCCTCTTCAAGGGTTGTTATACTAATAGTGGCTGATGAAGTATCTTAAAAGAATAAGATGTAAGGTGGTACATTACACATAGGTTAAGAAATTAAGACAAGTAAACCTTAAATATTAGTGTACTTTTAGAACTTAGGAACTACAGGTATACAGTTCTAACTGAGTTTATGTAACATGTTAGTTATGTCAACAAGAAAATGGAGATATCTATTCTTATTGCCTTGTATAGATCATCAATGATATTTGTTATAATGTTTAAAAGATAAAAACAATCTACTTATACTTATCAAAATAAAAATAATCATATTTTTAATCAAAATTACATGTGACATAGGTTTGTAAATTATCAGGGAATGCAACTACAGTAAGACTGACATCCAGAGAATGTCAACGGCAAAGTTAGAAAGCAAGTAAGAACAAATAGATTATTTTTAGTTTTATTTTGTTTTAAATGTATTTATTTTTTATTAATTAGTTTATTCACTCTTTATCCCACCTGTATCTCCCTCCCTCGTCCCCTTACAATCCCTCCCTTCCTCCCTCATCTTCTCCATTGCCCCTCCTTAAGTCCATTGAAAGGGGAGGACCTTCTCACCTTACCCCTGACTCCAACCTATCAGGTTTCATCAAGACTGGCTATATTGTCTTTCTCTGTGGTCTGGTAAGGCTGTACCCCCATCAGGGGGAGATGATCAAAGAGCCAGCCACTGAGTTCATGTCAGAGACAGTCCCTGTTCCCATTACTAGGCAACCCACTTAGAGACTGAGATGCCATGGGCTACATTTGTGTGCAGGGGTTCTAGGTTATCTCCATGGATATCAGTCTCAGGAAAGACCACTGGTCAGCCCAGATTTTTTGGTTCTGTTCTTCTCCTTATAGAGCTCCTGTCTCCTCCAGGTCTTTTTATCTCCCCCTTCTTTCATATGAATCCCTGTACTCTGCCCAAATCTGGCTATGAGTCTGAGCATCTGCTTTGATAGCTGACTGGCTAGAGTCTTTCAGAGTCCCTCTGTGGTACACTCCTGACCTATACCCTGTTTTCTCTCTCTTCCAATGTCCGTTACATTTTCCTGTCTGAATGAGGACTGAGCACCTTACCCAGGGTCGTCCTCCTTGCTTAGCTTCTTTTGATGGACAGCTTTTATTATGTTTATCCTATATTATACGTCTAACATCCACTTATAAGTGAGTATATACCATGTGTGGCTTTCTGCTTTTAGGATAACTCACTCAGGATGATCTTTTCTAGTTCCCACCATGTGCCTGCGAATTTCATGATTTCCTGGTAAAGTTTCTGTAAAACAAAGAACACTATCATCAGAATAAAACACCAGGCTACAGACTGGGAAAGGATCTTCACCAACCCTATATCTGGCAGAGGGCTAATATCTATAATATATAAAGAACTCAAAAAAGTTAAAGCAACAAATCAAGTAATCCAATTAAAAAATGGGATACAAGGTAAATAGAGAATTCTCAATAGAGGAATATAGAATGGCAGCGAAACACTTAAAGAAATGTTCAAATTATTTAGTCATCAGGGAAATACAAATCAAAATGACCCTGAGATGTTACCTTATACCCATCAGAATGGCTAAGATTAAAAACTCAAGTGACAATACATGCTGTAGAGGATTTGGTGAAAGGGGAACACTTATCCATTGCTGTTGGGAATGTAAACTTGTCAACCACTTTGGAATTCAATCTGGTGCTTTCTCAGAAAACTAGGAATAGTGCTATCTCAAGATCCAGCTATACGACTCCTAGGCATATATCCAAAATATGCTCTAGTATACAACGAAGACATTTGCTCAACCATGTTCATAGCAGCTTTATTCATAATGGCCAGAATCTGGAAACAACCCAGATTTTCCTCAACAGAAGTATGAATACAGAAATTGTGGTACATTTACACAATGAACTATTACTCAACAATTAAGAACAAATAGATTTTTATTAATGCTGTGTATGAATATTTTTTGCACGTGTATATGTGTGGTTTGGGTTTTTGTGCACCAAGTCTGCTTTTGGATGTCAGATATGATCAAATGCCTCAGGAATAATAGTTTCAGACATTTGTGAGCTCTTTCATGTGGATGCTGGAATCTAAAATGTGGGTTTTCCACAGGAGCATTAAGCCCTGTCAACTGTTGAGCCTTCCCTTCAGGCCCACATTTACATTTCTAATATCAGAACAACTAAAATCAGTTAGTAAGGGTATTATTTTCATGACAGTAAAATGAACACCATATAGTGTACTTAATTAGGATCTGAGCTAGCAAATGTGGGAATATTTTTCAAGTTTATTAATTCATTAATAAATATGAATACTCTCAATGCATATATTAAAAGCCACAGTTTTCCATATGTCTCACAGCTTAGTAAAATTATAAGCTATATTAATGACTGTCCTGCCAAGGTGTGAGCACTAGTGCAACAGAGTCACAAACATTATTTGAGTGACCAACCACTGGAATTTAAGCACTGCTTCTTGAGATGGTCCACATAATATGTCACTGTTAGGTCCAAGAATCTGTACCTAGAGGAGCTATAGGCCTTTGAGGAAAATATACAGAATTAAATCAACTCATAATGAATATCCCTTATAACCATAGAGGAATGCATTTCTCATACTTCATCAAAGATGCTCCCTTTTGTACTCGATGGAAATTAATACACACAAAACTCATCTACCTGTAGAGACTAGATTCAATAAAGTGCTCATCTTTAAGTGAGAACTACCAACCACACATAAACATACCAAGGCTCAAAGGCCTTTGAGGGAGGGAGTGTTGAAATACTGGCAGAAGCAAACATAATGGAAGTCTTCAAGACCAGTTATTTCTAGGCACAAAAATAGCAGTTAAAACTATGAACTTACAGCAATTGTGGAAGTATGCAGAAGATTAGAAGAAGAAGCCAAACAAAATTCCAACAAAACTCCAAACAAAACTCTAGCATTAAAGCCCACTCCCAGCAGAGGAACCATTGGCATTTAATAATTGATGGAGAAGTAAAGACAGTTTTCTTTAATTGTGTGATAGGCTAACTATTATCAAGGGCAAGACCACATCGAAACAATTTACCAACACAAATTGGACTTGATGGGTTTTCTTTTGAAAGTAGAGAACAAGAAGTTGAGTAGGAGGTAGGTGGATTAGCTCTTAGAGTACTTGAAGAGTGTTATTATAATCAAAGAACACATGAAATTCTCAAAGAATTAGTAAAATAGTGTTAAATTAGTAGTAGGATATAATGAAGTAATAAAATTATTCTATTTTTAATCCTTATAAAACACACTTTATGTTTGAAGAGAGAGCTAAGATAAAAGTAAAAGAACAATAGGTACCAAAAAATTGAAAATTTGAGGTATTTTCAGAAAATGCAGAAGTCAAAACAAGAAACAGTACCATGGATGAAGGATGGAAATATGCCAAGAGCACAAGGGGAAAACATGTTTCAGAGAATTAAAGATTTTTCAGATAATAACACCCTTACAGCTAACAGCACAGTATTGAAGTGTATGTTTCACAATTTGAGAAGCAAAGGAGAAATAAGTACATCCACAAATATATCTTACAATTTTAACATGATCTCCAGTCACTGACAGCAATAATTTAGACAGCCCATAGACAGCTCATGTGGGTTCCCTAGTAAGGGGAGAAGAGACAGTCTCTGACATGAACTTGGTTGCCTGCTCCTTGATCACTTTTCCCTGGTGGGGAAACCTAGCCAGCCTACAGATGAAGAGTATCCAGGCAATCCTGATGGGACCTGATAGGCTAGGGTCAGACAGTAGGGGAAGAAGACGTCCCCTATTAGTGGTCTAGGAGAGAGAGCTGGGAGTGGAATGGAGAGGGTGAGATGAGGAGGAAATATGGGAAGGGGGAATGAAAAGGAAATAAGTTGTAAATATAGTAATAATAATGATAAAAAATGAATGGCAAAAAATAGAGAAAAAAAGGCAAAAAAAGTGACCCTAGATTATGAATTAGAAAAGCAAAATGACAGGTCAAATTTACAGTACAGAATTTAACCTATTTTGAAGGAAGTGGTCCCACAGTTTTTCAACAACTTTTTAAAACTCTTAAGTTCACTCTGAACTGAACAGTCTTAATACCAGTATATCCTGAAGAACGTTTGGACAATGCCTCCCAAATCAGTCAAGTTCATAAAAAAATAAAAAGTGTTAGAAACTTTTACAAGAGAGAATAACCTGCAGACTTCAGATATAAATAAGTAAAATCAGTATCTACGGTAGAAGCCTGGAGTAGACAAGTGAAAAAAAAATCAAGAAAATGGAAATTAAAGTAGCTATCAGACAAGAAGTAGTTATCATTCTCAGCTCACAAACTGTAAGTAACCAACTAAGCTAATGTATAAAGGAGTTTTGCCCTCACCTGAGAAACAGCTGTGCTTCCCAGAAGAATATAACTCAAGGTGAATTCTGAATTTGAACAGACCTTGCTCACGGGTGAAGGACGGAAAGAAAAAATAATAATCTTTTCACAAAGCTTTGTTAGGAAGCAAAGGCAGTCATGAATTCCTGGAATGACAAGTACCCTGTGTCTCAATGATTAAGGTCACTTATATGAGTTTACAGACATTTTGTGGAGTATATTTAAAAAGTTTATTTTCTATTTTAAGCACAAGGTATAAGATTTTTAATGTATTATAAAAAGTTGGATAAAAACGAAAATTTATAATTTATTCAGAAAACTAAAACATG
Source organism: Pachyuromys duprasi (assembly GCA_028658305.1). NCBI lineage: Eukaryota > Metazoa > Chordata > Mammalia > Rodentia > Muridae > Pachyuromys > Pachyuromys duprasi. The sequence goes on from CM053743.1 coordinate 26,451,644, forward strand.
TGAAAATAGTCAGGAGAATTTGTTTCATGCTAATTTGCATAGTTACATTAATATAATTGGTAACAGAAACTAATTGCTCAAGCAGCCAAATTGTTACCAAGTTATACTATCTTTCCATACATTAGCTGAAACAATATGCACTAATTACATCAGTTTTTAATATGTTAAGCCTGATTTTTTACCCAGTGGAAATGTTAATAAAATAAGGGAGACTTAATTTCTTGTGTCTACTATGTTTAAGGTTTTGAGAAATCTCTTCCGTTATATCCATGAAAACATATACTAAAGAATTTACAAAAAAGGAAATATGGGAGGCTGGTATCAATACTGTTTTTGAAGAAAAAAAGTTCAGATGAATAGTGAAGACAAAATGAAACTAACTAATCAAGGGGTAATGTCTTTGTCACTGCTATTCTATGAAGTGACACTATGATGAAGGGAACTATTATAAAAGAAAAGCTTTAAATGAGAGATTACATATGATTTCAGAGATTAAGTTTATATCATCAGTGAGCATGGGGCAGGCACGCCCTGGAGCAGCAGCTGAGAGCTACATTCTGATCCATAGGCAGATAGAGAGCCTGAGCCCATCTTTGGGATTTTAAAACCTCAAAGCCCACAAGTAGTGGCACCCTTTCTCCAGCAAAACAATGCACACTGCGACAAATACATGCCTCCTAACCCTTTTAATCCTTCCAAATAATGCCACTCCATGGTGGCTACACATTCAAATATATGAGCTTATGGGGGCAGTCTTATTCAAATTACCAGAGGTTGGAAGGAAAAGTGGATAAGTGTTTCATGTTGGCTTCACATATCAGACAGTAGATCCTAAGATCCAGGTCCCTAATGTCTTTGTTGTCAGGAAGCTGTTGAGAACACAAATGCTGATTTGCACCTACAAGTGAGTTGGCCACAGGTAACTGCAGAGGAGTGTCAGTACTTGAGAAAAATCCCTCTTGTTGCTATGTGTTAACAGTTTCAAACGAATGTAGTTCAGGGATTTATAAATCGTTTGTCTTTTTTTACAACTGAGCTTGCTAATGCTTCCAAACAGATGTTTCATTCTCATATTACTCATTCTCCAACTAATTTAATTAAAATTAACTTATAAAATATTTCCATATATTCCTGAAATGATTACAATTTTTCCATTAGGATTATGTACTTTTCAATAAGTTTTCTTGCATGTGTTTAACACATACACAAAAACACACACACACACATATTCTCTCCCCCCTTTCTCCTCCCTTCTTCTCTTTACACTTCACATCTCCTCTTCCCACCTGCCTTACAGGACATAGCAGACAGTGGATAGTTTTCATTCAGAATAAATGCTTTCTACCATAGACCAACTATGCATGCCTCTGATTCTTTATAGGCCCAGCTTTCTGACATGAGTATTGCTAAAGTCACCCAGTAGATCCTATTTTACTAAGGTAGCCAAGCTGCCTGAGACACCTGAAAATTAAATGGTTGTTGATTTAACCTTTCGTCATTACTTGCCCCATTTTTCCTTGTGAGTACTCCCTTGCCCTAATGTGCAGCATCAACCTCTAAGACGTCTTCATAGCACTCTTCTGAACACTACATGCTCCTGCTGGTGTATGTGGTGCACACACAGCATCTATGGCCTATATACCTCTCTAAAAAATACCATGAAGAAGAATGTTTAGTTTTGAACATTTATGGGCCTTAAAAAGTCACCATTATAGTGTCGTAATGTTGCTAATCACTTTCTGACGAAATTTTACTTCATGAATTAATTGGCTATATTTTCTCAGAATACTGTTTTCTTTTATCTTTGCTGATATCCAAAATGGCTGAAACTAAAACACACATATTCTTTTGTAAGTAAACTGCATTTCACATATAGAAAGATTGCAGAGATGTTAAACTGGCCCAGACTTCTGGTATTTCTCAGTCTTCATACAGTTATCTTTGCCTATCACATGACTCTCTTGGGCTGTGGAAAGCATATATTAAGTTTTCGATAATTTCCCCTATGTATTAGCTACATTTAATCAAATATTACCTTTCTTTTTTATTTTTTTGGCCAATTACTTGAGTGTTTCAAGGCTGGGTGTTAGATTTGGATAAAAAAAAAGAGAGTGCATTATAATTTATCATATTTCTTTGATAAAATCAACTTATTATTCTTTTAAATATCATTAACTGTTTCATATTTAATTGCTTCTGCAAACACTCTCTGAATTAATAGATTTAAATTTTAATGTTATTATATCTTTATGAATAATATATTAGTGAGAACCATGAAAAAGCATGTAGACTAACGTGTATGTCTGTGCTGTACAAGGGCGTGTACATATGTATGTATGTGTACAGGTATGTATGTTTGCCAGACAACGTGTTCATGTGTTTATGTGTTTGTGAGAAAATGACAGAGAAGAGACAGAAAGACAGAGGGAGAGTGTGTGGGTTTTCTTGTGGGTGAACATGAGTGTTATCTGTGCCCACCTATAATCTGTGATTGACATTCAAACTAAGTGCAGAGTTTACCAGCATCTTCTCGACTGCTATGGTGGCATTTTTTCCTTTGTTTTCTCTTTCCTTATCAGGACTCACCATGTTATATCTCTACCATGTTCCTCAATAACTTCTGCGAGCGCATATTCAGGGTTATTTCCTCCAACTGCCTTCTGTAATAAATGTATGCTGTCCATTTCACATCTGACTAAACCTACAAAGGCTTCCGTGGATAGAGGCTCTTAAAGGGTTTGGTTAAAAGAGATATAGATCATGTGGTAAAAACAGAGTTTTAAATAACTCAGTGTTTATTACTATTAGTGACAGAAGAGAAGATTGCATAAACTTCTGTGATGTGGTGAAGTATTTGTTCAGAAAAATGACACAACCTGTAAGAACGATTTTCATCATTACCATCATGTTCCCTTTCTTAAGTGATATGACAAGCATCAATTTAGCATAAGGTTCAACATAACCTATTACATCTTAAAATTATTTCTTTTAAACTCAGGAGAGCCTGACCTGCACATATCACATCAAGCACCACCCGATCCTTTTCCATTGCACTTGCTTCAAAGAAATTAAAGCTTAAAGTTCATTTTACTAGTCCAGGGAGATCTGTATATTTCACTGCACAGACAAGTGTAAAACAGAACCTGTCCAAAGTAAGACCATTCTAGCAGCATCAGTTTTGTAATGCATACTAAAAAATGCAAGATATTACATGATTTATATAACCATAAACATTTAAGCTAATAGGAAAAATGGATTGGTTCTTAAATTTTTCATTTATTAGGAAATGAAATTATTTTCCAAATTATTATTGCCTCTGATCTAGTTATGACATTTAAATTTTTAAAAGTAAATGTAGCTTATTCTGTTCTTTTCTTTTTCTTAGATCAAATAAAAGTAAGGATACAAGAAAGAGATCACCTAAGAAGGTAAGACTAGTTTTGTGATACATCAGTATTAAAAAACTCACATGGTACTCGTAACATGACTCATGAATATCAAATGAGGGGAATTCTATGAGTTATTAATCTTTTCAGGAAGTTATTTTAAAATGCATTACCAGAGAACAGATATGTAGGTTATAGTAATGATCATCTATTTTTAATTCCTATAATATCTCCCTTTTGAGTAAGCACAAATATAAAAGTTTGCTGTATCTTGGGACCAATCTGTAGTAAATCACAGTGTGATACAGCTATCTGAAAATAAATCTAAACTCACATATTGACTTGAGTTGTAGCTTTCTTCTCGTACTTTATGAAAAGAGACAATGGAGAGCACTTCAAAGGAAGACTTGTCCCTTCAGAGAGTCACATTATGGTTAAAAATTACCTTTTAGAATGCCTCTGTGAAATTAAGTGGTTAAGTCCTAAGGTGGATGAAATGTTTAGCACTGAAGAAAACTTTTTATCATTATAAAACATTGTCTCTTTGAGATATGCAAAGAAACAGTTAACTGACGGAGAACCATGGATTATAAGAGTATTTTTTAATGTAATTTATTTATTTTTATATCAATCACAGGTTAGGTACTTTGCATCCCAGGTGTAGCCCCCTCCCTCATTCCCTCCCACTCTCCCAATCCCTCCCTCATCTCCTCCCCGCCCCATCCAAGTCCACCGACTGGGGAGGACCTCCTCCCCTTCCATCAGACCCCAGATCATCTTGTCTCCTCAGGGCTGGCTGTAATGTCCTCCCCTGGGATCTAGCCAGGCTGTTACTCCCTGGCGAGTATGGGGGAGGGTCAAAGAGCCAGCCATCGAGTTCATGACTCAAACATTATTTTTTTAAAAATTAAAAAAAAACAGAATAAGAAAAGAAAATGAAGAAGGAAAGAAAGAGAAGGCAGGGTTAATTGAGGTAACATGTGGTTGGTTGGCAGCATTTCTGGTGTGAACTGGAAAACAATAATTTCAAAATATTTTTGTGCTAACACTACTAAATTCAATAGTAAACTGGTAAGGAGATGGCAAAAGGAGTACTTAGTGAACAAAATACAAATGATAAGTGATGTATAAGGGCTAGAGATATTAAAAGTAAAAGGAACAAAAACTATAGAGTGGGTACAGAGGGAAAGAGACACTTTAAAAGTAGATGCAGGTGAGACATGAGCTAATACATCAAAACTAAAGGACTGGAGTACAATATTGTTTATAAAAATAGAAAAAGGAGATTAAAAGGTTTAGAACATCAGTAAGTAATTCTTTCTAGTTGACAAGAATGTGGTTTCTCCCTCTAGTTCCATTGCTTCGAGCAGCAGTCTGCAATTGTTAAGAAAGCTGCTATATTCTATTGTCTGTCTGACTTTCTTTCTTCCTTCCTTTCTTCCTTCTTTTTCTTCTTGCTTTTAAAAAATACATTCATTTTATTTCACATATATTCATATTATACACACAAATATATATGTATAGTATACACTTAGGATGGTTAGCATATTTCAAATATGTTGTGAAATTGACACTACAGAAAATTAACATAAGCATTTTATTCTTTACTTATTGTTATTTACTTATTATTAATTCAGTAGAAGTCAGCACATATTACATAGCCTTTGGCAGTAAGCTATATTTCTCTGGTTATTTATATTTCCATAGATTGTGAAAAGCTGGAAGAAGAATACTTTATAGAAATAACATGAAATTAAAATGTCAGTGTATATAGATAAAGTTTTATTGAAACAGTTGGTGTTTTGAGACAGATTTTTTTTGCATATCCTTGGCTAAGGATGTTGAACACTTTCTAAAGTGTTTTTTGTGTTAGTTTTTATCCTGCTGCTAAATGTGCTTATTTCTTAGCTCATTAATGTGAAAAGGGCAGGGCTTCATATAACTGCAACATCTTGTCATTCTCATTTAATAAATAAAAGCAGCTGTAGACTTCATTTTAATTTTTCCTTAACTGTAAATAGTTTTTAATATTAATTAAATGTCTTTAATATGCAATTAGATTACAGTTTTTTATTTAAATGCTTAGTTGTTAACATTTTAATGTATATTATTAGAGATACTATTAAAACAGTGACATATTTAATTGATCCCTTATGATCCATTTCTATACATTCTCTTCCTATAAGGAGAGACACTAGCTAAGTGCCTCTACTGACTGCATCAAGAATAAAGTAAATTTAGCCTATGACTCACTCAGAAAAGGAAATTGCATTTGTTACAATCAACATTCCTATTTCCTTGCATCTTGAAAGTCAAGAGAAAGTATAACTGATTTTAATCAGTCTTTAATTGTTAATTCTAGGTCAGGTGTATCTTTTGCATCTATCACAAGCTGACCATAAAACAAATAAAATTAAAAATTTCTTGCAATCCAAGATATTTTTGGATGTCATTATGCTACAAATCCTCATAAATGAAAAATATTTCTCAAACTTTATTCTCCTAAACTTTGTTAGAACCACAACATATATATAATGTTTTTGGAGAAGTGCCTGTTGCACATTCTTGAGGACCCATCTTTCTGACAGTCATATTCACTTTATGCCTGCCGCCTGGTGCCCACTAATTTGGTTCCCGTTTCCAAATTTCTATTGTTTTAAAAATGTAATCATATGCTTTGTATTCTTAAGCTTTTAGGCCTTTATCCATTGTGCATAGTTCCCTTATGATCCATCTAGCCTGTTTATCGTCAGTGGTTCCCTATTTTATGATGCTGAAGTGTTATTCCTGTTATTGAACTTCCTTGATTTAATTTGTATTCACAGAATTGAGAATCTTTGGAATGTTGCAGTTTGTGGTGTTTTTGAGTACGGTTAGTTCATAGATTTACTAGCGTCTTGTAGAGGAATAAAGGGTGTAGAGATCATTGAAACAAGTGTTGTAAATATGAATTTACATTACCACAGAGTTGATTTTTGGACACAAGACCGGTTCGTCACAAAAGCACTTAAGACTGTAAAATTGGCTACAATAGGACAAAGGAAAAAAAGGAACCAGAGTGCCAAGTACAATATTAAGATTCTGTTAATGGCTTTAACCACTTACCTCAAGATAACTCCTTTATACCTGTGCTCTTATATGGTGAGGCAGAAGGCAATGCAAAATTGGTGTGAAGAATGGTAGAAGGGCTTTCATTAGACTTCACAAGTTATAGTGTCATTTTTTGTCAGCACTCATGGTCAGTTACCATTCAAAGTATTAAATGTAAAAAATATTCCATAAACAATTCACAAGTTTGAAAATTGTATTTTACTATAGTTGTCTTATCATTAATTCTTCTTGATCTCTATGGGCCAAACATTATATATATATATATATATATATATATATATATATATATATATATATATGTTATAATATATACATTTAAAACTACAGTATGTACAGGACTTGGTCTCACCAGTCTCAGTAACTAATTATAGTTCTTGAACATATCCCATATGGATAAAAGTTATTATTTATTTGGTTTTCAAGATACCAAGATTTTCCTACTATATAAAACATATTTTTTTCTTCTAAACTTCAAGGAGACCAGCATGTCCCTTTTGCTTTCCGTGAGATGTATAGAAATATAGCTGTCATCTAATTAAAATCATAAAATGTGTGAAAGAAGAGAGGTACAGTTCTAATTAAAACCTGGTAAAGTCATATTTCTTGAAGAACATTGTATACAGTTTTAAACTTGTTTTTTTTTCAGAAATCATTCATATAATTCATTACAAAATAAAAATATATAAAACTTCATTTTCTAATTTATAGCAAAAATGTTTTCAAATTAAAAATCTGAAACCTAAGTCCATGTCATTTTTTTTTCTTAAATTTTACTTACCAGCAGGTGGGATGAAATATTTTTGAATTCTAAGATGTTATAAAGTGGGTCAACATAGGTCAATTAGCATGGATAAGATGATATCCTTGGAAAACATCATGAAATTGATGAAACAAATGTCATTTTAGGTCACTTTAAAAATAGCAGAGATTCTGCAGTTTTTTTTAGAATTTAGACAAATATGCTTTAAAAAGCAATAGAAATGGATTTACTATATATGTTTCTAATTAAGCATAGATTACCTATTATGTAACAGCATATAATGAAAATTTATCATCTAAAACTACCAGAGAAAATATTATGCAAAATCTATATACATAAAATATAAAAATAGATACAAGCATTATTAATACTTGTGCATTTTGCAAACATTTTATACAATACAACCATTTAATTTGATATAAAAGAAATTTCTCCATTTTATACTCAAACAGGAATAAATTATCAAGTCAGTATAACAAAATATGAACCAGATATAAACCTTAAATCTTCACCTACTTGGTTATTTACAGACTTTATTGTTTGTAAATATTCATATAGATTTTTTACATGAATATTTAAAAGATAATTTAATTTCATCTTGTATTGAACTTAAGATGTAAGATGTAATCATTATCCTTTATTACTAGGTCCATAACTTTGAAACTTTCTTATTTAAAATAATCTACCAAACTATTATTTACCCAAATATTGTGATTTAGTTCAAATTTATCCAGCACTTTTGTTATATAATATCTTTTATATTCAAACACCTACTTACAGAGTTAGTAGCATAAATCTCAACTTATGAACTTCTGCTATTGCATGTAGAATAAACTGCATCCTAAGAGAAGCTCACTGCATAATTTTCTGGTTAATTTAACATTTTAAATTGGTTGGATCTTTTCTTAACCTTGTTAATGCATTTATTTGGGGTGTGATGATAGCGATTTTAATAGAAAATGGTAATTGCAAGAAAAAAATAAATGTTCAATAATCATTAAAAATCAAACCAGTTGTAAATAAATGCCCATGAATCGTGTATAGGCCCATCTTTCTTGTTAGTACCCCAAGTGTGCATGAGAAACACATATTGCAAGATCAAATATTGTATCATGGTATGCACAATTATGGAGTAGAAATCAGAGCCTTATTTCAGATCAGACCCTTAAAGTAGTGTTTGCATTTCTATATTCAGTAATGGAACACTGTTGTTTAGGGTTCACGTTCTCAGATGAATGTAGTTAAACCAAATCAGTTCATCATTAACCCATGCTTTCTTTAAGTAAAACAATCTGCAAGTGTCTACACTACTTTCTGCTTCAAATGTATTTTTACCTAGAAATATTCTGACACATTCAAACTAAAATTAATCACATATTGGATACATAACTGAGATAGTTAGATTTTTGCCTGCCTGACAAATAAAAACAAGGAACAAGGGAACAATTTAAATGGAAGGAAATTGTATTTAACCTCACTGTGTAAGGACGTTAACTTCAAGATTAACTGTATCATTTATTTATTCATTCATTCATTCATTCATTCATTTATTTATTTATTTATTTATTTATTTATTTATTTATTTATTTATTTATAGTTTGAGACATAAAAAGCATCTTGGCAAATTTGCATGCGGAAAGAATTCTCCCCAATAGGCTGTCAGGATTTGTTGAGTAATGATGTTGCCAGGAAAGAGTTCAAAGTGAAAGAATTATTTTCTCTTGTGAGGAATGACTACACATTATTAGGAATGGAAATAATACAATAAAAAAGAAAGTAAAATCATTGGTCCTGTAGAGAACAGATAAGTGCATAGTTACTTTGGAATTCAAGTTGAAAACTCTTTTTTGTTTAATATTAGTTACAGTTTATTAACTTTATATCCCAGCTGTATCCTGCTCCCTCATTCCCTCCCAATTCCACCCTCCTTCCCTCATCTCCTCACTGCCCCTTTCCAAGTCCACTGATAGGGGAGGACCTCCTCCCATTTCTTCTGACACTGTTTTATCAAGTATCTTCAGGACTTGCTGCAAAGTCCTCTGTGGCCTGGCAGGGTTGCTCCTCTCTGGGGGAGGGAGGAGGTCAAAGAGCCCGCTATTGACTTCAGAGATTGTTTCTGTTCCCCTTAATAGGCTACCCATTTGGATACGGAGCTACCATGGTCTACATCCGAGCAGAGGTTCTAGATTATATCCATACATGGTCCTTGGTTGGGGAAAGTCTCATAAAAGACCCTGGTGCCCAGATATATTTGGTCCTTGTGGAGATCCTGTCCTCTCCAGGTCTTACTAACTCCTCCTTCTTTCACATGATTCCATGCCCTCTGCCGAAGGTTTGGTTACCAGTCTTAATATCTGCTTTGATACAATGTTAGGTAGAGTCTTTCAGATGCCTTCTGTGGTAGGCTCCTGTCCTGTTAATTGTTTTCTCCTATGTCCAATGTCCATCCCATTTGTCTAAGTGAGGATTAACCTTACCCCAGGTTCTCTTTCTTGTTTATCTTCTTTAAGTGTATAGATTTTAGTATGTTTATCCTATCTTATAGGTCTATATAAGCGAGTATATACCATGTGTGTCTTTCTGCTTTTGGTATACTTCACTTAGGATGATCATTTCTAGGTCCCACCATTTTCCTGCAAATTTCATGATTTCCTCCTTTTTAATTGCTGAGTAGTATTCCATTGTGCAAAATACCACAATTTCTGTATCCATTCCTCAACTGAGGGACATCTGGATTGTTTCCAGGTTCTGGTTATTACGAATAAAGCTGCTATGAACATGGTTGAACAGATGTCCTTGTTGTGTACTTGAGGAACTATTGAGCATATGCCCAGGAGTGGTATAGCTAACTGTGCTTCTGAGAAAGTACCAGATTGATTTCCAAAGTGGTTGTACAAGTTTGCATTCCCACCAGCAACGGAGGAGGGTTCCCCTTTCTCCACAAGCTCTCCAGCATGTGATGTTATTTGAGTTTTTGATCTTAGCCATTCTTTTGGGTGTCAGGTGAAATCTCAGAGTCGTTTTGATTTGCATCTCCCTGATAGCTAAGGATGCTGAACATTTCTTTAAGTGTTTCTCTACCATTCTGTATTCCTCTACTGAGATTTCTTTGTTTAGCTTTTAAAATATGTACCGCATATTTTAATTGGGTTGCTTGATTTATTACTTTTTAACTTCTTTAGTTCCTTATATATCCTTGATATCAGCCCTTTGTCAGATAAAGGGTTGGTGAAGATCCTTTCCCAGTCTGTAGCCCAGTGTTTTGTTCTGACAACAGTATCTTTTGCTTTATAGAAGTTTTTTAAGTTTCATGAGGTCCCATTTATTGATTGTTACTCTTAGAGCCTGTGCTGTTGGTGTTCTGTTCAGGAAGTTGTCACCTGTGCCAATGAGTTCTAGGGTCTTCTCTACTTTTTCCCCTAAGCGATTTATTGTGTCTGGTTTTATGTTGAGATCTTTGATCCACTTATAGTAAAGGCAATGTACAGTAAGCCTATAGTCAACATAAAATGCAATGGAGAGAAACTCAAACCAATCCCACTGAAATCAGGGACAAGGCAAGGCTGCCCACTCTCTCCACATCTCTTCAATTTAGTACTTGGGGTCCTAGTTAGAGCAATTAAGACAACTAAAGGAGTTCAAGGGAATACAAATTGGAATGGAAGGGGTCAAAGTTTCACTATTTGCAGATGATATGATATTATACATGAGTGACCCCCAAAATTAAACCAGAGAACTTCTTCAGCTGATAAACACCTTCATCAAAGTGGCTGGATACAAAATTAACTCAAAAAAATCAGAAGCCCTCCTGTACACCAAAGACAAAAGGGCTGAGAAAGAAATTAGGGAAACAACACCCTTCACGATAGCCACTAATAACATAAAGTACCTTGGGGTGACTCGAAATAGCAAGTGAAAGACCTGTTTAAGAAAAACTTCAAGTCTCTGAAGAAAGAAGTTGAAGAAGACATCAAAAGATGGAAAGATCTCCTGTGTTCATGGATCAGTAGGATTCACATCGTGAAAATGGCTATTCTGCCAAAAGCAATCTACAGATTCATTGCAATTCCCATCAAAATACCAACACAATTCTTTAGAGACATTGAAAGAAAAATTCTCATCTTCATACGGAGAAACAAAAAACCCAGATTTTCCAAAATGATCTTGTACAACAACAGATTCTCTGGAGGTATCTCCATCCCTGATCTCAAGTTGTACTACTGAGCAATAGTAATAAAAACTATATGGTATTGGCATAGAAACAGAAAGGTGGATCAATGGATCTGAATAGAAGACCCAGAAATAAACCCACACAGCTATGAATACCTGACTTTTGACAAAGAAGCCAAACCCATTCAATGGAAAACAAAACAAAACAAAACAAAACAAAACAAAACAAAACAGCATCTTCAAAAAGTGGTACTGGTCCAACTGGATGTCTACATGCAGAAAAATGAAAATAGATCCATATTTATCAAGTTGAAAACTCTTGAAGACCCTTTACAATTTTTGTGAAATGATAAATACTCTGTCATCTGACTGTATAAATGTAACAGTTCAGGAGTTTGAATGACTTTATGTTAGTAGAGTCTTTCAAAGGCCCTCTGTGGTAGGCTCCTGTCCTGTTCTCTGTTTTCTCCTGCTCCATTGTCTATCCCATTTGCCCTTCTTTTTCTTTTCACTTTTTATTAAATTCTTTATTAATTACACTTTATTCACCTTATATACCCCTGTAGTTCCCTCTTTCTTCCTTTTCCAATCCTTCCCTTCCTCCCCCCTGCATCCATGTCCTTCCCCAAGACCCTGATAGGGGAGGCCACCCTTTCCTTCCCTCTGATACCAGTCCATCAGGTCTCATCAAGAGTGGCTGCATTGTCTTCCTCTGTGGCCAGGCAAGGCTGCTCCCCTCTCAGGGGGAGGTGATCAAAAAGCAGGCCAATCAGTTCATGTCAGAGACAGTCCCTGTTCCCATTACTATGGAACCCACTTGGACACTGAACTGCCATGGGCCACACCTGTGCTACCTCCATGCATGGTACCTGGTTGGACCATCAGTCTCAGGAAAGACCCCTGTGCTCAAAGCACTTGGTTCTGTTGCTTCCCTTGTGGAGTTCCTGTCCTCTCAAATCCCACTATTGCCCACTCTCCTCATAAGATTCCCTGCACTCTGGCCAAGTATTGGTCTTAAGTCTCAGCATCTGCTTGGATAGTCTGCAGGGAAAAGACCTTCTGAGGCCCTCTGTCCATTTGCCCTTCTTAATAAGATTTGAGCACCTTCCCTAGGGTCTTCCTTCTTGTTTAGCTTTCTTAGGAACATAGATTTTAGTATGTTTATCTTACATTATATGTCTAATAACCACTTAAGAATGAGTATGTACCATGTTTGTCTTTCTGTGTCTGGATGATCTCCTCAGTGATCAACCTCACTCACGATGATCTTTTCTAGTGCCAACCAGTTGCCTTCAAATTTTATGATTTATTTTAAATAGCTGAGTAGTATTACATTGTGTAAAAGTACCACAATATCTGAATCCATTCCTTAGGGAACCTCAGGGGTCAGCGAGATTTTAGCTTTAATAAGAAACAGTTTTTATAAATTTTCAAATATAGTACATTATGCATATTTGTATAACATTAAAATATATGATAAGCAAAAACTGAATGTGTGCATCCTTGCCATCCAGGTCAGAAAGACAAACAAGAAAGCATAGTTACATAAGCCATTGCATGTTCTTTAATAATTATGTCCTATACTGGGAAATCTAGTATACTAAATTTTACAGCAAAAACAGGCCTTTCATTTTAATGTCAACATCTGGGCACATTCTTTTAAGTACAATAAGTTATTTCATACAGATCTTGGAATACAAAAAATGAGGACAGTTTATATAATTTTTACGTTTACATTATTTCCAAATGATAAGATCCATTTGAGTGTTGTTTTGTGTATTTTTAAATATAAGATATATTGTGTTCTGGTATATATGGAGAGGATTGTAGTTCTAGATTCATGTATATTATATTTTCTCTAATTTCACATCTTTCTAAATTTGAATGATAATTTTATATAGTGGTTATCCATTTTCTTCTTTGCCATTGACTATCATCTGCCAATGCTATCTGTATATATAAAGAAGATGAACTTGGATTTGATTTTCTCTCATATCCATTTCCACAAATAGCATATTTTACAGTTAAAAATAGCAAAATAACCATCATCTCTATTGTATCTTACACAAAATAAGGAATAAGGAAGTTCAGAGAGTCTAACACATTTCACAAAACACTTGTGACATTAATGATTATTTTATCCTTTCAGGTTGAAAGGATATATTTGAGAAATATACAGTACTGAGTATGTTATAAAAATTACATATATAGGTTTCCAAATAAATGATCAAGTAGCCAGAATATTGGGCATTAAGAGAAGGTTCACATTCCTTTGCACAAATTTTGCCTTCTTCCTATGATGGCATATGGCAGGAAGCACAATGAACTGAGACTTCCCTCATATGATAATTATTCACATATCTCTTCCCAAAGACTCAAAATCTAAATATTAGTTATTATGTGAGAGATTAATTTTTAGTAGATGGATACCAGGTGATTCCATCATTTTACCATACCACTTACAGTGTAGGCATAGATTAATATTTTGTCTATTATATACAATACTCTAGCAGTCTTTGTTTCTCTCTTATGCAATACAGCTGGTCCACATTTTCCCTCCCTACACACCTTCTAGTCTGACAACTTTCCCTTGCTCAAAGACCCATTGGTCCTCCTTTTCCTTTCAGAATAAAAGCAGGCCTCCCAAGGATATCAACTCAACATGTCATTAAAAGTTGCAATAGAACTAGGCACAGACCATCCTATCAAGGTTAGGTGAGGCAACGCAGTGGGAAGAAAAGGGTCCCAAGAGTAGACAAAAGATTATGAGATACCCCCTCATTGTCACTACCACTGTAACAGAACCTAAACAACAGAAGACCTAGGCCAGGTCTATGTAGGCTATATAGGTCAATCTCTGTGACCCCTATGAGTCCTGCCCGGTTGATTTGTAGACCATGTTTTCCTGATGTTCTAGAACTCTGTGGTTCCTACAGTCCTTCCTCTCCCTCACCTAGCATTCTTGAATGTCGTATCAAAGAGCGTAACCATTATTCAAATACCTCTTTGCTCATTTAGCTTTCTCCACATATCCCCACTGTGTGTGTATATGTGTGTACTACTAACATAAACATTCATGCAATATGAAACATTTTGCAAGCACCTTTTGTGTTCTGTATTCTTAAAGGAGTAGAAGCCTTAGAGGTGTTACACACACTTCCACCCAGCAGGTACTCTGCAAGCATTTAGTGAGAAAATGAGTAAATAACTCTACTTTGTATAAGATTCAGCACTAAATCAGAATTCCAGGGAAAAGGATTACAATTCACATTCTCTCAATGGCATTTTGCCTTACTTTTCCCTAAGGGGTCTATTGTGTGCTATTCATTTGTAAAACACCAATATATTGTAATCACTAAAACAAAGCTAATTGTTTATTAAGAGATAGATGGGAAGTCCTGGAGGGGACAGGAACTCCAAAAGGAGACCAATGGAGCCCCAAATCATGGGCCTAGGGGGTCCTGCAGAGACTGATTCTCCAATCAAAGTCCATGCATAGAAAGGACCTAGAACCCCAGCTCAGAAGAAGCCGATAGGCTGCTCAGTTTTCAAGTGGGTGCCCTAGCAAAGGGTACAGAGGTTATCTCTGATATGAATTCAGTGGACAGCTCTTTGACCACCTCCCTCTGAGGGGTTCAGCCTTGCCAGGCCACAGAGGAAGATGATGCAGCCAGCCTTGATGAGACCTGATAAGCTAGGGTCAGATAGAAGAGGAGGTCCTGCCCTATCTATGGAAAGGACAAAGAGGGAGAAGGGGGAAGGAGGGTAGGACTAGGAGCAGATGAGGGAGGGGGCTACAGCAGAGATATAAAGTGAATAAATTATAATAAATAAATAAAATGAAAAAGGAAGAGATCAATTCTGTCTCATAAATAAAGTATATGCTGTTCCTACTTTATTTTCATAGTTTTAAATACATATTTGACCTTGAATTGCATTGTAAATAGTAATAAAATTAGTTTTAGGAAGAATTTACTATCAACTTTACATTAATTAGTGAAAACACATTTTCGACTCTTACAAAAAATCAAAATTTCAGAAATCATAAGAGCAATTTGGTATTGTCTATTTCTTAAGCTCTCAAAATGAAGGTTATGTTTTAAATGTTGTGGAATGCACAGGTTAAAGTTGATTATACAATTAATAATTTGTATGTATTTGACCAATCTATAAAATTTCTATAAAGCAATATTTTGTATTTATAAGGCTATATCTATAAAGCAAAATATTGTAATAGGGTTAAATCTCTATGTGTAAGCTTTCTTTGACAAATGCAAGCATATTGAAACATTAAGCAATTACTTTGTTTTTGTCAAATGTATTGATCTATAATAAAGTTCTAACAAACGCCTTTATTTTTATCTTACAAAACTTTGAATTAAAGTGTTAAATATTCAACATAGACTGACTGTATCCATGGTAACGAAACACAGAATTACTTGGTGTTATTGTGAGGTTGACCTATTAAAACAAAAATGTAATAAAAAAGTAAATTGCATCTGTACGTTCAAAAGGTTATGAATCAATGATAAAATTATTGAAATTACATTTCACTCTTTCTCTAAAGGTAACTTAAATGTGTATTAATTTACCTTATAGGACCATAATAATGGATATCTATCAAGTACTTTGTATACATTGGCACTCTTCCCTAGTATTTATTTATATATAAAATAATAAGAATAGCTGTCATCTGCAAGTATGTATCTTAGAGTTATATATATATATAAGATACAAAATACATTTACATACTTTTATGTATTATGATGATAAGAAATAAGGACTATAGTTTGTAAGAAATCATAATCAAAAATAAATGATTTTTACTTGTAAAAAGTATCTATTACATGCCAGATGAAATTGCCATCTCTGAGGATTACTCCTGAATAAACTCACCTTTTCACCTGAACCCAGGCCAGCAGGTTCAACTGAGCTGTTCTAGCTCAAACTCCTCCCAAGCTGATTGATTCAAACCGGCTTTTCTCTCTTCTGACTGAATTGCTGTGCTTGACCTCATACTAACTCTAGCAATCTGTTCTAATCTTCTGTCTCCTTCATTCTCTAGCTTGTTATGTCTTCACATTTGTCTACCTTGTTCTCTTTGCAACCTGTTTCTATAAAACTGCCTCTCAGCTCCATCAACAGAACTGCCTCCAGCTGAACTGCCACAAACTCATCTCTACACTACTGCCTCTCAACCAACCGACTCATTCAACTGAACTGACTTCTTTTTTGTTTGTTTATTTATTTATTTATTTATTTATTTATTTATTTATTTATTCATTCATTCATTTTATGTCCCAGTCATAGTTCCCTCTTCTAACTGACTGAACTGAACTGAACTGAATTCTGTGAAGTGCACTCTCCTCAACAGCCTCTTTATTTCTGTGCTCTGCTTGTGAGAGTTGGATGGGTTTCGTTTTATTGTGGTTTGGTTTGGTTTGGTTTTTCGAGACAATGTTTCTCTGTGAAACAGTGGCTGTTCTGGACTTGCTTTGTAGACCATGCTTACCTTAAACTCAGAGTGATCTGCCTGCCTCTGCCTCTTTGAATGCTATGATTGACTGCTGCACCACCACGCCCAACTGGGTTGGGCGTATTTTATTCTGTCAAATCTTTCTCTGATTCATCACTTTTTCTGTTCCCCAATTAGATGCCAATTTCAAACAATGTTGCTTTTTTTTCTACAAACTAACCTTACCTACGTTGCTTGAGATTAAACAGGTTTACTGAAGGTATGTCTGTTTTCCAGCCATATCAGACTGTAATCCAGGGTACCTTTGCATTCTAGTGGATCACATAGACATAGAAAGTCTTTGGATGAGATCGCTTGGCAGAAGGATCATGCTGCTCAAATAAGATTCCTCTATAATACTGATTTATATTAAAGATTTAGAGTATGAAATTCAACTTAAAAACTGCTGTTAAAGCACAATATTTTCTATGCTTTTTAAATGTTCTCTGCTAGTCATATTGTCCAACTCTGATGACATCCAGTAAGTTGTAGTTAGTTCAAGAACGGTGAAGGAAGTTTCAGGAGACTGAATGAAATAAACATATATATATATATATATATGTATATATATAATATGTTACATACATATAAGCTATATAGCTATATATATTTTACTTATATAACACATATATATGATTTATATTATATATATAAGATGGCTCTCTCATGTACCAAATTGAGGCTTCCTGGGCTACAGGAGTCCCTGTTCACAAGTGTTTGTTTCAATGAAGCTCAAGATCTGACTATTGAACTCTATTAGACATTTTCTCTTCTGAGCAGAGACTATTCTCTTGACTCGATTTGAAAGAAAAGTATTTCCAAATGTTTAGAAGAATCTTGGATCATCTGATAGTTGGTTATGACTTTACTAAATAATAAGTACTGTGGATTTAGAAAATATGTGATTGAGTCATCTATATGCATCTTCTAAAAGGAATTCACTCATGAGATAGTGTTAGGCATAGAGACATCAAGCCTAAATCTCTTTAGCATAATGTCATAGGTGGTGCCTGATGAAAGGCAGTGAGATGGGTAGAAAGACAATGAGTGGATAGATTAAAGCTTTCATTTTTAATTTATTATTATTATTATTTAAAATTTATTCATTTTGTGTCCTGGATGTAGATTCAAACTTTAAATAACTATAATTACGGTTGCTTTTTCCATCCATAGACATTAAATCCCAACTTTGTTGGGCTGTGAACACAGTCTGAACCATACTGACCTTGCAAGAAGTTAGTGTCCTTCATTGTAAGACAATTATAGTTCATGCATCTAGTTTCTGAGACTGAAGTACTAGTATCTCCTGCTGCAGCAGGAAGACACTTGATTCTACGGTGTGACTGTAGTCATCTAGGTACTGTCCAGTGCCTTATTATGTATTGTGTTAAATCCTAACTCTTCTACACACACACACACACACACACACACACACACACACACACATACAGCTTACTTTCTTCAAAATTATCTACTTCTTCTATCTTTAATTCTTTAGTATTAGAAGAACAAATCTGGAAAAGAAAAAGTAAAGATTGTCAGAGTGAAATAATTTTGAAAGAATTTCTGCTAATTCTTGACTTGTATAAATCTTGGAATCTATGACTGCCAAATTTAAAATGATAGGAACTGTAAGAAGTCACTTGACAGAATATCATAAAAATATTAGAATTATAAATGAGGGTACTGAAATTATGGGAAGCAGAAAGTATTAAATATATATGAAAATTGTAAAGATATAAGAAGATAACCGTGGGGCACCTCTTGTATTCTATCTTAATACTGTATGTACCCTGGCCACTAAGAGACTAACAGAGGGGTATGGGCAGTTGACTGAGTAGTTAGGAGCACTGGCTTCTTTACTTTCTAGAATTTTCAGGTTTGACTCTCAGAACACAAAGGATGCTCATAACTGTATAACATTATTCTGTGGGATCTGACAACCTCTTCTGTTCCCTGGAGGCACTGAACACACATTATGTAGGCAACACACAACCATGCATAAACATAAATAAAAAATAGTAGTAGACTTGCATAGTAATTCTGGTTTATTATAAGTTAAATGGATCTTTGTTCAAGTTTTCTCACTGATGTATCCAGATATCTAAAGAAAACTACATATTGGAAAAAGGACTTCCTCTGCACACAGTTTCCAGGGTTCAGTCCAAGGGGTTCTTGGTACTATCTGATTGGGTAGAATCCCATGGTCACAGAGTGTAAGGAAAATATTGCTAATTCTGTTGTATACTAGGAAAAGAAACTGAGGCAGGAACTAGATACAAATTTCAAAGCTGTTCTCCCATTCCTTTCCTTCACTATTTCACTTCTACTTCTCAAAGCTTTCAAGAATTTTCAAATACTTCTGCCAGCTGATAACCAAGCACTCAACACATGAAGTTTCCTGAACCCTTCATATTTACACCTTTTATTAGCATTTAATTTTAATTTTTAAATCTTATTTATTTATTTATTATAATTTATTCACTTTGTATCCTGGCTTTCTCATTGTCTTTGGTGTGCACAATCTCCTGACTATTTTATAATGTAGTCAATCTATTTCCATGGATCCCCAAAGCTCTGAAAACTCCAGTGTTCTTCAAAAGTTCAAGTCGAGATTTCTGAATCTCAAGGGAGTCTCTTACTTGCTATGAAAATAAATAATAAAACAGCAGAAACCCTAGGGACCCTTCTCTAGAAAGATAGAAAGTAGGAACTGCCTCCTTAAAGTGGAAATAAGACCCTCACAGTTAAACCATGGCATGCATGTGAGCTCTCTTTCTCTCTCTCTGTTTGTCTTTCTAGGTTTGGGTTCCTCTCTCCCATTTACAAACTCTCACACTAAACAAAAATGTAGCATGCATTAATTCATTTTTTATATAAAAAGAATAACAATTTCCATACTTTCAATAAGCACAGAGTAAGGATTGCCACTACATAAAGTAGGAGTAGAGGCTCATAAAACCTTTGTCCCAATATTTGTCTTGCCTACAAGACATGTATCAATAAAGATGGAGCAGAGATTGAGGGAAAGGCCAACCAATGACTGAAGCAACTTGAGACTCACCCCATGGGAGAGATCTCGTCCCTGACACTATTAATAATTCTCTGCTATGCATGCAGACATGAACCTAACATAACCGTCTTCTGAGAGGATTCATTCTGTGGCTGATGGAAACAGATGCAGAGACCCACAGCCAAACAATAGGCTGAGCTCCGGGATTTTGTGGAAGATTGGGAGGAAGGATTGAGGGAGCCAAAGGGATCAAAGACCTTCATAGTAAACTACTCACTGGGGCTCACATAGACTGAACCACCAACCAAAGAGCCTGCATGGACTAGACCTAGATCCCCTATGCATATGTAGCAGATTTGCAGGTCAGCCGTAATGTGGGTCACCTAACTATTGGAGTAGGAACTTCTCTGACTCTGTTACCTGCCTTTGCATCCCTTTCCCCTATCTGAGCTGCCTTGTGTGACCTCAATAGAAGAGGTTCTGCTGTGATTTGAGGTGCCAGTGTGGGTTCATACCCTTTGGGGACCTCCCCTTCTCTGAGAAGAAGTAAAGGGAGGAATGGGGAGAGGGAGAGATGAGGGTAGAACTGGGAGGAAAGGAGGGAGGGTGCTGGGATCAGGCTGTAATGTGGTTAAAGAAATAAATGGGAAAATCTTTTAAAAAGTAGGAGTGGAGATATAGCAAGAAAGGACAGGGCAGAAGCACAGGGGAAAAAAGAAATCTTGAACATATCTTTCCAGGATCTAAGGTAAACACTTAAAGTACAGTACATGTAATACATATATGAAGATCTTAAACAATAAAAATTTCTACATTTTAAAAAGAAATATAGGCAACATGAATGGTTGTTCCCATATTTAGAATTATTTTGGAATTGCTAACATTTATAAAAGAATGGAATCTGTACTTGCTACCCTGTGCTTTGGTTTTACTCATTCCCACTTTCTAATTTTGATTTGGAAAAGTTCTGAATTTAAAATATTAACTTTTAAAGAAACATAAATGAAAAGTAATTAGATATTGTAAAGTAGATTGTAAACAATTCTCAACAAATGTAATTTATTTAGCAACCAAGTATGATTGAGCAATGTCAGAAAAATATTAAAAAAGAAATAGGAAAAACAGGATTCACTCTCTAAGATTACAACGCAAGAACAGTTGTTAACAAATAACATCAGTGTGTCAACTGTTTAGAAAAATGACATGAAGCCGGAAGCAGCTGGCCTGGAGAAAAGGATTAAGGAAGATTTGGTAGACATTGATGTTTAAGTTGAGAACAAAAAGTAATAGCATATATAAGATTCAGTGTTTGGAAACACTGTGATATTTCAGACTGAAATTTTCATGTATATATAAACTTGAATACATAGAAAAAGAAAATTGCACTTGTAGCTAAACTGTACCATATCATAGGTTAATTTTAGATGTGAACACATCAATACATATTAAGACACATAATTTGAATCTTAAAGTTATTGGAAACTTAAGGAATAATTTCAAGAATGTCTATGTATTCTTGGATTCAGTAGTACCAAAAAAAAAGTCCAGAGGCAAGAAGTCTCACCAGGATGTTTTAACAACTACCTGGCAGTGAGCTGGAGAAAATAAAAGTTTTCTGCAATACAGAACTATCATTGGGGATCAGGAAAAATAGATGGATACATTTTGTGAACACTTAAGAAACACTGACTTTTTTTTTTTACCTGAAAATAAATGATGAAGTGGGCTGGAGAGCTGGCTTAGCACTGAAGACTGTTTACTTCTCTTGCAAAGGGTCTAGGTTTACTTCATAGCACTCACATACAACTCTCAACCATATATAATTACAGTTTCAGGGAATCTGAGCTCATTTCTCCAGTTTCCTACAGTCCCAAGGCTCACACACACTTAGAGACAAAAAAAAATTGGATCATTTTGAAATGAAAATTAAGTATACATGACACTATGTTATGATAATACAAATAGAGACATTACCTTATTCATTGTCTGAGAAATTAGGCATTAGCAGTCAAGAAAAAATAACTATTTATAGTATCTCACCATGGTAGCAATTATTAAGGAGTTAGGTGATACAAGAAAATGATACATACCAACTTTGTTATTCGAAATTTCTATAATTATTTGATTAAAAAATGCATGTTTTTTTATCACTATGTGTAAGTACTGATGAATTATGAAATACATGAATATGACACAGTATTCTCTAAAAAGTTATTCAGATAAATATGTGTACATAAACTTCTGTAGAAGTTTGATACTGCAGAAGATGAGAAGAAACTTACTGAGATATGAAAAGGAGTCTAAGTAATAGTTATAGTTAAGAGTCACTGTGAATGACAAACATATGCTGAAAGCTGTCATTTCCTCTAGGAACATCAGGAATTGAGAGTTGTTAAGTTTGGAAATTGAAAAATGTGCTTACCAAAGAGTCCTTCACTTTAATATAGAAGTTCAAACCAAGCAACAGTTTACAGTAACCTCTAATGTCCAGCACTCCAGGGAACATAGAGACTCTTGTAGATCCTTTGTTTGGCCCATAAAATAAATCTATGGTTAAGGTGTAAAAGAGCCAAAGTAAGGAATCATTCTAGAGATGATGGGATGGCTTAGTTGATAGAGTACCTACCACACAAAGATAGATAGATAGATAGATAGATAGATAGATAGATAGATAGATAGATAGATGATTTCCAATGATGACTTCAGTTTTAGTCTCCACTCATGTCCAAATAGGAGTCTATATATGCCTGTGCTCACATTCACAGATTCACAGAAAAGGCACAAGAACCACTCATTGTTTTGTAGTTAAATTATTTCAAAAAGGTCAAGTTTCAAATCCAAATCTTTAGCCTCCCTTCCCTAGCTGTTTTTCTGTTCAGTTCTTACTAGAGTGCTGCAGATTTTTCTTCCAGCATTTTCAGATTCTACATTCTTGTTCCATTTTCAATGACTGTCATAGAATTAAATTAGTCCTATGAATTTAACCTAGAAGTCAGTATTTAAAATGTGATCAAGTCAAGTTCATTTTCTACTCCAGTGTTTATGTTATTGATATTGGCAGATAAGAAATAATTAAACAAAGGCTTTAATTTTGTGCTTAGACATTCTTTATGCCAAAACATGTCTCACTGAATCATTTTCCCACTTGTATAGAGTTCATTAAAGTCAATAATTTATAACTCATAACTACAAAAATTATACAGATTATTTTTATTTCCAATCATCGAAGTGCTGTTAGTAAAAGATAACTTACCTGTGTATTAAGAATTAAAAATTTCAGGTTAAGGAATTTTTGGAATACAATAATTCATTTGCATTCTGTATTGCCTCATTATTTATAAGTCCACAGTTATTTTCTTTTAAATTTGTGGAGATTTTATTGACAATTTACCAGCTGTGTTTAGTGGCAATACTTTTTATTAATTGTCCCTCAGGGAAGTCATTTTCTTCTGAAAGAACAGATGTTGTTCTATTAAGGAAACCACGCTCTCCCTTCGGAGAGAATGAATGATGTTTCTAATGATGGTTTAGGTAAATGCCTCTATGTTACTAAATTGCTACAAAAGACATACAGTATTTTAATATTTTGAGAGCTAAATCTAACAAATATAAACTTCAGTGAGTTTAGTTTTAAAAATTATGTTAAAATGGCATTGAACAGTTCATTTGGAAAGAATATATTTGTATTTACTTTTGATTTTCTTACTATTATCAAATTATTTTGAAACCTACATATATACATGATTAACTTCTAGATATTTTATTTATATTAAAGAAATTAGTACATATGTCATTTATTTCATTCTCACATATATGTATAATCAAGTTTGCTTGCACTCTCGTTCAGTAAATATTACTTATTTTATTGAGAAACCAACAGAATTTCTATAAGTCTCTCGAAATCTCTAAGCAACCGTGAAATCATTGCCCTCTATGTCACCTTTGTTCCTGTTATGATGAAGAAAGTTTCTAATAATGAAGTTATTTATCCATGAAATATATAATATGTGGGGTATTTTCTCACTATAAACTGAATGTAAACCTACAAACAAAATTCTAGAGCCTAATGAGTACATATATATATATATATATATATATATATTTGATGTAGAATGAAAATAGTGAAAAAGACAATATTTTATTGTATCAGTAAGAACAGGAAAGCTACCAATGTTAATAAATGTTCAAATCCAACCTTGAAATGCCAGTGGCTTAAGGCAACATAAATTTAATCACTAGCCATAGTTGCATATTCAGCGTGGCAGAGTCGCGCTGTTCATCACTTTAATATGGAATTACTTTAATATCTGCTTCAGTGATCACCAAATGAAGGGGAAGATATGATGGTAATTATATTTGCCTACTTAAATTTTTACCCAGGAGTGACACTCATCAATTCAGCTTATATTTCTTTGACCTATGTAAGCATATTCATTTTTAAGTAGAACAAGAAAGTAACAACTTACTCTTGTAGAAGGCTGTGGTTAAATTTAAACTAAAATAACTAGTCTAACCTACCACTCAAATAGTCAAGGATTTAATGGAACCTCCTTTACTCTTACAAAGTACAGTTGCTTCCTCGACTGAAAACTGGAATTCTGTCAATATATGAAATAAAAACCTCAAATCTATGAGATAAGTTCTGTAGAAAATCTACAATTTACTTAATTTTGTAATAATGCATAATTTAAGACCGAGACATTAACCATAGTAAGTCTAAATACTGTTGCCTGCATTCATACCTGATAAATTAAAAAGAGTAGTCAGCAGTGAAATGCCCAGTGTTAAGAACTGAGCCTAACATATCTGCAAATAAAATACAGCATCAGAAATATAAAGAACAGGACGCATAACAAACATCTGTTATAACTGCGTTTTTCTGCTCTGTCCGTGCTTTGAAGCAGCCATCCCTCCTTCATGGGAGGGAAGAACTCTTTGATGGTCACGGACTCTGTTTATTAAGCTGCCTCCATGTGTACAGCACAGGTTCACTTTAGCTTCTTTCAAGTTTGGCAATATTTTTCATATGTTCACACTTGAGAAGCACATTTAAGTATATTTACAAAGGTGGGCATCTGGGAGTTGGTTATTATAATTTTTGAAACCGAAGCTTGAATGCATAAGCATTATTTAGGGGCTGAAGAAAGTAAAAATGATTAGACATAAGTAGGTTGCTACTGTAGCAATAGAAAGTCCTTGAAATTTTAATAGATTTTGGTTACTATGTTAGGATTAACTTTTACCATTCATCAGCATATTGCTTCCTTTCTTTTTTTCTCAGTCAATATTTGGGTTTTTGTACTTACCTAATTGTTGGTAATTGAAATGATCAATTAGTGAAATATGAGTCTAAAGGTTTGTGTGTATTTGTGTATAAAATCTGAGCCCAAGAGGGCCTACAAAGACCAATACTCCAACCAAAGACCATGTTTGGGGAGGACATAGACTCCTTTCTCAGATGTTACCCATAGACAACTCAGTCTCCAAGTGGATCCCCTAATAAGGGAGAAGGGCCTGTCTCTTACATGAACTCAGTGGCTGGCTCTTTGATCATCTCCCCCTCGGGTTGCAGTCTTACCAGGCCACAGAGAAGAGGATGCAGCTAGCCTTGATGAGGCCTGATAGGTTAGGGTCAGAAGGGCAGGACGACCTCCCCTGTCACGGGGCTAGAGGAGGGGCATAGTGGGATATGATGGAGGGAGGATGGGACTGGGGAGAGATGCAGGTGGTACAGCACCAATACAAAGTGAATGAATTGTAATAAAAAATGAGTAAGTAAAATTAAAAAAAAAATGAAAAAATTGGCCATGAATTTGAGAGAGAAAAAAGGGTTATATAAAAAGTATTGGTGGCATCAATGAGAAGGAGAAACTGGTATAACTATAATTCTGAAAATTAATAAAATATGTCTTTAGTTCTGAATAAAGAAATAAATGTGAGTTTTGACAGAGATGATATGATCTGACCGTTCATTGTCTTATTTCCTAAGGTTTACTGAGTTTAATTTGACAAGTAAAGTTTAAATTGATGAATAACACTGCATATATTTAATGTGTGCAACGTATTTGTATTCATTTATGTGCATATTGAAGGTGCTTTGGACAGAGGCAGTAACATCATGTTCCTGAACCTTTTGCATCAGCTACCTGAGTGCTGGGAGTCAGGAATCCTTGTACCTAGTTAGGGACAAGGGGGTTCTGTTATTTTTTAAAAAAGAGGTTGTTTAAAGTAATTTTGTTATTTAAAATAACAAGTAAAAGGGAAACTCATACAAAAAACTTGGAAATTTAAAGAATTAAACATCAGTGGTTCAAAAAGGCCAAGGTTCCAGTAGAGCTGAAGGCGCTGAAGAATGAGGATATAGAAAGAGGCCAAATGCACAAGAGACTGGATCATGAGAAACATTTGGTGATTAAAGTAATTTCACTTTACTTTTCTGTGGTTTTTAAGGACAAGTATTTAGAATGCAGTTAAGGATTTACGCTAGTTTAGTAAAGTGATGGTTAAAATGAACAATGACAGCAGACATGCTAATGTGGATTTGGAGGTGGTTCCAAGAGTCATCAACCAGACACAAAAGACTCCAGGTAACTAAGGAATGCTGGAGAGTGGATAAAACAGTTGTTTGAGTAATAACAGTACACCAATTGGTTGTCCATTTTCAAACTGTTTACCCTGAGAATGTATATGAAAGTAACATTATACAGGCTCAACATTCTGTATTTATATTTTTAGGAAAATGTGTGTGTGTTTGTATAATATTTTTTTAAAAGAAGACCATGATTTTTTAAATTTTTTATTAATTATACTTTATTCACCTTGTATCCCCCTGTAGCTCCCTCTTCCCTCCCCTTCCAACCCCTTTCTTCCTTCCCCTTCTCCACACAGGCTCCTCCCCAAGTCCACTGATAGGGGAGGTCTTCTTTTTGTTCCTTTTGATCCTAGTCTATTAGGTCACATCAGGAGTGGCTGTATTGTCTTCCTCTGTGGCCTGGTAAGGCTGTTCCACCCTCAGGGGGAGGTTATCAAAGAGCAGGCCAATCAGTTCAGGTCAGAGAACAGTCCCTGTTCCCAATACTATGGAACCCACTTGGACACTGAAATGCCATGGGCTATATCTATCTGTGCAGGGGTTCTAGGTTATCTCCATGCATGGTACTTGGTTGGAGTATCAGTCTCAGGAAAGACTCCTGTGTTCAGATTTTTTTGTTGTGTTGCTCTCCTTGTGGAGCTCCTGTCCTCTCCAGATCTTACTATTTCCCACTTCTTTCCTAAGTTTCCCTGCACTCTGCCCAAAGGTGGGCCATAAGTCTAAGCATCTGCTTTGACAGTCTGCAGGTCAGAGCCTTTCAGAGGCCCTCTGTGGCAGACTCCTAACTTGTTCCCTGTTTTCTCCTTCTTCTGATGTCCATCCTCTTTACCTTTCTGTCTGGGGATTGAGCATTTTAGCCAGAGTCCTCCGTCTTGATTAGTTTCTTTATGTGTACACATTTTAGTAGGTTTATCCTATATTATATGTCTATATGAGTGAGTATATACTGTGCATGTGTTTCTGCTTCTGGGATAGCTCACTCAGGATGATCCCTTCCAGTTCCTACCATTTACCTGCAAATTTCATGATTTCCTTGTTTTTCATTGCTGAGTAATGTGTAGATGTACTACAATTTCTGAATGCATTCCTCAGTTGAGGAGCATCAGGGTTGTTTCCAGTTTCTGGCTATTACAAATAAAGCAGCTACAAACATAGTTGAGCAAATGTCCTTATTGTGTACTTGAGCTTCTTTTGGATATATGCCTAGGAGTGGTATAGCTGGATCCTGAGGAAGCGTTATTCCTAGTTGTCTGAAAAATAAGACTATGAATTTAAAAGTGAGGAAGGAGGAGTACATAAAAGATACTGGTAGAATGAAAGAAAAAAATCAGAGGTGTAGATTTAATCTTGAAAATCAGTATGTATATAATTTGACTTCAGTTCTGAGTGAAAAAAATATTTAATTATATGATCTGACAGTTCGTTGTCCTATTTTTCCAAGTTCATTGAGGATTAATTTGAAAATCAATGTAAACTGGTGAGTAACCTCATATATTTAGGATTTACAACATATTTATCTGTATTTATGTGCATATTAAGGGTGCATTGAAGACAAACTCAACATGTGATAAAGTATAGAAACCACTTCTGTTATCTTAAAGTCTAGAGAGCACAGCACTTGTTTGAACAAGGAGTTAAAAAAATTGTAGCTTAACTTCATAATATTTCACTCAAAAATTTTTATCTAATTAATGTGTTTACCTTAATTCACAATGAATACACATGCATTTGTAGAAAATTATTGCAGTTTACAAGCAAATATTTGTTAATTTAAAGGGGAAATTATAAAGAAGTAAATATGTGATAAAATGTTTGCTCTCATTTGCTTCCTGATAAATTAAGTGTGCATTCTATTTTTGTGCAAACTGATAACTTAAGTTCTCATATAAACAACCACAGGCACTTTCAAATTCAATTGCTTAAACACACACTGTGAGTCAAGTTCAGTAAATTAAATCTGTTCTCTATACCCTTGGATTGTAAGGCGTAATGCACCAAGGAAAACACACACTATGACAAATGAACTAATATACAACATAATAGAATTTCAAATCTACTCAAAATTAAATGTCGTGTTCAATTAAATAGCACCACATAAACAAATACAAAACAAATTTTAAAGATGCCAAGTGATTTTGCACCTCTATGGATTTATTCCCTGACAGTATCCAGCAGGAAGAAAATTAGCCAAACTTTAATAACTCACTAGTTAATCCCATTAGTTAGAATTGGGCTGCTGTTTTAAAGCATTCTCTTTTTATATTTATAACTCCATGAATTTTTTTAAACAATTAGCTTTGTTTTAGACATTTCCACGGATGCACATAACACACACTTAATATTCATGCCATTCTCCACCATGCTATATGCGATCAACACCATGAATTTCTCTCTCAAATTTATTTTGTTATA
Source organism: Pachyuromys duprasi (assembly GCA_028658305.1). NCBI lineage: Eukaryota > Metazoa > Chordata > Mammalia > Rodentia > Muridae > Pachyuromys > Pachyuromys duprasi. The sequence goes on from CM053743.1 coordinate 26,480,603, forward strand.
TTATCCATTGAGATAATTTCAAGATAAGTTAAGGTAGCTAAAGTTATTATATATATATATGTTATATATATGTTATATATATTCTTTATGAACTTTTAGTTTGCAGTAAATTTCTCCATACCTCTTTGAGGCATTGCATATTCATCAAACGTTATCGGGAAATGACTATATATGTCATATTTCTGGTAAGTAAGCAGGGCCTTCCAGAGTGAAGCACTCAACCTCACAATAAAAGAAAGTGTGAGATAAGTGCCTACTCCATGGGAGTCCTGAGAATAATCAATGCAGGTTATGCTATTAACAAAAGTAATTACTTTGGGGCCAGTCTGATGGCTCAGCAGGTAAAGGATCTATCCATAAAGCCTTTGAATATGAATTTTATCTCATCCTCCCACACAGTAGAAGAAGAAAACAAACCAATTGCCACAAATTATTTCTTGACTTAAGCTATAATCACAGGAATTCTTCACACAAAGAAATAAATATATATAAATAGTAAATAATAATTTAGCACTAGCTCAAGTAAAGAAGTGCCTTAGTTCTAGACAATTAACATAATAAAATTATAGATACATGACATAATGATAAATGAAACACACACACAAACATAGGTATGTGTATAAAGGATGGAGACAGCAGACTAAAGATAATTTCTATTTTTTATTACTATTAAACTTGGTCTCAAATAATATGATATATATCAAAGTACAGATGAACAAAAAGAGCTGGTGATGATGAAGACTAGCACAATTATGGTGGGAAGGAGAGCTAAGTTGACACTAAAGAAAAACCATGCAGATTTCATCACGAGTGCTAGAAACTGTCCTTTTCTGATTTTAATAATGGTTACAAAAGTAAACCTACTTATGCTTGCATTAGTCTCTTATAGACTGTTCATATTCACTCTGTATTCAATAATAAAATATTTACAGATTAAATTCATTTCTGTTATTTGTAAACAAACATTGCAGGATATTTGATTCTGCTTTGAACCCTGAGACTGTGAATTGTAAAATCTTGTTTTAAGGGTGGTAAGGCTCAATCTTTGGTCCTAGAGCTTTCTGTTTATTGTAAACAGAAGTTTGTGTTGTGGATCAACCCTATCACACACTTTGATCCAAGAGCTGCCTGTAAACAGGATTTAATAAAGTTTGCCCTAAGCCAAGAAGTTTAGCAAGCAGCCAGTTGACATGGAATAACAAAAAGGAGGGACATTGAGGGAAAGTTATTTAACACAGTGCACAGAGCAGAAAGGTGTTAGCTTTTTTCTTCAGGGAGGTCAGCTGAGTAGGAGATCAGTTCGGGGCTCTCTCTGCCTCTCTGAGTTAGTATGTGTTTACCCCAATATCTGGCTCCCGAGTCTTTATTGGTAATATTGAATGACTGGGATTTTGTTTTTTAAAAACAAAAAAAATTCATAAAATTTTCATAGAAATTTTCATAAAAGTTGTCACCCAGTTTATTTTACTGAGAACTTTTAAAATGTGTAAACTTTTCAAATTGTCTATAGCAGTATAAAAAAATTATCATGTGAATAAACATAGTGTCCTACTTCTGTTTCTGAAACAGGTGTCACAATTAAAATATCTTTCACCTGTCTCCTCACAACAATTCCTGTCAAAAACATTGTGAGTGTTCTATGTAAATGACGATTTTGATGTTGTAGTTTTGTAGTGTGTAATTTCCCTTAAGTGTGCCTGTGAGGATGCTTCATGGAAAAAAAATAACCAGAGAGCTATGATACACTCCAGTGTGCATATCTCTGTACAGTGACTGCCCAGACATGAAGAGGCCTGAGGGAAACGCATGCTGCTTTGCGTGTACACACCGGCTACCTGAAGTTGAGTCTACTCCTTATGTTGCTGCCGCTGTTGCCACTACACTTTTATGCCTCCCTCCCCCCCCTCAAAAGAAACAAAACAAAACAAAACAAAACAAAACAAAAACCAGTTTCTTTGGACTTTTATCAACACTGTGGATTATAGTTGGTAGATGGCCACTGTAGCAATTATGAGAATGCCGCAGAGAATGGTAAGCACGGTGAGACAATTTGAACCTGGAGCAAGCAGATCTGCTCAACATGGGAATCTGAGCTACAGTCTTTTTATTTTTCTTTCGTACACCAACTCTTAAAACTTGTAGCGTCCCTCCTGCTTTGTCATCTCCTAGCCTTTTCAGTAATAAAGCTTTATAGTGTTTAATACCACCTTAGAAACTGCTTTGGTATGTTTAAAGCAGGAGATAGACCTGGAGGGGACAGGAGCTCCACAATGAAAGCAACAGAACCAAAGGATCTGGGCAAGACCAAAGACCATGCATGGAGATAACCTAGAACCTCTGCACAAAGTAGCCCATGGCAGCTCAGTGTCCAAGAGGGTTTCCCAATAATAGGAACAGGGACTGTCTCTGACATGAACTCAGTGACTGACTCTTTGATCACCTCCACCTGAGGGGGAAACAGCCTTGCCAGTCCACAGAGGAAGACTTTGCAGCCATTCCTGATGAGACCTGATAGGCTAGCATAAGATGGAAAGGGAGGGAGGACCTTCCCTATTGGTGGAGTTGGGGAGGGGCATGGGAGGAGAAAAGGGAGGGAGGATGGGATTGGGAGATGATGAGGGAGAAGGCTACAGCTGGGATACAAAATGAATAAATTGTAATAAATAAAAAATGTTTCAAAAAGTCACCAAATTCCCCCAAAACTGTGTGTTGGAAACATCAGATTTAATGAGATACCATATTTGTAACATCCAATTGTACTAGTTATTACCATATAGCTACTATTTTATCTATCTTTCAATTAATTAATTATTTAATTAATTAATAATTTATTTGTAGCCTTCCCTGAAACATGTTATATACCCCGAACTGACAGTAACCTTTTCATCTTTTTCTTATGGGCTCCTGAGTCCTTGGAATGAGTCTACCTCCTGTCTCCCTTTATTTTATGTGTATATAACTTTCACGAGAAAGAGTGCAAGGAAAAGATTTGGATAGCTGATCCTTGCTACTTTGTTGGTTATTCTTTTTCCCAGCTTTATCCCCCTGGCTTCGCCCCTATCACTAGACAGAAGAGAGAGAAGAATAGAAGTTCTGCATTGCAAAAGTTCTCCAAGGAGCCTGTTAGGTGAGCACTGGGTGTGTGCCATGTGGGTGTTGTGGTGCGAGGAACTATGAAGTTTTTTTGCTACTTGTGCAACTATTTGTGATTTGAGTAAAGATGCACACAGTTATGGAGAGTATATCTTTAAACTGTCAGAGTTGGGGAATGTTTCAGGAAACGGAAAAAATAAGCAGAAATGTTGGCTTCAAATGAAGTTTACCCATAGCTTTGCTGAGAGGACGTGATGGGAGACGCATTTGTGAGCTCTTTGTGATCCTGCATCAGTGACTTGATTGACAGAATGATGACAACGCATGTCCAGTGCATGGAAGAAGCACAGCTGTGAGCTCTTAGATGCCAGTAAATGTAATAACTGTTAAACAAGTGAGCAGTCCTAGCTACGGAAACCTGAGTAAAACGACGATGTGGGCTGTTCTTATCTTGCCACACTTACCATTTCAATATTTATAAAAGGTTAATGAACAGGTCGTGCCTCTTTTAGAGACTCCTGTTTATTGCCCAGGTACTTACTTGACAGATCTTTATTTATTCAGAGTCAAGGCCTCACTATGTAGCCCTGGCTTTTGGAAATTTCTATGTGGATTAGGCTGACCTCACATTCATAGAGATCCACCTGCTTTTGCATCCCCAAGGCAGAAATTAAAGTCATGTGCTACCACTACACGGGGCTTATTTGAGATCTCTTGTAAAGATTCATCAAGAAAGCCTCAGAAACATGATTTGTAACATTGGGCTGTAAAGGTATCTTTTGTTCACCTGATGTGATTGCCCTCAATAATTAGCCAACTGGTTCAACTTAGCTGTTCTGGCTCAAAGGTCCTCTCCAAGCTGACTGATTCAAATTGGCATGTTTTGGCTTCTGACTTGCTCTACTTCGGGACTCCACAAATGGAACTGCACCAAACTTTAGGCATCAAACTGAACTCAACTGTACCGAACTCCCTGCACTGCACTGTACTGAACTCAACTCTTTACACTATCTTCCCTCCTGAACTCTCTACTGTACTCCACTAAATTGTCTTCTCAGCACTCTCTCTGTTGTGCCCTTATCCACTGCCTCTTAAATAGCTTCTTGTTCCTGTCTGTTGCCAAGAGTTGCAACTACCGTATCTCTGACTTATTTTGCCAAATCTTTCTCCAATTTGTCACTTTGTCTGCCCCTCAGTTAACTATCACCATCAAACAAGAGTGCTTCTTCCTTCTACAAACTAGCTTTGCCTTCATTGTTTGGGATTAAAAGTGTGTAATAAGGACATATCTGTATTCCAGCTAGAGGGATTAAAGATTTGTCCTTCCAGACGTATCACACAGACTTAGAAGGTCTTTGGATGTGATCCCTTGCCAGAGCACCCATGTTGCTGGATAAAATTCCTCAGCACTGGGCTCCCAATTCCTCAGCACTGGGCTCCCAATTTCTCTTGACAAATTATTTTCAGGTATGTGGGGAGGGGCTTGTATGTGGGGTGAAATGTACCTCTTTTAATCAAGTTCTCCAAGTCCTGAAGCTGTCTTCACCATTTCCCTCTTTTACTGCAGCCACATCCTGTTCACTGCTACAGTACATGTTGCTTCTCTGTCCATAACTCCATACATATAATGCTTCTTCCTGTTGTCCTCTCCTATTGTCAATTCTTATAAATGACCTTGGCATGATCGCTTCACAGATTTCCTTGACAAAGAGTGGAGGGTGGAAATTCAGCAGAATGCATAATTTAAAAGCACTTTTCTCCCAAAGTTAGGTATGGTTTAGGGAACTACTTCCTTGGACTTTTAAGAAAAAAATGTTTTTGTTATCCCAGGAGAAAAGAGGTCACAACCAGATTCATTAAGCATCCTCCTTACTATGAACATTGATGTTTTCAAAATATGTGTTAGAGCACATATTAAAATAACCATGTGCATTGCATTGTTGCCATATTAGAACAGCATGTTTTGTACACTGTACAGATTCTTGCATATTGTCCTGTTGAGTAGAGTATTGTCTGTTTCCTCATGTGTTCCTCAATTAAAATGAAATGTTTCAAATAGCATGATCAGTTCTAAATTCATTAATATCTTTGTATATAAGTTATACTATGCTCCTAAAATATACTCCTTTGCAACAAGATAAAAGTTTAAGAATCTGAAATATAGTGTTGGCTTTCATGTCTACATACATAATTAAGCTAAACTGATGGTTTGGGTGTCTGATGCAGGCATAGTCATCTGATAAAGTTGTTGTGATTGGAGGATGACTAACTGGATGGCAGAAACTCCAAATGATGCTTCTCTATTGAGTCTGAGACAATGAAAATCACATAATTGTTGGTGTTCATCTCCTTGTTTTATGTATTCAGAATTAATTTGCCTAAACAGTGAAAGATGATAATAGTAATCTGGGGAGGGTTTTATATTTTCCTCCCTGTCCTAGTAAGATGTAATTGTCAACTTGACCCAGCCTAGAGTCATCTAAAAAGCCTGATTGAGGAATTGCTTACATCTCATTAGTCAGTCAACATATCTGTTGGGAATTATCTTGATTATTATTTAATCTGAATCTTTCATCAAATGTGGGACACACTATCACTAGGCAGTTGCTTGTGAGCATAAGTCTGTGAAAATTGCAGCAAGTAGCATCCCTACTGTTTCTGCTTCAGGTCCTGCATGGTTTTCTGATCGCAATTCCCCAAAATGATCAACTGCATACAGCAAACTCTAAGATGACATTAACTGTTTCCTCTTTTTTTGTAGTTTTTAGTTAGAATGTCCCATCCCAACAAAAGAAAAATGAATTGAGCATGTATGAAAAATAAATAGGATCTTATGCATTGTATTCCTACTAAAACTTTTTAATTTACTCAATTTTATGTTGGCTCTGACAGACTTTTCTAAGTATTAAAAGTTTTCATTAGTTGAAAATTTGCTTCGTTTCAATATTTTTAAAACACCTGTTTTCTTTTTAATGATAAAAAAGAAATTCTTCTGTAGAAGAGTTGCTCCAGGTTTATACTTAAAGTTATCTCATAAACAAAGTTTCTTCCATTGCAATTTTCATTCTGCAGTTGCTTATTCTAAGTGTGGTTATTTGAACAGTTTATTGCTCATCAAACCAGGTAATAAGCTTCACAGCCAATATAAAATTTGTTTTGTCTCACTGTTCCAGGACTGGAAGGTAGAAAGTCAATAAATAACGATGAACACTCACAGTTGATGAAAGGTTTAGAGAAGAGAGAACACGATTTATGCATTGTGACTTTTGATGAACAGACTGGAAACTAGGTGGAGCTCTTCCCTTGCCATTTTAGCCTTTTGTCAGAGCAGGCATGCTGTTATGAAACAAAGCAACAAGGACATTTGCATGGAAATGTGAAACTCATTGATTATGTGTCAGAAATTAAGAGAATTTATATTCTCAAGGCAGCAAAAGGCCAAGGACTCTGTTGGCATGGCTGGAGTATTAATTGGTGGGTAATTCTAATGGAGGAGGGGTCATACCCTGGAAATATTTTCTTCTGTATAGATAAAATATTCTGATTTATTGGAAAAGGCCACTTCATAACAGAGATAGTACTGCTATAAAAACCAATCAGCAAAGTCAGATTAATAAATACTTGCCAACTTGTAATAAATACAAACAATTTTATTAATTAATATAGATGTTTTTGTATGTGCCAGGACAAAAATGGAGGATGGTTGAAAGTATTGTCATAAATAGGTGTTACAGTTTAGAGAGAAAACAGTAGTGGATAGAACTCTTTTATATGAAAAAATTAAAGATTTCATGTGTATACGACAAATTTGAGTAAATACAAATATACAAAAAGTCCAAAAATAAAAGTCTGAATTTGAATATCAATAGCTAAAGAATTAAGGTACATGATACTTGACCATTGTGTCATTCCTTTTTGAGTCTTAGATCCATCCCTGACATATACACTATAGCATTTGTAATCTAGGACAAATATACCCTCTCTTAGTTAACTGAGGATGGATATTGATTGCCATCACATATACTACCAAAGCAGAAAACAACAACACCAAAAACAAAACAAAACAAAACAAAAAAACAAAAAACACTTATACTTACTCTCTCTCTAAATATCAAGAATAAGAAATTAGGTAATAGCCATTCACTAATTATAAATTTTAAGCATGTTTTTTTTATTTTTTATTTATTTATTTTATTTTTTGTTATCAATCACAGGTTAGGTACTTTGCATCCCATGCGCAGCCCGCCCACTCCCTCCCACCCTCCCCAACCCTCCCTCATCTCCTCCCCACCCACTCCAAGTCCACCAACAGGGGAGGACCTC